>AP025053.1:11106331-11125284 GCA_036186865.1 Eustoma russellianum
GTATCGGATGACTATCGAAACTTCAGCGACATATCACGTACTTGCCATATAAAGATGGCCAGCCCATATGCATCAAAAATGGCTAAAAATTTCGTGGCTCACATGTTAAAATCAGCCACTAAATCATTCCATGTTGGCACACACAAATCACCCACAATTTAGGCTAAATTTGTGGAGATTTCAAATTCAAATCCATTTAGGGCACATGGGCTTTTTTTAAGTCACATGAGCTGAATATACACTTTATTTTATGTATATTATGTGTGAAAAAAATATATATGACATGTGCAAGAAGTTTGAATTTAATCGGAGAAAATCGCGTAATGGACGAAAGTCAAAAATTCGGTTTTCTACGAACATGCAACATGGAACATTTTTTTGGCATATGTGTAACATGTATCTAGACACTTTTTACACATTCACGACATGTTAAAGTGTTCTATAAAATTCAAAATAGGGCTGATTATTATATACCATATATGTGTAAATATTGTGCATTATTTGACAAAGCATACTAAAATGAAATTTCAGCACATGTGCAGCTCATTCTACAAGCCTATCACATCTTGATTGGATCCTAGGTGGAGCTTATTTGGCATTTCAATTGGTGGAGCATATGCCACACAAGATTGATGACATAGAAGAGAGCACCGCACAAGGAAAGTATTCAAAAGAGACACATGCTGAAAATTTCAGCACGTCTCTTAAGGTGGGTGATTTTTGGTGTTAATAGCCTCAATTTGTCTTCCAAAATTCAAGGGATTGAAATATGATTGTATGGTAATGTTTGGACTACATTTGAGCACATGTTTTGAGAGTTTTTTTTGGTACAATTTAAAGCTCATTAAAGGATACCAAGGTGGACCAATCAACAAGTGACAAGTAAGCAAGGTCAAGTCATCCTTGCAATCATATTCCACCATGTAAGCAAGATGGTATCATCTCTATACAAGGCAATCTTCTAAGGACATTAAAGAGAATTCTCAAGAAGAAATAAAACCTAAAGGGGGCGGCCAATTGTGGATAAAAGGGAGAAGATAGTGCAAACAAGGCCAAGCTACAAATCACATTCTCTCAAGTGCAAGAAGCTATACTACTTTCTTCCTCTCTTTTTCTTTCTTCTTCTTCTCTCAAGCCTATTGTTCATATATTCCACATATTGTATAGACTTTGAATATACCACCCATACACGTTCATTGTTGTAAAAGGTTGATCAAGGTGTGATCAAACCTTCATTCGACCGGTGGTGTCCGTAATTCATTTGCTCGATTGTATTGATTGTGAAAGGATGGAGTTAGTGTTTAACTCCAGTCACCCTTGTGGTAAGGTATTTATTGTGTTTAGTGATGACTGAGGAAGGTGTTCTCGAAAACTGAAGTAGGTTGTTTTAACCAAACAGTATAAAATCCTTGGTGTTCTTACATTACTGCACTTTAATTTCAGTTTTCTGCATTGAGTTTGTTGTAACGGTAAAAATAGTAAACGATTTTCAAAAATTTTAAAATTTTATAGAAACATAAACACATATCTTAGCTTTCATTTGGTGCAAGTTTCAACTCAACGTGAATAGTTCTGAGACTAGTGCAATCTGATTTTCAGATTTGCAAAGGTTGAGAACATTAACGTGGTTGACATACTTCCTGTTTCAGCCCACTAAACTACATATCTTGAGGGTCTTTTCATAAATGTTTCAGACCGTTTGGAGTCACCAATTAATAGGAATAAATTTTTTAAGTCGGAGTACGGTTTGTGGCAGATTTGCGCAATCTGATCAAGAACGTATTTTCAAGGGGTTAGAAGTGGAGTTTTAATTTGAAAATTTTGTGAGACACTCACAATATCGGAGAGTACTTTCTCACCGAATTTCATAATTTTTGGAGGTATGCAGGTCATTCAAACATCGTCTTTCTGAAACATCGTCTTCCTTCTTCCAATTTGTCGCAGTCTCCTGGTCATCGATTACATCAGCAGGAGCTTTTGCAATGCAATTGCTTCCACTGCAAAAGGAATAAAAATGTCAACTTTTTATTTCTTCAACCTTCATTGAGCTGAACTTTATATTTATTAAATCAACAGCAAGACATGCAGCAGATGAAGTCCGTTCTGCAGCAGTAATAGAAGCTCTAGCTTCTCCAATGCATCAGATGGTGGAGATCTTCTTGTGTTCATTTTTTTAGTGGTTGGTTTGACTTGCTACTGTCAATAGAGGGTCCAGATGAAGTTCCAACCCACAAAGAATTGCACATCGAGGAGTTTGACTTGGGCTCACCTCCTCGAGCATCGGTTGTAGGCCTTACAGAAGCACCTAGATTAGATGACTTTTTTGAGCCATGGGTCCAGAAGTGATCCCAGATGGTGAAACCAGTTGTTTATGTCCGTTCTACAAAGTACACACAAAAAGAACGAATTCTGAACATCCTGAAAACTGATTGAAAGAGCAAAAGTTTTTTTTTTTAACCATCATTGGCTCATATGTCCTAGATACGTGCTCATGTAAGAGACAGATGACCAAGTAGATCCCTACAGTAAATGAAGGGTCAGGTGATGTATATACTGTCCCCCCAACCCCCCCCCCCCCCCCCGGTCTGCTCTTGAAGACTACTGCGGGATTGAGTACCACAAAAGAAAAAAAAATATCAGGGGCTAACCAGTAACTGTGGTTCCTTTTTTCTCCTCCATGTCAATTCCAACACCCTACCCCAAGATGCCAAACAATAAAAGATGTGCCAAACCAAAATTGAGTTCATTTTCCCTAAGTACCCTAGTGTAATCTTCAGTCTAAGGAGATAGTTTAACTGAGAGGTACTTGTTACAGCAGTTAGCGAGAAGAATTTGGTGCAGCAGCCAACAGCAACAATGAAAAAGACACAGAATTCACGGATGAGGATGGCACCAATAATGTGAAGGTAGAGGAATCAAACAGTATTCCAACTCCTATTCTCTCACAGAAGAGGAAGGCTCTGTTTGAACCGCTGGAACCCATAACTATAAATGGTCGTCGACCATCTAATGAATCTTTTTTGCCTCTGTTAAAATCCACAAAATGAATTGATTCAACACAGAAACACAACGCAAACAAGAAATCAGTTGTGCAATGGCAGAGGAAATTGCGAAATAAATGGGGAAGAAGAAGATGAAATTGTTGCAGAGAGGAAAAACGGTTATGGAGCAGTCTGGCTATCTCACCTCCCGCCAACGTCCTGCCCGCGCTATTTATTGTTCAAAAATACAGAGCAAAATTACAAGAAAGCCCATCACTTAACTACCACTACAACACAACTAACAAGGACAAAACAGTCATTTCAATATAACTAATCTACTTCCTTCTTCGGGTGAATCTCTCCCTTCCTGCATTTCATCGAACACCAACGCACTCTTCAGTTGAATCGCGTGACTGACTCAACCAACAATCCTCAACTTTCATCTACAACACATTTGATCAATTCACTCTCTACTGCACAGATTGCTCGATCAAGTTGATATAGACTTACGGTTCTACTTCAAGATTGCTCCACACGCAGCATTAGTCTTCACTGTCATGCACTGTGTGCCTGCTTCCATCTTTAACACCCCCCTCAAGCTATGCTTGGTATAGAGGTTCTACAATCCTAATGCTGCTGACAACTGATTAAATCTACGTGCATCAAGAGCCTTCGTGAGCAAATCCGCTAACTGGAATTCAGACTTAACTGGCATAAGCTTCAGCACACCCTCCTGTACTTTATCCCTTACCACATGTCAATCAATTTCAATGTGTTTGGTTCTTTCATGAAATACAGGATTCTCAGCAATATATATCGCACTTTTACAATCACAAAATAATTCCACAGGTTTTCGATCTGTAATTCCTAAATCCTTCAACAGATACAACAACCATTGAACTTCACAAGCCACCAATGCTATTGCCCTATACTCAGCTTCTGCTGAGGATCTTGAAATAGTGGACTGCTTCTTTGCTTTCCAAGAGACCAGAGCATCCCCCAAAAACACTACATAACTCGTAATGGACCTTCTAGTATCAGCACAGCCACTGCAATCTGCATCTACATAACCTTTCAACCTGAACTTGCCACCTCTGGGAAATATTAAGCCTTGCCCAATGGTCCCTTTTATATACCTTAGCACTTTGTGCGCTGCTTTCAAGTGATTTTCTATCGGGCAGTCCAAGAATTGACTCAATTGTTGCACAACGAAAACTATATCCAGCCTGGTTATAGTCAGGTAGATAAGCTTCCCAATCAACCTTCTGAAGAGAGTAATGTCTGGAAAAGGGGCCGAGTCATCCTTGCTCAGCTTGGCATGGCTTTCCATAGGACTCTTTGCAGGCTTTGCGTCCATGAATCCTGTTTCTTCCAACAATTCAACTGTATACTTTGGTTAATATATATGCCCCGCTTGGACTGAGCCACTTCAATTCCTATAAAGAACCTGAGACTGCCCAGGTCTTTGATCCTAAATTGCTTGTGCAGTGCATCCTTGATGTTCTGAATCTCTCCCTTATTGTCACAAGTGATAATGATGTCATCAACATACACACGCAAACATATCAAGGAAGCTCCAACTCTCTTCAGAAACAACGTATAATCACATTTAGATTGCACAAAACCTTGACTGATCAAGAATCTGGTAATGGTAAAATTCCATTCCCGACTGGCCTGCTTGAGTCCATAAAGGGACTTTTTTAGTTTGCAAACCAGCCCTGGCTTAGGTAGCATTATTCCTGGAGGAGGTGTCATATATATATCTTCATGCAAATCACCATAAAGAAATGCATTATTCACATCCAACTGATGTATGAACCAGTTATTCCTTGCTGCCAATGCCAAGATTACTCTCACTGTTGTCATTTTAGCCACAGGGGAAAATGTATCTTGGTAATCTACGCCATACTGCTATGTATAGCCTCTTGCCACTAATTTTTCTTTGTATCTCTCTACTTCACTATCTGGTTTAAGTTTCACCTTGTAAACCCATTTGCCGCCAATGGGTGACTTAACAGCAGACAGGGGTACAATACTACATGTATTATTTGCTTCCAGATCTGATAACACACTGCTCATTGCCTCCTGCCAGGCAGGAGAGCTAACTGCCTCTGCATAACTTTCAGGCTCTCTATGTGCAATTAAATTTAACGCAAATGATCTGTACTGTGAGCAAATGCATCATATGACATGAAGCATGATGTGAAACATAAACTTGATTACAATAATAATCTTTGAGATAGGCAGGAGTGCATTTATTTCTTATCGGCCGAGATGAAGTGGCTTGCTCATTTACTGCTGTTATGGAATGATCTGTGTGGATATTGCTTGGGGGTAGCGACTGAATAGGTAGATCAATGATGATATTACCAGAAGGAAGTTCAAACAGGCTGCCAGGCAATACCCTTAGAGATTGAACGTTTGTATCTAGTTGGATTGAAGATTCTGAAGAGGGAGAATGATGAGAAGGATTCAATGCATCTTGATGTGAGGCATTGGGAAAGGACTCTAGAATGCTGGATGTGTCATTGGACATGAATGGTGCAAAGGTTGTATCAATTGGGCTAGAAGTAGTCGTGACTATATCTGGAGGTGGAGTAAATGAAGTTTTTTCACAGCATATGGAAAGACAGACTCATGAAAAACCACATCTCTGGACAAAAATATTTCCTTTGTTTGAAGATCTTGCAAAATATACCGCTTGGTAGTATGTGAAAGGCCCAAGAATAAACTTCTTCTTGCTCTGGTTGCAAACTTCTTTTTACTATGTTGAGTATTAGTAGCAAAGGCAAGACAACCAAAAACTTTGAGACTTGAATAAGAGGGTTCAGAATTGTACAAAAGCTGATAAGGGGTAAGATTGTTCAGGATAGAAGTGGGTGTGATATTGATAAGGTACGCAGAATGTTGTACACAAAAACCCCAATAGGGAGAGGGTAGATTAGACTCAAATCTGAGGGCTCTTGCAATGTTAAGGAGATGTTAATGTTTTCTCTCAACAAGCCTGTTTTGTTGAGGAGTGTTCACACAGCTGGTGTGATGGATAATTCCATAAGAGTCATAAAACTGGTTGTCATTAAATTCCTGTCCATTGTCTGTTCTTATGATTTTAATCTTGGCATTGAACTGAACAGACACAAATTGATAGAAGCTATGCATAATAGGTCTAGCTTCTGATTTGGACTTTAACAAATAAAGCCAACACTATCTACTATATTCATCAACAACAGTAAAGAAGTATCTTTGATTATACATTGTGCGGTATTTATACAGTCCCCAAATGTCCATGTGTACAAGAGAAAAGGGAGTATCATATACATATAGGGAAACTGGGAATGGAAGACATTTTTGCTTGGCTAATGGGCATATTGTACACTTGTCTGAATCATCAGGGGCCTTCACCAAGGGATCACGCTTTTGAATTTCTTTAATTCTGGGTAGGGACATGTGACCCAGCCTTGAATGCCATAGAAGGGAATTGGATGTAGATGAAGTTTTATGGACAGCTGAAGTAGAAAATTTTTTGCAGGAACTGTTTGATTTCTTTACTGTCCCACGGAGATAGTATAGACCTTGGTTAGCCTCAGCTAAACCAATCATCATCTTGCTCTTTAATTCCTGGATCAAACAGAACTTTGAGTGAAATACGATTGCCAATTCTTTTGACTCTATGAGTCTACTCAAAGACAACAGGTTAAAGGCAAAGGAAGGTACGAATAGAACATTGTACAGAACCAGATGAGGCGTGACAGTAATAGTACTATGAGTAGCTACAGCATAGATTTGGTCAGGGAGTTTGATTTTTAAGGAGTCTATCTGATGATATGAATCAAATAAATCAAGAAAAGAACACACATGATCACTTGCTCCAGAGTCCAAAATCCAAATGTTTAAATTTGATTCACACAGTTTACCTGGGAGTTTATGTTCAGCAGGAGCTTTCTGCGCACACATTACAGCATACTGAGAAGTGTTTAGGACAACTCCTTCAGCACCTAATACATTTCCTCCTTCATCCTTCTCTTGCAACATCTTTATCAACTGTGCAAATTGCCTCTGAGTTAGTCCCTGACTCAGTTGTGGACCTGATACGGTCATCTCCTGTGTGATGGCATCATCACCTTTGCAGCCACTTATCTCCACACCATTTACAGCCTTGGAGACTTGCTGTGCACCAGTCTCACTGCTCACCAAATTCACCTGACTTCTTGGTTTAAAACCTGGAGGATATCCATGCTTTTTGTAACATCTATCAACCGTATGCCCAACCATGTTACAGTAGGTACAGAACGGGGCCTTGTTTCCTGAACCAGATCTTCCCCCTCCTTTCCTAAATCCTCTTCCAGCTTGCTTCTGGAAGCCACCACTTCCATAGCCTGCATTCTTTGATGTGTATGAATTCCCCTTAGACGACACATCAATACTTATTACAGCATTAGGACTGTTCAAAAACTGTCCTGATGCTCAGAATAATTGAGTTTCCCCTCAAGCTTTATTGCCATAGCAAAAGCAACCTTCAACTCAGGTAATGGTTTTGACAACAAAATCTGAGACTTAACCGCCTCAAAATCATCGTTAAGTCCTTTCAAAAATTTTATCACACACTCATCCTCCAGAAACTTATTAAATTGACTAGTAAGATTACAAGTGCACTTTCTACACACACAACTAGGAATTGATCTCAGGACTGACAATTGCTCCCATATACCTTTCAACTTTGTGTAGTATTCCATAACAGAATTTGTACCTTGTTTTACAGCACAAAATTCCTCCTGCAAATCTGAAATTTTGAAGGAGTCAGTACTACCATACCTGAATTTCAGGTCACTCGATATGTCCGCAGCTACGTCTATCCAAACTACACTCTGCGCAATGCTTCCAATTAACGAATTGACCAACCAAGATGCCACCATATTGTTCGCCTTTATCCAGCCATTATATATGTGTCCACCATCTACAGGTTTCGCAATCGTTCCATCAATGAATCCTATTTTATTCTGTGCTTCTAGCGCTCTTCTGATTGCTCTGCACCAACTGTGATAGTTGTTGCCATCCAAAGGAGGCTGCACCAGCACCATTGCTGGATTATCACTCGGATGTATGTAGTAAGGATCATCCGAAGGATCAATCATATGCGGAGAGGAATTTGAGTGCGAAGGGGAATTAGCGTTGGTAGCCATAAACGATCCGAAATTCATTCATACAAAACGCTCTGATACCATGTTAAATTCCACAAAATGAATTGATTCAACACAGAAACACAATGCAAAATAAGAAATTAGTTGTGCAATGGCAGAGGAAATTGCGAAGTAAATGAGGAAGAAGAAGATGAAATTGTTGCAGAGAGGAAAAACGGTTATGGAGCAGTCTGGCTATCTCACCTCCCGCCAACATCCTGCCCGCGTTATTTATTGTTCAAAAATACACAGAAAAATTACAAGAAAGCCCATCACTTAACTACCACTACAACACAACTAACAAGGACAAAACCGTCATTTTAATATAACTAATCTACTTCCTTCTTCTTCGGGTGAATCTCTCCCTTCCTGCATTTCATCGAACACCAACGCACTCTTCAATTGAATCGCGTGACTGACTCAACCAACAATCCTCAACTTTCATCTACAACACATTTGAGCAATTAACTTTCTACTGCACAGATTGCTCGATCAAGTTGATATAGACTTCTGGTTCTACTTCAAGATTGCTCCATACGCAGTATTAGTCTTCACTGCCATGCACTGTGTGCCTGCTTCCATCAACAACAGCCTCCACCAGACTTTGACTTTGAAAACTATCCTAAAGGCTGGCTCATTGGCAAGAAGAGGAAGCTTGTTATTGTTGATGTAGTGGAGAGCATGGGTCGAATCGCTGTTCAAGAAATGAACAGAAAGGTTCTCTTCTAAGCGTCTTTAGGCACACGCGTCACTATCGGTAGAAAGAATCTTACTCTAATGCTGCACTTTTTACATGACAAAGTTATGTTGGATTTGATTTTCAGGACAGGGAAATTGATGGCCTGAATGAACAACTGGAAGAAGATGCTAGGGTGCTAGAGCATTTGCAAGTCCAGCTGCTCGAGGAACCAAGCAAGAGGGCCGATGTGGAGCGACAGAATACCATGCTCCAGAACCAGATAACGATGCTCATGGACATGTTCCAAGAGAATGATCCAGTGGATGATGAGGGACCAGAGGTGCCTTGATTCTTTCATTTTTCCAAGCTTAGAGCATGTTGCCTTAGGTTAAAAAGATATAAATTCAGGCCGGTTTAGCTTGTCCGAATTTCGACATACCGATCTGTATCCTACACCACAAAAAAAAGAGACATAGCGACAGACAAAACTCGTCGCAATTTCGTCGCTAAAGGCCTATAGCGACGCAATTGCGACGAAATCTGCAGGTCGTTATACGGCTTGTCGCAAAGAGATTTTCGTCGGTAAAGCGTCGCTATATTGCGACGAGAAAAGGCTCGTCGGCGGTTCGTCGCACAATTGCGACGAAACTCTGTCAGGCCTGCGACCTGTTATTTCCGTCTTCGTTTCGTCGGTATATCTTTGTCGTCGCTATTTTTAAATTTTTGATTTTTTTTATTTCCGGCTGCGACATTTCTGTTTCGTCGTAGATTTTCGTCGGTATATCTTTTGTCATCGCTATTTTAAAATTTTTGATTTTTTTATTTCAGGTCTGCGACTTTTTTTTCGTCGCAGGTTCGTCGCTATCATTTAAATTAATATTAAATATTAATTTAATATTAAATATTAAATGTTTATAATTTATTAATAATATCAATATATTATTAATTAAATAGTTTTTATTATTATTTAATTTTTATAATATATTTTATTTTGTATATTAAATCATTTGTACGAATATTATACAGAAATACGGTATTTGCGTTTTGAAGTTAGTATAATTAAACAACACAAAAGAAATGGAATCCGTATAAATGCCTGATAAAATATAAAAGAACAAAGAATATGTCAATACAATAAATGAAATAGTCTGTACAAAAAATCAAAAAATGAAATACTATGCAAAGGAAGATGGAGGGGGATCATGCGGAGAAGAGTGACCATCAGGAGGGGGAGGCTGAGGCTACGAGGAGCTGGAAATGAAAGAGATGATGAGATGCGATAGCTGCGAGATTTGCTGGTTCGTCGCCTGCTACACCTGCATCGTCTGCTGCTGCGCCTGCTGAAGCGCCTGCTAAACCGCCTGCTGAACCGACTGCTGCAGCGCCTGCTGGGTCTGAGTCAGCTGCGACCGCAGTGCCTATACACTCTCCTCATGCTGCGCCCTGATGATCTCCACCTCATGCTGCAGCGCCGCATGATCAGATTCCAGGCGCGAAATATCCTCTGGGGTCGCAGAAGGCGCGGAGGTGCTGGCCTCAGAGGAAGCACCTGGATGCAGAACTTTGGGGAAGAATCGCGGCGCTGCTGATCCAACCCCGTACACCTCCCTCTTCTTCTTATTCTGAGGGCCGACGGTCCAAACCGCATCCCAATAAGCGCGGTTCTTGTCGGCCTCTTCTCCCCTATGTGCGAGTAATCTGTTGTACTCGTCTTGAAATGAGAATAAGAATTGTTAGGGTTTAGGGTTTAGAAATAAAACAAACTAAGGAAAAAACAAATGATATCGTAGTCTACTTACACTGATGTCGCGGGCCTTCGACGTGATCAAGTCCTCCGTCCCGTCGGAGGCTTTCTTCCGATGCGTCTTGTAGAAGAGATCGTAGGAGGCTGGCCACTCTCCCGTCTCCTCGTGCTGAAAGAATGAAATAAAATATGTTAGTGAAATCCAGAATTTTAAAATTTCGGCATGACCTATTCGTTTATCGGAGGTATCCCGGCCTTAAAGGCCTCTCCCAAGTCAAATAAAAAATAAAAAGAAAAAGGCAAATGAACACATATACTACTTAAATTAACCATGTACGAATACCAAAAAAACAACAGCGCAACATAAGAAATCAATGAATATAAATAATCCACTTAAGTCAATGAATGTAAATAATCCACTTAAGTCAATGAATCTAAATAATCCAATGAAATCAATGAATCTAAATAATCCAATATTAAAATACTTACCATAGAACGCATCGTGGTGGCGTGAAAAACCGAACCACCTGAGTGTGTGGCAGGTGCTGGGCCCTGTACATTGCCGCTGCGCCGGTTCGCCGCGTTCCGGCCGCTGCAGGCTTGGGTAGCAGGTCCGTCCATCCTTCTATCCACCCCGCCCAGGTGGCCTCGGATACGTAGGCAGGCCTGGCAGAAGTGGGGTCACGCTCCCACTTGGTCTTGTGCGAGTTGACGAAGTCCCTATAGCGTTTGGTGGCCCTCTGCCGCCAGGCCTGCTCCACGTCGTGGGCAATGTCAGCTGTCCAGCTGTACGCCTTCTGCAATTATTATACGGAGGAAAAATAAAAATATGGTTAGAAAAGTAATGATCGATTACGCATCAAAAAGTGAAATTCATCAAATTTGAATGCCTGAAACTCATCCCAGTAGAACCTACGTGTCTGCGGGGTGACACGGGACCAGGCATATCCAGCTGGGTCCTGCCTCAGGTGAAAGGACCGAGTGATGCAACCGGAAATCTGGCCCGAGTTTGGTGCAAACCTGAAAGAGGTGAAGTTGTTAGGAAAAAATAACGCGTGAAATATATTTGAAAATATGTTAAAAAAAATAAATCATTACTTACGTATGTGTATCATGTGACCAAGGGAGGGCACGACGCCCTGGTATGACACCCTCGTCCGATGCCGCATCAGACACCGGATGAGGTGCTGAACCGGTGGGTGTGGGTGGCGGCGTATATCGAGGGGGTGCGGACCCATCGGCAGACCCTAAAAGCTCCGCGTCCGCAGCCAGAGCGGCGGTCGACACAAAACCAAGCAGGTCATGCTGAGAGACGAACAGATCGAACTCTCCTGAGAGGGCCTGTCTGGCTGGTGGGTAGGTGGATCGAGTAGGTAAACCCTCACTAGCCATCAGATCTGAAAGGGTGAAAAATTTAAAAGGCACATTCAACGAGTTTAGGGTTGGTTGGCCAGACAAATAAGATGTCCAAAAAATGACAAGTGTTTACATACATTTAATGCAAGATATTAATAATTTTGAAAATTTCGGCATGACCTATTCGTTTATCGGAGGTTTTCCGGCCTTAATGGCCTCTCCAAAGACAAATCCAAATCCAACAACATGACATGATTAACCAAACTACATAATCAAACTTCATCATCAAATTACACGTCAAAGTATACATCACTTGAACTTGATACTTAAAGCATAAATATGCATCACCTCTAAACAAATTACACTTCAAATTATACATCACTTATACATCCTTATGATAGATAACTTGTAACATGAACTACAGCCCACACTCGCCACAGCCATCCCCCGCCCCGCCAACAACCACTCCCGCCCACAGCCACCCCGCGCCCCGCCAACAGCCACCCCCCGCCCCACCCACTCCCGCCAACAGCCCACCCCGCACACAGCCCACTCCCGCCAACAGCCACCCCCGCCCCACCCACTCCCGCCAACAGCCCACTCCCGCCAACAGCCACCTCCCGCCCCACCCACTCCCGCCAACAGCCCACCCTGCCCACAGCCCCACTCTCGCCAACAGCCACCCCCCGCCCACAGCCCACTCCCGCCAACAGTCAACCCCGCCCCACCCAGTCCCACCCACAGCCAGGCGGTTCCACCCTCCGCCATCCCCTCCAACACCCAGCCCCACACCGCAATTTCTTTATGAAAAAATAGAATAGATCTTATAAAAACAAAGACGGAAAAACAGAATACCACCTACCAGAAAGTTGAAGCCGAAAGCCTGTTTTAGGTAGCTGCTGTATTCGCTGGAGAAGATGGGGGGGAGGAGGCAGCTCGCTAGTTTGTTGAAAATGGGGAATGGGGGAAAAGAGGAAAACGCTGAAATGGGGAAGAAGAAGGGGGATTTCTGGTTTATGTTCGAAATTTTGCGACGAAATAGCGACGGCACTTCGTCGCTATTTCTTGTGTCGTCGCTATTCTTTGTGTCGTCGTTATTTCAAATTTGCGACGACAGTTTTTGTCGGTAAATCGTCGGCGCTCGTCAGTATTTGAAAAAAAAATAATACAAAATATAAAGTACTTACACACACACATTATGTATATACATTTGTATAAGTACATCAACACATACACACATTCACATAAAGAGGTACATAAAAATTTTGACTAACGTCAATCTTCATTGTCATCCGCATCCTCATACGCATCTTCATTTTCATCTTCATTTTCCACTTCATCTACATGCTCGTCGTCCTCTTCATCCTCGTATTCGTCTTCGACTGCATCTTCAATATTGTCAGCCGGTTGTATGTTGAGATGAATTTCGATGAAACCGCCGTTGGGGTCATTTAGAGGGAGATTGTGCAGTTCAACATGTGTCGTATCCACAACGCGCGGGTTTTCTTCTTGAAATGCGGCATCCATGCCATCTGAACCTGGCTGGATACTGACATCAAATGCCTGAGATATCTGTTCATATAGTGAATACTCCAACGTCACATGATGAAACAAATTGGTAAGCATGCTCGCGCTTAGACACATAAGAAAGTCACGTAATAAATAAGAGTACCTCTCGAACGGATACATCCACCTGTACTGAACAAGACCACCAACGCGTGCCTCGTATGGTAGATGGACTGGCAAGTGTTCCATTGAATCAAAGAAGGCCGGAGGGAATACAGTTTCCAGCTTGTATAGGATCACTGGGATTTCGCCATCCAGTCTTGACATATCATCCGCCCTGAGTCTAGTAGATGTAAGACATCTGAAGAATAGACTCATCTCGGTAAGTGCTTCCCATACATTGGTTGGAAGCAGCTCGCGGAATGCAATGGGCATCAATCGTTGCATGAACACGTGACAGTCGTGGCTCTTCATCCCGTGCAAACCGCGTTTATTCACGTCGATGTTCTTCGACAGGTTCGAAACATGGCCGTCAGGAAATCTAGCCGTCCCCATCCACGATAACAACGCACTGACCTGCTCCGCAGTCAGCGTGTACGAGGACTTCGGCATGTAGGATGTGCCAACGGGATGCAGCTCCGGTCGCATTTTGAGGTCGCGCATATCAAGTCGTGCCTTCAAATTGTCTTTTGTTTTTCCAGGCACATTCAGCACTGTATTGAAGATGTTGTCAAACACGTTCTTCTCAATGTGCATGAAATCCAGGTTGTGTCGGATCATATTGCTCTTCCAGTACGGAAGCTCCCAGAATATGCTTCTCTTCTTCCACCCGATACAGTAACGGGCCAGGTCTGCGTTGTGGCTGTCGTCCGGATCATCAGCGACCCCCACGAATCCACAACTGTCTATCTCCTCCAACACCTCTGCACCCGTGAGAAGCTCGGGCTTCGTGTCCTTCTCGACGATGCCAGGCATGAACGCCGTCACGTTCTTTCTGTACAAATGACGTCTGGGCAGGAACTTCCAATGGCTGTCGAACCAGCAAATCTTACGTCCATGTTTCAAGGACATCGTCTTCGCTTGCTTCATGCAGTAAGGGCAAGCGTATTTCCCCGCTGTACTCCACCCCGACAACATAGAATAAGCCGGAAAGTCGCTGATTGTCCACATCAGCACAGCGCGGAGCTGGAAGTTTTGTTTGGTGGATACATCGAACGTCTCCACGCCAAACTCCCACAACCACTTCAGCTCCTGTATCAATGGCTGCAGGTATAGGTCAATCTTCTGTTTTGGATTCCTAGGCCCCGGTGCGATCACAGTCAAGAACATGTACGACGTCTTCATGCACATCCAAGGTGGTAGATTGTACGACGTCACGATGACAGGCCACGACGAATACTGCTCTCCCGACTGTCCGAACGGGTTGAACCCGTCGGTGCATAACCCCAACCTAACGTTCCTTATCTTTGACGAAAAACTCGGATGTGTCGCATCGAACGTCCTCTAAGCTTCGTCGTCAGATGGATGGCACATCTCACCGTCTTTCGTGTAGTACTCCGCGTGCCACCTCATCTGGCTAGCTGTGGCACCGGATGCGTAGAGCCTCTGCAGTCTAGGGGCGAGAGGTAAATAGTAGAATTGCTTTCTTGGCACGTTCTGGTTTCTTTTGTTCGTTCTCCACCTGGGTGTCCCCCAGACCCTGCACTTGTCTTGATCCTCGTTGATGCCCCAGTATATGATGCACCTCTCCGAACAACAATCAATCTTCTAAACCGGCAGTCTCAACGCCTGCAGCTGTTTCTTCGTCGAATAAAAACTGTCGACCATCGTGTTCCCTTCGGGAAGAGATTCCCTCATAAGCTGACACATCCCATCGTACAATCTATCCGTCATGTGGTGCTCCGTCTTCATGCTCGTCATCCGACCGATCATGGACATCTGTGTGTGACTACCGCAACCGAGATACAACGACGTGTTGGCGGCGTTCAGCATCTCAAAAAACTGTCTCGCCTGAGAGTTCAGATCTTCCTCCACGAATATACACGGCTATTCGTCCAGATCCTGTGCATGTTCGTACCTGATATGAGACTGTAAGTACTGCTCTCCCGTAAATGCACCGGCGGCTGCGTCTTGCACCATCTGCACGTATGGGTTATGAGATCCCTCGCCTATTTCTTTAACATCAACCTGACCGGGTCCCCCTTCGAAGTGAACAGTTGCAGATGTAGACGCCCCCTCATATTCGCCGTGGCAGTACCATGTATGGTAATTGTGCACGAAACCTTGTTTCAATAAGTGAACCATCACGTCACCCGGATCCATATATTTACGGTTCTTGCATTTCTTACACGGACATCTAATCTGCGTTCCACTTTCATTACTCGTCGCAAAATCCACAAATTCTTTGAGACCTTCAACAAATCTAAAACTCCACTCCCCGTTGTTTACTCTCTCGTACATCCACTTTCTATCGCTCCTCATCGGATCCATTTTCTCGCTATACCTTCAAAATAACAGCAGCTATCTTTTCTCGGTGTGGAAAACCTAAAAATCCCACACAATAAGATATCTTCCTTCTATATTTTCGTTGAAAAGTGATGATTTATGTGTTTGAAATGGGAGAAGAATGGGAGAAGAGTGGAAGAAGAAAGCTGCGTTTTATGGTTCTCAGCCTGCAATATTACCGATGTCTTAGCGACGCTATAGCGACGACCAAGAAACACAATCTCCGTCGAATAAAAGGCAACAAACACAAATACCGACGCCTTAGCGACGCCAATAGCGACGAATTTCATCGTATGGTGTGCGTGTATTAATGTCTGCATTTATTGCTTACCGATGCTTTGCTGACGAAATAGCGACGCATAACGACGCTTCAGACGATATGAAGCAATTCGTCGCTATTGGCGTCGCTAAGGCGTCGCTATCCAGTGACCGTACAGTGCCCGATTGTTACAACTTCCGATGCATTTACGTCGCTAAATCGTCGCTCTGTCGTCGATGCAGTCCCCTATACAAACGTACAACATATCTTCACATGATTCGACGCAATTCGTCGCTATTCGCGTCGCTAAGGCGTCGCTATCCAGTGACCGTACAGTGCCCGATTGTTACAACTTCCGATGCATTTACGTCGCTAAATCGTCGCTATGTCGTCGCTGAATTCCCCTATATAAACAACCTGCCGTGACTCCCGTAGTAAAAAAACAAAATCTCCTTTATAATCATATAAAAAAGACAAATATGGTTTGTACTAAGGCCCAAGCACGACGTGGTAGTGAACGTACATACCCAAGACGGGGTCTTCAACCACCGGCACCTGCACCGGTTCCTTCACAACCACAAGCACCCCCGCCGGCTGACTCCTCCGAACCCACTGTGCAGGGGCCAAGGAGGCAAGAGGATCGCCAAATTGGCGATCCTTGTGTAGAAATACAGGAGCTGTGGAAAACAGTGGAGAATATGAAGGAGGTGCTTAACTATCAGGATGAGCGTCTCCAGTACCTGCACACAAGGCAGATGCGCATCAAAGCCAAAGCTGCGTAGCTGAGACGCCTCCTGAAGGCGTGCACGGAGAGTGTTGCTACTCTCTGTTCGGATGACAAACAGTGAACGGCTCCTCTCCGCTATTCTTATAGATTTTTTTTTTCGTTTTTTCCTTATGTATATTGTAATTTATAATTCTATGTTAATGAAATTTTTTTCACAATCATCGCTTTCGTTTTCTTAATTTAAACACGTGTTCAATCCCTTACGAATCTCGACGACGCTAAAATAAAGACGAAATGTGGTTCGAAAAAATTTGGGACGACTAATTCACCGACTAAACAGCGACTATATACCGACGAAACTTAAAACGACGAGAACCTGGTAACCCGCGAATATGTCATTTGAATTTAGCGACGCTTTACCGACGAACTAGCGACGCAAGACGTCTCTTCACACCATTCGACACGTTTCGTCGCTAATGCGTCGCTATTCGGCAGTGTCCGCACAGTGCCCGATTGTTACAACGTACGATGAATTTACGTCGCTAAGTCGTCGCTAATGCGTCGCTAATTCGAACGAAGCGTCACGCCCGTACATATTCCCATCTTGATTAACGGTCGAAAAATTCGTCACCCGTTCGTCGCTAGGTCGTCGCTAAATTTACCTATTTATAACCCCACATCCCATCCGTAAATTACACAAACAAATTTATAAAACTTCAAAGTATGCCGCGTCGTTATAGAAGAATCCCAAGGCATGGAGGGGCAAACAGTGCACCTCCACAACGGCCTCCTCCTACCACAACCATCGGTTGAGCGTGAGGGTTCAATATCTGTGCATGGCCCAATGCCGCCAGAGGATCCTCACGAAGAAATGCCGGAACCGCATATCGACTACCGTATGCTTATAGCAAACATGCAGCAGCAGTCGAGGCAACTGCGCAGCGTGAATAGAAGGCTGCGCAAGTTGAAATCCAGATATTACAAGCTGAAGCGCCTCCTCAAAGAGTTCGCAGAGAATGTGGCGACCACTCTTTCTTTCGATGACGAAGAGTGAACGGCCCCTCTCTGCCTCTCTTTTAGATTTCTTTTTTTAATTTTTCGTCTTCATAATGTAAATTTTTATTACTAAATGAATAAATTTTTTTCCCAATCACCGCTTTCTTTTTTCTTAATTCATACACGTGTTTATCCGTGTTTATGTTTCTGGAATTTTTGCGACACATTACCGACGATATAGCGACGCAACGTTACAAACTAAATAGCGACAAATAAAAGACACACAATAGCGACGAACCACCGACAAAACACCGACGACATTTTAACGAAATGATTAACCTGACAGGTTTTTTGTTAGCGACAATGCATTTCATCGTAGTTTCGTCGCAATTAATGACGAAAATGCGTGTATCGCAATTTCGTCGAAAATTACCGACGAAACACCGACATACCTTGTTTCGTCGGTGATTTTTTCGTCGCTACACCAAATCCTTTTTGTGGTGCTATTTATTCTGTGATTTGGTTTTATCAGGGCTGTGTGTGTATATAGCCAAATTTGTATTCAGAAAAATTGTGGGGGAAGGTATTTTTTTTAATTTTTCCCCTTTTCTTTAAATTGTTTACTGTACATTATGAATTGGAAATAATAAAAGCAGTTATTGTATCGGCCATTGAGCATAAGGCTATCAAGGTTGAGCACATTGTAAGCTTTGTCCGCTTAGCATTGCGGCTTGTTCAAGCATTCGTGGTGGTTGACACACGTACAGATTAAGTCACCTGTTTCTTTTTCCCTTTTCTTTTAAGGCCTAAGGAGGATTTGAGTGGTTTCTTTTCTTTTATATGGGAAAATTCTGGTATTATTACTTTTACGTTTCCTAATCTCTAAACTGGTTAGGTGGTAAATTCAAAAAAAAAGTAAAAAAAGGAAGAAGTTTATGAAAATTAAATTTCTCCTGTTCGTCTTCTCCTTAACCAAGTAAAAAAAGATTTTGATTGGTGGTCGTAGAAAGTTTATGAGGAAAG
>AP025053.1:11125294-11141481 GCA_036186865.1 Eustoma russellianum
CCTGTTCGTCTTCTCCTTAACCAAGTAAAAAAAGATTTTGATTGGTGGTCGTAGAAAGTTTATGAGGAAAGAATTGATGTATGTGTGAGTTTTGACCATTCAGCAATTGGAAATAAATTAGGAAATTGTCCGTTAAATTATCCATTTGTAAGCTTTGAAGGGATGAATTTTGGGCAGTGGGCAGTGAGGTGTATATGAATAAGATGTGAGCTGTATCGTTTTACCAAATATCAGTGGCGTGCCTGCCTTTCAGATTGAAGTTACTTAGATGTATAAGTTAACATATAACTTATTAATTAAAAAAACAGAATAACAAATTGAGGTGGATATTTTTTTTGGTAACAGAAAAACTTGCAGGCTTTCATCTTTTAGAACGAGACCTATATATGGGGAACGGATTCGGTGATGCGCAGGGAGGGGGGACTCGGGTGACGCCACCAATGAGTGGCTGATACGTGTCTAACTTTTCATTTTTTTTTGTTTTTACAGGGGACATGTGTCATTGCGCGTCACTGAATCTC
The DNA here is from genome assembly GCA_036186865.1 of Eustoma russellianum. NCBI lineage: Eukaryota > Viridiplantae > Streptophyta > Magnoliopsida > Gentianales > Gentianaceae > Eustoma > Eustoma russellianum. The sequence goes on from AP025053.1 coordinate 11,125,816, forward strand.
GTTCCCTGTATATGGTTGTATAAACTTTTTGTTATTGTCGGAAGACAATTTGTAAGATAAGTCCAAGACAATACAATTTAAATATCTGTTTCGCTTGATCATCCAAATCCAAAAATGTCTAAACCTTTATTGTTTGTAACGGTTTTTTTTAATTTGTAAAATGTAGAACAACTTAGGCTCCTACTTGTATCATATATGGTGTATTGTTAATGTCGCATTCCCAATTTGGTCTTTCTTCTACGTAGTCAACAACAACAATACCTAGCTTATTCTAACGACATCAAAACATATCGTTAGCGTCTGATGAGGGTGAAAAACAGACAAATAATATTTCCATCATAAGGGATAGAAAATTTGTTTCTATTAAGACTCCGGCTCTATACGTGGAGAGTTTTTTTGGTAGTCAGATTTTGATTAAGATACCAAAAGCTTGCAATTGATTACAGGTTCAGCACTTATAGTTGAATGAAAGGGATAACATGTGAAATTACAAAACAGGACAATTAACTAACTCATCTATTCTACTTATCAAATGACATAATTGTCATTTCGCATGTTTTAAACTTTGCCGCCAACAGGTTACGTCTCCTTCCTTCATCTTGGTTAGTCCAGCACACTGCCTTCTTTCCTCCTTCTTGATCTTCTTGCTTTACGCGTGCTTTCTCTTTCAATTTTGTGCATCTCAGCTCCATGCGCCATAATCAACTCTCATCTATTAACTGTTTGCCTCATATCTTCTTTATTCGTCCTGTACTCAACTGTTCGATCAAATGTCAATTGGTGCCTTCATCCGCATACCATCTCATTCTTTAATACCTCCCCTCAAGCCAAGCTTGCTGTATATGTTTTACACTCCAAAAGTCCTAATTAAGTCATTTAACCTCCTTAAATTCAGCACTTTCGTGAACACATCTGCAACTTGCAACTCAGTTCTAATGGACATCAACTTAATCACTCCTCCTTGAACCTTCTCCTGAACAATGTGACAATCTATCTCTATATGCTTTGTTCGTTCATAGAACTTTTGCTGTCACAAAACACCTCTACAGGTTCCTGATTCTCTATCTGCAAGTCCTTGGCTAGGTACAAAAGCCACTGCACTTCACAAACCAATGTAGCCAAGGCACGGTATTCAACTTATGCAAATGATCTCAATACCGTGATTTGTTTCTTCGCTTTCCATGAAATCACTGAGTCTCCTAAGAATATGCAGTAACCAGCAACGCTTCTTCTTGATTCTGTACACCCAACCCAGTCAAAATCCACAAAGGCTCTTAGACTCAACTCTGTGTTGGAAGGAAATATAAGACCTTGTCCTACTGTCCCTTTGATGTATCTTAGCAGTCTGTGTGCTGCCTTTAAATGGTTTTGTGTTGGACAATCCATAAGCTGGCTAAGCTGCTGTACTGGAAATGTGATGTCATGTCTTGTTATTGTAAGGTAAATTAGTTTACCAACTAGACTCCTATAGGTGGACATCAGTCAAAGGTGAGGAGTCATCATGTGATAACTTGACATTGGTTTCCATAGGTGTTTTTACTGGCTTGGAGCCCAAAAAACCAGTGTGATCCAATAATTCCAGAGCATACTTCCTTTGATTAATCACTAGTCCCCCCTGTGATCTGGCTACTTCAAACCCAAGAAGTACCTAAGGTCACCCAGATCTTTGATTTTGAATACTGAATTGAGTTCACACTTCAGTTGATGTATGGCTGGTAAATGAGATGAAGCTAGAATGATATCATCCATATACACTAGAGCTAGTTATATGTGTGGAGCTAACTCTAAAGAAGAGGGTGTAATCATCCTTGGACTGAGTAAAGCCTTTAGATAACAAGAAAACTGTTAACTTGGCATTCCATTCACGACTTGCCTGCTTAAGGCCATATAGAGACTTTTCCAGCTTACAAACTAGCCTAGACTGATCCAAGGACACATCTGGTGTGGGCACCATATATATTTCTTCATGCAACTCCCCATGAAGAAAAGCATTGTTTACATCCAATTGGTGGAGGTGCCAATGCTTACTGGCTGCAAGGGTTAAGACCAACCTGAATGTTTTCATCTTGGCTATTGGGGAAAATGTCTCCTGATAATCAATTCCATATTTCTGGGTATAACCCTTAGCTACAAGCCTAGTCTTGTATCTCTCTACAATGTCATCCGCTTGATACTTTATTTTACAAACCTATTTACACCCAATTGGTTGCTTCCCTGGTGGCAAAGGCACAAGTTTCCAGGTGTGGTTAGCTTCAAGTGCTGCTATTTCTGCCTGCATAGCTTCCTGCCAAACTGAGGAACTAGCTTCTTTTGAGTAAGTAATATGTTCTGTATGCAGACTAGAGGCTAAAACATATGCTTTATACTTAGGTGCCAATGATTGTAAAGAAAATGAGTGATCCAGGGTGTGTGGAGTACTGTTGTGATAGGCAGATTGTGTATGTGAATATAACTAATAACAATAGTATTCTTGTAGGTAGCTGGGTGCTTTTCTTTCTCTGACAGGCCTGGTATTAGAACCCACTGGTAATGTAATATCAATAGAAGTGATGGGTATCTGATATGAGGGAACAGATGTTTGAGGAATGGGCAGTGATGTTGAAGATGAAGGCAAATTAGGTGTAGTTAAAGAGTCAAGAGATGAGGAAGGAGGATTAGGTTAGTTGGGCAATGAATTCTCAGATAAGGGATTCAGGTTAGTGAATGACATAGAATTAGGTTCGGAGGCTGAAGATAAATCTTCTTTAACCAATCTAGATTCAGATGTTGTAGGAATAGATGGTAACAAGGTAGACTTTTTGTGAAGTTTGGTGATGATTGACTTGAGTGGGAAGATGAAAGAGAGGTTCTGAAAGGAAAGGTATACTCATCAAATTCAACGTTTCTGAAGATAAGGATGTCTTTTGTGGATAAATCTTGTAAAATAAACCCCTTTGTAGTATGAGACACCCCAAGAAATAGGCACTCTTTTGATCTGGGGTCAAATTTTCCTTTGTTTTGCTGAGTGTTGAGTGCAAATTCCAGACACCCAAACACCCTCAGGGTTCTGGTAACATGGAGGCTTTTTATATAACTGTTCAAAAGGTGTTTTATTGGCTATGATAGGGGAAAGAGTAAGGTTTATTAGGTAAACTGCATGTTGTACGCAGAAACCCCAGAAGTGTATAGGTAAATTGGCTTGAAATCTCAAGGCCCTGGCTACGTTTAATATATGTTGGTATTTTCTCTCAACCAGGCCGTTCTGTTGAGGGGTATATATGCAACTAGTTTGATGAACAATACCTTTAGCAGCAAAGAAAGGATTCATTTTGAATTCCAGTACATTGTCTGTTCTTATGACTTTTACATTCCATTCAAAATGTACAGACACATATGTACAGAAGTTCTATATTTTAGCTTTTGATTTTGCTTTTAACAAATACACCCCAGGTATATCTACTGTAATCATCAACAATGATAAAAAGAAACGTTGATGAAACATTATATGAAGCTTATAAGAACCCCATATATCTACATTAAGTAAAGAAAAGGGAGAAACAAAAGTATAATTTGAAACAGGAAAGGGAAATTATCTCTACCTAGCAAGGGGGCATATATGAAAGGAAATAGACATATGAGACATATCAACTTTAGGATCCAACTTGTGCCTTTCTTTTATTTTAGAGTTTGACATGTGTCCAAATCTTGAATGCCATAAAGAGTCCTTGGACTCAAAAACACTGGATGCAGTGATAAAGACAGAACTATTGGCAGAATGCTGCAGTTCATCATTGTAATCGTCTGGTAGCCTTGGTGACCTATGGAACTTGTATAATCCTTGACTCACTTTAGCTAAACCAATCATCTTGATATACTTGTGTTCATGAATAAAGCACTGATCAGAATGGAAGGTTATGTTGAATTGATTTTGTCTGCAAAGTTTCCTGAGTGAAAGCAAGTTGAAGCAAAAAGAAGGAATATGGAATCCACTGGTAAGCTGAATATATTGATTAATAGTCACTGTTCCAATGTGAAGTACATCAACAATTAGGCAATTTGACTTGCAGAGATTTAACAGGTTGAAAGGAATCAAATAGGTTACCAGAGCAACAGACATGATCACTAGCACCTGAATTTAAAATCCATATTTTAAACTTCTGTCTACTACATTACCTGTTTCCTTACCATTAGCAGATAGTTGCTGAGCTGATATTACAGCATGCATGGCGTCCTCCCCTTCTTTCTCAACAGGTTTGCTCTTACTGCTCCTTTGTTGGTGCTCCTTCAACATATTCATCAATTGCATATATTGATCACATGTGAAGATTGCTGGTTCATGATTTGATACTGATTGCTGTGACATTACATGTTGAATACTTCATTATCTTCTGAGTGATTTCCTCATTCGTACTGAGTCCTAGCCAAACCTATGCAGTTTATTCTTGATTTTGGTTTATATCCAAGAGGATATCCATGTTTTCTATAGCATTTATCAATTGTGTGTCCTGAATATCCACAGTGAGTACACACAGCACGTTACGCATTTCCAAATTTTTGCACACAACCACCATCTCTTCTGTAGTTTCCTTGTCCTTTAAAGGCAGACATACATTGGCCAGATCCTAGAGTTTTATGAAAACCAGACATTTGTCCTGCAAAAACTTACGAAGCATCTCCCATATTCAACACGGGAGATGGATTGTTGACAAATACGTTTTGTCCACTAGAGTACAAGAGTTCTATTTCAAATTTAGCAGCCATAGCAAACGTAGTGTTGATATCACGCAATGGACTTAGCAACAAGACCTATGACTTCATAGGCTCGAATTCATCCTACAGTCCTTTCATGAACTTTATTGTTGAGAAAAAGAGTTTGAGTGATTTACAAAAATGCATGATTTAAATAACGTGGGCTAAAGAAATGCATGACACATTTTATGACTTGACATGTTTTTGTGACAAACTTGCCTTATATACTTTATATATAATGTTGCCGTACTAACAAGCCATGAAGCTTTAAAGCTTGCATCAAATGGCAAATATTTGTTGTGTTTGAACTATTTTCAGATGCCACATTCATGAACTAAACTAGTTCATTAAATGAAGTACTTAGTTAAATGAACCAAGTAGTTCATTAAATGGAGAAATATTTGGAAAAGGGATGAAGACAACAAATTGAAGAATAGAAAGTCTCCTCCCACCTCTTCACACATTTTTCACATATTATGCATATATATGTTAGTGTATGTGCCCTAGGCCATGATTTGGATATTTATGTTATACATTTATTATTAATAAAAGAGGTTTTATTATCATTATTGTTGGTTAGTATGTTACACAATTTTGATACATGTCCCTGATTCGTTATTGTTATAGAGATAAAATAATTTATAATCAGTATGAGTATTGATTTGATAATCATGAGATGATTATGTGTATGGTGATACGAATCAATCTCATAGATACTTGTTAGAGAACAGTGTATTGGATAGACGCATCATGAGATTACTACATGGATTAGCGTCATAAGTAAATCTCATGATAGTCATGTTTTAATTCTTTGACTTGAGATTGTCATAGTTTCCAACATAAGGACTATTATATTTTGACATGATCAAACGTTATCCGTAACTGGATAATAATAAAGGTCATGATTGAATGTGATAGAAATTATGTAGAGGATATTGAACAATCAAGATAATATTTGTCCCTCTCTTTTGAGAGAGATATCTTTGGGCCCCTCGATTAGTGAGACTGTGAAATGCATGGCCGTGCTCAAATGAATTGATAGTGTGATCAATATCATTTGTTTTATCAGTCTACTTAGAGATCGAGTAATCATATGTTTGGACAATATAAGTATGACGCTGACCATGACTTATGTTCAAACTAGATATCGTGTGACAAAGGGATTAATACATATGCTATTATTAGGCTAATTGGATTGTACTCGTATTAATTGGGTAGTCGTAATGCCTTGCTAGAGGCCAATTACGACTTGTTGGTTTAATAGAGATTTAATCAACTACCAATTAATATGGGCCTATCGGGTCACACACAAGAATGCGTATGGCTGAGATTAATAATATTAATAATATTAATATGGGATATTAATTATTATTATTATTATTATTATCGCTTTTAATATTAATAATATTAATATTGGATATTAATTATTATTATTATGATTTTTGTTTTTTTGTGATTATATATATATATATATATATATATATATGCATTATCGGATAATAACGAGAAAATCCGTATCTGATATGGATTTTGAATATCCTGATAGAATCCATATTTGATATGGATTTTGATTGGCATCAACTAATCCGATTGGGACTCGGATTTTGATGTCCATATATGTGTATATATATATCTGTGTATCTCGTATAGAAAAGACAGACGAAAACCAACAGAAAACGAAACCCTAGAATCGTTTTTGTGAAAAACCGAGTTCTTCAGCCGCGCCGTTTGAAGAGCTAGCACTCCGGGCGGAAGCGTTTGTGTGGATATCGACAGAGGGTGTTCGTGATATTGCACCTCTTCCATCTTCAGATTTCGAATCTACGGAGGTAATTTTGATTTCTTTTGTCGAATTAAACGAACAACACGGATCCTTGATAGAAAATCAGAGATCAAGTTTTGTTTTTCCGCTGCGCGTTTTTGTAGTGATCTCGTTTGATTTCCTAACAGTGGTATCAGAGCCACTTGTTGTCTCGTTTAAATCGACTCTATCATGCTTATGCGTTTACTGTTTTTCGTATGGCACGATATGTATAAAACAGTAATTCGGATTATATATGATGAGAGAAGAATGGTGTTTTTCAATTCATTTTCATGAGATGATTTGTATACGGCGGTAATCGTTTGTCATGTGATGATCAAAACTGATTTTGTTTATATTAGATATAATCACACCATACGTAGCGCCCCACCCGAAACCAGGGTTCTGGCTCAGTGCACCCGCCGTACTCTAATCCATAGAGTACAAAGCGTCGATACTATACATGTACATGTCGACTTGAATAATGAATCGATAAGCGGAAGCAACATAACATAAACAAATCTTCATCGACATGCACTGTACTACATCATAAACTGTACAATCATCATATACAGAATACTGAAATCATATATCATACATTATAATCCGAAACTTAATGCCTTCGAAATAATCTCTCAGTATGCTCTTCGTTATCAATGGTCTATCTAGCATGTCTTCAACGAGCATATATATTGATACCTGTTATCTGGAAAGTTATAAATGAGGCAAGTATGAGCGATAGCCACCGACTTTTAATCGCTCAGCAAGTAGTCTTACCAGATACGACATGTGGATCATACATGGGGAGACGGGGTAACAAATCATAATAACCATACATTTTGAATATAATAAGCACGTCTCCTTTTTAATAAGTAAAGTATCATTTCATATCTGTAAACTGCTGTAAACTGAAAGTAGATAAATAAGGAAGATTTCAGAGCATACATAGCATAAAAACATCTCATTCTGCTTAATCCGTAACATCATACTATATCCATACTTAACTTCTAATCCATAATTTATACTATACTCACATATCTTACATGCACTACATTCTCATACTTAACACTACAATAACATAACATATCAACATCTCATTGTACCTGATCTGTAACCTCATATCGTGTCCATACTTAGCTCCTAGCTCATAACCCATACTAAGATCAAGGATATCGTAACTTAAGGATCTTCTGAAGGTGACATATGGTAGCATGGTCATGACGTGATGCATAAAACATGACTTTTCATAACATGATTGTTCATAACATGACTTTTCATAAACATGACATGATTTTCATAAATTGCATAACATGACATTTTCATAACATGAAGACATAACATTTTCATCATTGTCTATAGCACTTTTCATAAGAATAATAACACACGACATACCGATCGATTCCCCATATAGTACATGTACGACATAGACATCATAAACATATGTACATGTACTAACGGTGACGCGCTATGACGGAGATCCCGTGTCCCAGACCCGGTGTTACACTCGGCCATATACGTAATCATATGCCCCTGACATCTACCACCCCGGTACCGATGTCACGCCGGCGAACATAACATAGTCATAATCATGAACATAACATAACATATCGTGTGTAAATGAAATCGATCGTCTCGCGTTTATTATTCACATGCATATGGACTTTTAAACATGTGATGTGATAAACAACTTTTCAAAATTTCATTTCATGCAACGTGAGACTCGGTCATATAAGGGTACCTTGGTCATTCTACATCTTGTAACAATATCGCTTACTTATTTTCATTCTACATATCATAACTTAAGAAAATCCCATTTTTACCCCTAAAAGGCACCATTCGGCCAGCATGTCCAAAACAGCCCTCTTTTTGTATTTTCATCCAACAATACTTTCGTAACATCTATTCCATACATGTATTTCATAATTCATAACTTAAACGCCTAAGACACTTAACTCCTAATTATAATAACATATCATCGAGTAATTTCAGAACTTACATTATAACTTACATCTTATCGTAAAATATGCATATTAGTATACATAATATGTAGCAAATCATATACATACATTATAAAATGCTTTATAGCCGTATACTTATATATATATACATGTTGACTACATATATTTTTATACCTTTTTATGATATATTGCATAAAATACATACTTAACCTACTTTCTTCACTTAACATATACCTTATATATGTGTATGTAAACAATTGCAGTAAACGAAATGGTACGTACATATAAAGTATTCTGAGGTACAAAGTACATTATGAAAACTAATAGACTACAAAACTAGTAGAACTGTTAATGTGTTGCTAGTACTTAAAAAAAAACTAATCGAAAATAGCAACTTACGTTATTACATAATAGTTTAAATCACATATATATTAATACAACTATGTGCACAAAGAAAGTTAATAATAATAATATTCATATTACATCTCAGTAATGTAATGCTTAAAAAATTCTCTATGTTACAAAAATTTCACATATAGTATCCATTAAACTATACTATATATAATAATAGTGTAGATTATAACTTCAAAAACATTATCAGTATAATCTACATGTAAGCAAAATAATATTATAGTAGTGTCTAAACGACATACTCTTATAATCTCAAACGTTTAATATTAGGATTTATATTGCAGTAAAATATTTACGTACATTGTCTTTTTATACTTTTTTTTCCTACACCATTACATTATTTTGTTTTATACATATGTTTTTAGTACAGGCTCTATCATATATGTGTATTTATGTTATTTACATTGTTATTCGTATCACGCACATGTCTACTGTGTTATCATAATAAACATAATGTGTTTTATACATATCCATGAGGGAAAATCTTGAATATACTACATGATGATCCAATTTTGATATAAACATATAGCTTACTTTCATAACTTGACATATACATTATACAATTGTGTGTGCATAAAATATTTTAAAGTCATTTTAACTTTATAGGGTTGAAGACCAAAATGCATATGCTTATACATATACGCCATTATGACACATTAAATTTCGTACAAAACATACTCATTCTTACATCTTAACATATATATTATACATATATATGTATGTATACAATATAAATTAATCCCTTTATAACCAAAAGGCCCCATGGCCGAAATATTTGGAGTATATATATATAATCATTTGTATTTTTCATTTACAACTACATTACATTATTTGTTTTCATCAATTACCATATATCACTTACTTAGTTTTTTTTTTGTTTATCTTACTACAACATATCATGTATATGTTTTAGTAATTACACACCGATTTAAAATTACATTATGTAATTGTCTTTAGTTCATATACTAATATGTTAGATTAATATTCAGCGAATACTACTTTATCAACAATAACTAATGGATACAGTTAGCACAACATTCTTTGTAATGAATAGTCACACTCATATCTATACTTCCATACATAATAATATATAGGGAGCACTTGCATTTGATTTACATCTAGTAAAACAAACAATAAGTTAATGCATCATCAGTTAAATCGTTAACTTTTACACACTTATTTTGTAAGATTTAATTAACCCCTCTTACTCTTAAAACCGTATATACATACTTGCATATATACGAAGTTTATACATTAAGCATATATGTATATATAATACCTACTAAATGCATTCTATCACCAAAAACTTAGTATGGCCGAAAATGTTAGTATATGTATACAACATATATATTACCTAAAACATGTATTTTCATATTCTTATAAAGAATCTTGAACATACTTCATGATGATCTAACTTTAATATAAACATATATACTTAGGCTTTGAAAATCCATGTAGGATCTCGGAAGAATACTTGCCTTTACCCACTTTTCTTACACTTTAAAGTGAAGGTTCTTCACTTGAGTTGGAAGAAAACTCCCCCTCCTTTGCCTAAGTGACCCACGGTTTCACCAAAAATATAGAGAGTTAGTGAACAACTTGTGGAAATTGATAAATGGAAGGAGATGTTGAACCTAAATGGAGTTGTTACCTTGCTACACCTTTGTTTTCAATCTCAGAAATTCGGCCTTGAGGAGAAACCATGGAGATTGGAGACTTGTTGTTTGTAGAAGCAAAAGAGTGTAAGATAGGAGGTAGAAGATGAAATGAGTGAAAATTGAAATGAGAAGAGAGAGAAGATGTAGGCGTTGATGAGGAAAAGAAAAGGAAGAAGAATGTAGAAATAAGTGGATTTTGGTGGAATGAAAATAATGTAGTAAAGGAGTGTTTAAATTATTGAAGTGAGAAAATAAAGGAGAATGTTTCCCCTTTTTGGTTTGGTTTCCGTGGAAATGAAGAGTGAGGGGAGAGGAATTGAAATGGAGTGGTTTTGGAGAAGGTGGAAGGAATGATGAGGGTATTAAATATTGTATTAGAAAAATGAGTGGGAGGTAAATAAAATTGAATCTCTACTACCTTTAGCATGTGCAAACCGAGAATGGGGAATAAAAGAGAGTATGGTGGGGTTTAAGAAAAGTAGAGTATGGGTTGTGATGGGAAATGTGATAAATGGAAGAAAATGTGATAATAATGTGTATTGAAATTATCGTATCGGGTATTTTATTTGGTTTGATTTATATCTAACGACTTAGGTTGCTATTGACTAATTTATTTAAACGTATCGTATGTCCGTAACGTTTGTTATCTAGTCCCATCAAGTCTTGCTATATCCGTTAACTTATCGTTCGGTTATTTTTTTTGAGCGTTTCTAAACCCCATTTATTAACGTCGATGTCTTTATTAATCTTAAATAAAATTTAATTTCCATCGAAATTTCATCAACATCGCATTTGCGTTCTATTTTCATCATTTCCACTAGCCCGTAATCTCGGGTCGTAACATTCTTCCCCCTTATAAAAAGTTTCGTCCTCGAAACTTAGAGTTGTGTCGATTTTACACTTAATGATTTATACTTAAGTTCTAGTGTTATTTCTGAATCATCTATGATTCAACTTAGTATTTCCTGACTTATAAAGTTTTCTTAGTTTACTGTTTCCGTATACCTCCTATTAATCCGTCTAAGTATTCTATAACCTCATACCCCTACGCGTTACAGTAAGCTTTATACTTACCAACTTCAGTCGCTAATTCTTATCCGATTAAATCTTATATCATATCATCTCTTACTTATTCATGGTTACGGTCTCCAACTTACTTCACCTTTGTCTAAGATCGTTTCTTACATCTATGATCATCTCTTAAATTCTAAGATCACTCTTTAAGTTCATGTCGTTGTTTACTTATGTGCCCGCGGTAGATCTGGAGCTGCTTTTTTTTCTTTGTGATGCATATCCTAAGGAAAATAGTCTAATTATCACAACTTTAGATTAACTTACTTAATTTTAAAGACACAGGATCATTCCGGACATTTTTGCTAAACCATTCTAAGGGAACTATTGTAAGGTTATTGCTCTCATTCTGAAATCTTCTTCTTAGACTATAAAATCTTAACTTAGGTTCTACTATCATAACCTAATACATGTCGCTGTTTATCTTATGTGTCCGCAGCGGATCTAGAGCCACTGCTCTGATATCAACTATAGCGTCCCGCCCGAAACCAGGGTTCCGGCTCAGTGCACCCGCCGTACTCTAATCCATAGAGAACAAAGCGTCGATACTATACATGTACATGTTGACATGAATAATGAATCGATAAGCGGAAGCAACATAACATAAACAAATCTTCATCGACATGCACTGTACTACATCATAAACTGTACAATCACCATATACAGAATACTGAAATCATATATCATACATCATAATCCGAAACTTAATGCCTTCGAAATAATCTCCCAGTATGCTCTTCGTTATCAACGGTCTATCTAGCATGTCTTCAACGAGCCTATATATTGATACCTGTTATCTGGAAAGTTATAAATGAGGCAAGTATGAGCGATAGCCACCGACTTTTAATCGCTCAGCAAGTAGTCTTACCAGATACGACATGTGGATCATACATGGGGAGACGGGGTAACAAATCATAATAACCATACATTTTGAATATAATAAGCACGTCTCCTTTTTAATAAGTAAAGTATCACTTCATATCTGTAAACTGCTGTAAACTGAAAGTAGATAAATAAGGAAGATTTCAGAGCATACATAGCATAAAAACATCTCATTCTGCTTAATCCGTAACATCATACTATATCCATACTTAACTTCTAATCCATAATTTATACTATACTCACATATCTTACATGTACTACATTCTCATACTTAACACTACAATAACATAACATATCAACATCTCATTGTACCTGATCTGTAACCTCATATCGTGTCCATACTTAGCTCCTAGCTCATAACCCATACTAAGATCAAGGATATCGTAACTTAAGGATCTTCTGAAGGTGACATATGGTAGCATGGTCATGACGTGATGCATAAAACATGACTTTTCATAACATGATTGTTCATAACATGACTTTTCATAAACATGAGATTTTCATAAATTGCATAACATGACATTTTCATAACATGAAGACATAACATTTTCATCATTGGCTATAGCACTTTTCATAAGAATAATAACACACGACATACCGATCGATTCCCCATATAGTACATGTACGACATAGATATCATAAACATATGTACATGTACTAACGGTGACGCGCTATGACGGAGATCCCGTGTCCCAGACCCGGTGTTACACTCGGCCATATACGTAATCATATGCCCCTGACATCTACCACCCCGGTACCGATGTCACGCCGGCGAACATAACATAGTCATAATCATGAACATAACATAACATATCGTGTGTCAATGAAATCGATCGTCTCGCGTTTATTATTCACATGCATATGGACTTTTAAACATGTGATGTGATAAACAACTTTTCAAACTTTCATTTCATGCAACGTGAGACTCGGTCATATAAGAGTACCTTGGTCATTCTACATCTTGTAACAATATCGCTTACTTATTTTCATTCTACATATCATAACTTAAGAAAATCCCATTTTTACCAATAAAGGCACCATTCGGCCAGTATGTCCAAAACAGCCCTCTTTTGTATTTTCATCCAACAATACTTTCGTAACATCTATTCCATACATGTATATCATAATTCATAACTTAAACGCCTAAGACACTTAACTCCTAATTATAATAACATATCATCGAGTAATTTCAGAACTTACATTATAACTTACATCTTATCGTAAAATATGCATATTAGTATGCATAATATGTAGCAAATCATATACATACATTATAAAATGCTTTGTAGCCGTATACTTATATATATATACATGTTGACTACATATATTTTTATACCTTTTTATGATATATTACATAAAATACATACTTAACCTACTTTCTTCACTTAACATATACCTTATATATGTGTATGTAAACAATTGCAGTAAACAAAAAGTACGTACATATAAAGTATTCTGAGGTACACAGTAGATTATGCAAAAACTAATAGACTACAAAACTAGTAGAACTGTTAATGTGTTGCTAGTACTTAAAAAAAAACTAATCGAAAATAGCAACTTATGTTATTACATAATAGTTAAAATCACATATACTAATACAACTATGTGCACAAAGAAAGTTAACAATAATAATATTCATAGTACATCTCAGTAATGTAATGCTTAAAAAAATTCTCTGTGTTACAAAAATTTCACATATAGTATCCATTAAACTATACTATATAATAATAGTGTAGATTATAACTTCAAAAACATTATCAGTATAATCTACATGTAAGCAAAATAATATTATAGTAGTGTCTAAACGACATACTCTTATAATCTCAAACGTTTAATATTGGATTTTATATTGCAGTAAAATATTTATGTACATTGTCTTTTTATACTTTTTTTTCCTACACCATTACATTATTTTGTTTTATACATATGTTTTAGTACAGGCTCTATCATATATATGTATTTATGTTATTTACATTGTTATTCATATCACGCACATGTCTACTGTGTTATCTAATAAGCATAATGTGTTTTATACATATCCATGAGGGAAAATCTTGAATATACTACATGATGATCCAATTTTGATATAAACATATAGCTTACTTTCATAACTTGACATATACATTATACAATTGTGTGTACATAAAATATTTTAAAGTCATTTTAACTTTATAGGTTTGAAGACCAAAATGCATATGCTTATACATATACGCCCCTTATGACACATTAAATTTCGTACAAAACATACTCATTCTTACATCTTAACATATATATTATACATATATATGTATGTATACAATATAAATTAATCCCTTTATAACCAAAAGGCCCCATGGCCGAAATATTTGAAGTATATATATAAATCATTTGTATTTTTCATTTACAACTACATTACATTATTTGCTTTCATCAATTACCATATATCACTTACTTAGTTTTTTTTGTTTATCTTACTACAACATATCATGTATATGTTTTAGTAATTACACACCGATTTAAAATTACATTATGTAATTGTCTTTTAGTTCATATACTAATATGTTAGATTAATATTCAGCGAATACTACTTTATCAACAATAACTAATGGATACAGTTAGCACAACATTCTTTGTGATGAATAGTCACACTCATATCTATACTTCCATACATAATATACAGGGAGCACTTGCATTTGATTTACATCTAGTAAAACAAACAATAAGTTAATGCATCATCAGTTAAATCGTTAACTTTTACACACTTATTTTGTAATATTTAATTAACCCCTCTTACTCTTAAAACCGTATATACATACTTGCATATATACGAAGTTTATACATTAAGCATATATGTGTATATAATACCTACTAAATGCATTCTATCACCAAAAACTTAGTATGGCCGAAAATGTTAGTATATGTATACAACATATATATTACCTAAAAACATGTATTTTCATATTCTTATAAAGAATCTTGAACATACTTCATGATGATCCAACTTTAATATAAACATATATACTTAGGCTTTGAAAATCCATGTAGGATCTAGGAAGAATACTTGCCTTTACCACTTTTCTTACACTTTAAAGTGAAGGTTCTTCACTTGAGTTGGAAGAAAACTACCCCTCCTTTGCCTAAGTGACCCACGGTTTCACCAAAAATATAGAGAGTTAGT
>AP025053.1:11155877-11184131 GCA_036186865.1 Eustoma russellianum
GGGATAATGAATTTCATATGCTTGCCACACAGGATCAGGAACAAGTGATTCACTTGACTCTTTCTTCAGCCACGCAGCAGCATTCTTTTGTTCTCTCTTTAGTTTATGCGAAACATACAGCCACACAGCGTCAGGCCTTATGGCGTGCGCTAGGGGATTTCTCCACGGGGTTACAGTTGCCATGGTTGATTGGTGGAGATTTTAATACATTCCTCACAATTGAGGATCATAATGGTCGCTCTACACCTTCTTTGTCTGCCTTGCAAAATTTTAATGACTGTATTGAGGCTTGTTCGCTTATGTCCCCACCATATCACGGCACGCGATACACTTGGACTGAAGGCCGCGGCCTTGGTAGAGTTCGCCGGAGACTAGACTGGACACTTATTAACTCTCTGATGCATGATATGTTTGACAATTTGAAACTCACTCACTTGCCGCGAGTCACATCGGACCACACTCCTTTATTGATACAGTGTCAGGCAAGTGCCCAACCGTTTCGTCGCACTTTTCGGTTTTTAGACGCATGGCTCCAACATCCGGATTTTCATAATTATGTGCGGCATGCATGGCACTCGTATCCAACAACAGGTGGCATGCGCGGCTTTTATAACAAATTATTTTCTCTAAAGAAAGATATACAACACTGGAATAAGGCTATCTTTGGGAATATTTTCAGCAATTTGAAGGAGGCCAAAAATACTCTGAATATAGCAGAAAATAACTGGGATGCTAATTCTACGGAGGAAGCGCGAGAGGCCTATTCTCGAGCTAAGGCGAAATACTTGCTTGCCGCAAAATATGAACTCTTATATTGGAAGCAAAAGGCTCGTGTTAAATGGTTACAAGAAGGGGATGCTAATACCCGTTACTTTCACTCTCTTGTCAAAGGTAAGCGATCACAGTTGTGTATTCGTCAGCTTCGAGATTCACAGGGAACGTTGTTGACACAACATGAGGATCTTATGAGGGCGGGCAGTAGATTTTTATACAGATTTATTTGCCCGAGTGCCGACCAGCAATCATACGGACATATTATCCTATATTCCATGTCTAGTCACTGATGCGGACAATATAATGCTTACCCAGTTGCCATTGGAATCAGAGGTCAAAGATGCGGTATGGAGTCTAGATCCGCAAAGTGCGGCAGGGCCCGACGGATTTAATGGCCACTTTTATCGTTCCTGTTGGTCGATAATACATTTGGATGTGCTCAAAGCTGTGCAGAAATTTTTCCTTGGGGTTCCACAGCCGACGGTTATGGCTAGTGCATTACTTACTCTCATTCCAAAAGTCCAGTCGCTCCAGACATTTGGTGATTTTCGCCCAATTTGTCTTACAAACTTCATCAGCAAAGTTTGCACTCGTATTATTGCCACTCGTTTGAATCAGCTGTTGCCAATGTTAATCTCGCCGGAGCAAACGGGTTTTCTTGCAGGTACGGATATCTCTACTCAAGTGCTTTTAGCTCATGAAATGGTGCATGTGTTGGACAGGGGCGGGCCTCAGTTATGCCTGAAACTCGATATGATGAAGGCTTTTGATCGTGTTAGCTGGGACTACCTACAACTGCTTCTACGTAAGTTTGGGTTTTCGGAATTTTTCATTTGGATTATCATTAATCATCTAGGTGCTACGAGGATGTCAGTATTAGTTAATGGCCAGCCTTCACCATACTTCCGTCCCTTCAAAGGCGTCAAACAGGGGGATCCCTTATCACCTTTACTGTTTATATTGTCGTCAGAGGGTTTTTAGTCGAGGGTTGAAGGCTTTGGTTAGCACGGGCAGGATTCAATCCTTTCGGTTGGGCAGAATTCCTATGGAAATTTCGCATTTAGCTTACGCAGATGATTTGCTTATCTTCCTGCAAGGCACTCAAAGGAATCTTCGCCGCTTTCATGCATTTCTCACTACATATGAAACTGCATCAGGACAAAAAGTTAATTTTGGTAAAAGCAGCTTCATTCCATCATCCAATATTACAGCAAGACAATGTCAACATATCAAAGGCATACTAGGTATGCGTCAAACATCTCTGCCTTTCCGATACCTTGGTTCCTATCTTCACAAGGGCATCCCTCGGGCTAGGCACTGTTCCTTGTTGTTACAGCATGTGGATGCCCGACTACAGGGTTGGCATTCTCGTCTACTATCTTTCGCAGGAAGGCTGGTGCTACTACGCTCCGTCATTGCGGCGCTTCCGCTACATATTCTGGCAGCAGGCGGCATGCCTAAGTCAGTCATTCGCATGCTCGATAGGAAGATGTCAGCGTTCTTTTGGGGTGATCGGCACCATTGGGTCGCATGGAACACTATTACTTCTCCAGTTGAAGAAGGGGGATTAGGGCTTCGCAGTCTTGGTGAGCTGCAACAGGCATATGCGTGTCGCATATGGTGGCAATATCAGCGCCATGATACATTGTGGAGTAAATATATGCATCTTAAGTATGGACGATGAGGTGACTATACTCCCAGGCTACCAAATTCAGCAGTTTGGAAATCTATCTGTCGCATTCATCCCATATGTTTTTCTCACTCAACTGGCCTAGCTACCAGGACTTCCCCCTGATCGAGAAATTTCCTTTGAGATAAACCTCATCCCCAGAGCTGAGCCCATTTCTAAAGCTCCTTACCGCATGGCACCCGCTGAGCTGAAGGAACTAAAAGAGCAATTGCATGAGTTATTGGAAAAGAAGTTGATTCGTCCAAGTGTGTCGCCATGGGGTGCCCCAGTTTTATTTGTAAAGAAGAAGGATGGAGGTATGCGGCTGTGTATTGATTATCGGGAACTCAACAAGATCACCGTGAAGAATAAGTATCCGTTGCCTCAGATCGACGATCTGTTCGACCAGCTTTGGGTCAGTAATTACCAAGTCTTATTTCAATATAATAATCATGAATAATATCTAAATTATCCTAATGCAGGGAGCTCGGGTGTTTAGCAAAGTGGACCTAAGATCTGGATATTTTCAATTGAAGATAAGAGCTGAGGATATTCCTAAGACAGCATTCAGGACGAGATATGGACATTATGAATTTCTCGTGATGCCTTTTGGACTGACCAACGCCCCTGCAGCGTTTATGGATCTTATGAATCGGGTGTTTCGGGACCAGTTGGATAAGTATGTGGTCGTCTTTATTGACGATATCCTGATTTATTCGCCTGATGAGGAAACTCATACAGCCCATCTGAGGACAATACTTGGTATTCTAAGAAAGCATCAGCTCTATGCAAAATTCAGTAAATGTGAGTTTTGGTTGCATAGTGTGTCATTTCTGGGCCATATTATTACTGAAAATGGGATTTCGGTTGATCCCAGAAAGATTGAGGCAATTACTGAGTGGCCGAGACCGACCAATGTCACTGAAGTAAGGAGTTTTCTCGGACTGGCCAGTTACTACCGCAAGTTTGTTGAAGGATTTTCAAGGATAGCTATGCCACTCACTAGATTGACTCAGAAGAAGACAAAATTTGTATGGAATGAGGATTGTGAAAGTAGCTTTTCTGAGCTGAAGGCAAGGTTGACGTCTGCACCAGTTTTGGCTCAACCCATTTCAGGAGAACAGCTTGTGATCTATAGTGATGCTTCCAAGAATGGATTGGGTTGTGTTCTTATGCAGAATGGGCGTGTGATTGCGTATGCGTCTCGCCAGCTTAAGCCGATTGAGCAGAATTATCCAGTACATGACCTTGAGCTTGCAGCAGTTGTATTTGCTCTGAAGATTTGGCGTCATTATCTGTATGGAGAGAAGTGTGAGATCTTCACGGATCATAAGAGTTTGAAATACCTCTTCACTCAAAAGGAGCTGAATATGCGCCAAAGGCGATGGCTTGAGTTGATCAAGGATTATGACATCTCTATTCAGTATCATCCAGGTAAGGCTAATAGAGTTGCTGATGCTTTGAGTCGTAAGACGAGTCATCCCCGTCAACCACCTCTACAGCGTGATATGGAAGAGTTTGGTCTGGAAGAAGTGAATTCGATTTCCGACGTACTTGCAAAGTTAGTAGCGGTTCCTTCTTTGATCAATAGGATTAAGGAGACTCAAGTCAAGGATGATGCATTGATGAAAGTTAAGAGCAAGCTGAAGGAGAAGCCATCTGACGATTTTGAAGTCTGTAGTGACGGCAGTTTGTGGTTTAGAGGTCGATTGTGTGTGCCTAATGATGATGCGATAAGAAGTGAAGTGCTCCAGGAAGCCCATAATTCTCGATTGTCTATTCACCCAGGAGTAAATAAGATGTATCATGACTTGAAGCAAAAGTTTTGGTGGCCAGGAATGAAGAATCAGATAGCAGAGTTTGTTGAGAAATGTTTTGTATGTCAGAAAGTCAAAGCAGAACATCAGAGACCAGCTGGATTACTGCAACCACTTGAGGTGCCTGAGTGGAAGTGGGATCACATCGCTATGGATTTTGTGACCGATTTACCTAAGACAAGAAGTGGATATGACACTATTTGGGTTGTTGTGGATCGTCTGACAAAGAGTGCTCACTTCATGGCGATGTCGATTAAAGCACCCATGGAAAAGTTGGCTTCTATGTATGTTGATCAGATTGTATGTTTGCATGGAGTTCCTATGAGCATAGTTTGTGACCGAGACCCCCGCTTCACATCAAGGTTTTGGACGGCATTTCAGAAAGCGATGGGTACGGAAGTTCGCATGAGTTCAGCTTTTCATCCACAGACTGACGGTCAATCAGAGAGAACAATTCAAACATTGGAGGACATGTGCGTGCTTGTGTGTTGGACTTTGGAGGTAGCTGGGATAAGAGTTTGAAATTGGTTGAGTTTTCATACAATAACAGCTATCACAGATCTATTGAAATGGCTCCTTATGAAGCTCTTTATGGAAGAAAATGTCGATCGCCATTGTATTGGGATGAGATTGGAGATAAGATTTTCACAGGACCTGACTTAGTAGAGCAAACCAAGGAAAAGGTTATGATTGTAAGACAAAGATTGAAGGCTGCTCAGGATAGAAGCAAGGCGTGGGCCGACGTGAGGCGTCGACCACTTGAGTTTCAAGTAGGAGATAAGGTATTCTTGAAAGTATCTCCATCGAAAGGAGTAAAGCGGTTCGGAATTAAAGGGAAACTTAGTCCTAGATTCATTGGACCATTTGAGATCTTGGAAAGGATTGGAGAAGTTGCTTATAGACTTGCATTACCACCATCGTTGTCTCAATTACACAATGTGTTTCATATATCTCAATTGCATAAGTATGTGCATGATTTGAGCCATATTATGGATGAGCAACCTTTGAGGATTGAAGCTGACATATCATATGTTGAAGAACCCGAAAAGATAATTGATAGGGAAGTGAAAGCATTGAGAAATAAGTCTATTCCTATGGTCAAGGTGCAATGGAAGAACCATTCAGTTGATGAGGCCACTTGGGAGTTAGAGGAAGGCATGAAGCAAAAGTACCCCTATCTCTTCGACAGTTCATAAGTTTCGGGGACGAAACTTTATTAAAGGGGGGAAGGATGTTGTACCCCAATGATCATGTACATGAAAACTATGAATATGAGACGGAATGAAAGCAATGATTTCCTAAGCACATGTTACTTAAGTCCACTCAACTCTTTTTACTTAAATACTATTGAAGCGGTACATGAAATATAGGGATATATAAACCATACACATCACTAGGTATGTATGTGCGTGTATATGATATATGCGTATGGAATGTATAACACATAGTACACCTAGGCGTGTATATATATATATGTATACATACATATGCTAATCTTAGAATTACAATAAAATATAGGAAACAATATAGTATATGAATTAAAGTTACAAGAAATATCAAATGGCCCAAGAAGCCTAAAAATTTCGGTCTATACATAGAGATGTTCTAGAAATCTCTAGCCAATTTTATTAGTTAAAATAATAAGACAAGAAGTTATCATGCAAAGAATAAATAGAAAACAAAATAGACATGCATTTAAGGAACAAGTAAGACAACTCATTAAAGAAGGAAGTAGTGTGGTTGAGGCCATAAAGACCCCAACCTAAAAATCGGCCATCATGCCTAATTAACCATGGAGGATTTCAAAACCTACCATGGTTACTCTTCCCTTAAACCAAGGTTAAGATAACCATGATTTGATAAAGTAACTTGGGGTAGCCCAAAAGTAACTATAGTTGAATAAAGTAACCAAGGTTATACTAACTTAACCTTGATTAGCACTCAAGAAAACCCTAACCCTCCCTATTCTCCCTCCAAAATCGGCCAAGCCTCCCTCCTCTCCTAGTTTTTTTAAATTTTGCAAGACAACATCTTACAATCATCTAGAAAATTCTTCCCAAGCAAGCCAATCAACACTTAGCAAAATTCCCTCCTAATCTCACAAAGATTTCGGCCCTATACTCTTGGAGGATAGGAGTTTAACTTCAACTTCAAGACTCAAGAAGACATCTAGGTAAGTCTCATTCCAAGTTCCCTTAAGTGAATTCTTATTTTGGTAAAGAATGAAGCTAACATGAATCCTTTCATCAAAACCGTATGCTCAAGGAAAGAAAAGAGAAGGATTTCATCACATCTCACTTCATAACCAAGCAAAGACAAGAGCTTTAGCTTGAAGAGGCAAGTATACTTTAACCCCTTACAATATATGTGATTATGTGCATACTTGAATGTCTAGAAGCTTAAGACATGATCTTAGTGAAAATATGCCTAAGTTGTTACCTTTTCTTATGTTTTGAAAGGTTGGATGATAGACCTCTCTTATGTTGCAATATAAAGCATGTTTAAACTTGAAATGAAAGTTAAAAGTAATGGATTAGGGACTGCCCTATGTTTGATATTGAATGCGACATGATTGGTATGAAACCTAGCATTTTTAGTCATTTTAATATGTGAAATTGTTGGACTAGAGGACTGTTTTGTTTAGAAGGAATGAACAGCCCATATGAACGACTTTTGTATGCTAAAAAGGGACTTGAACTAGTATAGGGAAGCCTTATTATGTCTATTGAATGACCATTAACTTGGATTATAGGCTAAAGAACAAAGTTAGGAAGGAAAGGAGACTTCTATGCATGTTGGTTGAAAACAGAGTTCTGGACAGATTTTATGCCAAATTGATGGACTTAGTTAAGGACCTTCTAAACGTTGGATTGGGCTTATTTTTGGTGTGGTCATATCTTATCATGTCTATTTTATTGTGGAGTTGGAATTTCTGGAAAATCATTTGTGGATTGGTCAGAAATGAATTTTTAGTATCAAGGGGTCAAAACAGTTTCTGGTTGTACCACCTTAGGGAGAAAAATTATTTAAGTACCTTAAACATCTTGGATTGACCTGAAATTTTTACAAGAAGTACTTAAGACATAGAGCTAAGTATCCATGTAAAGAAATTGATTTTATCTATTGATCTTGGGGGTAAACCATTGAGGTAAAGTTGGTGTAACATTCTGGAAAACAGGGCAGATTGACCCTTTGTGCTTGTATGACTTGTATTGTATTTATTTTGACTTGTTTTGGTGAATGGGCATTTGGATATTTTTCATGAAAGAAATAGGAAAGATTTCCAGGTGCTAAATGAGCCCCATAATGAGTTTATGGATGGAGACAAGGTAAGGAATGGAGTTGAGAGTGCAGCAGAATTCCTGTTGTACCCTTGTTGGGAATTATTTTTATTGAGGTACCTACGCTTGTCGGAATCGCATGAAATTTGTACAGAATGCAGTTAAGATCATGTGGTGCATGTCCATATTTTTAGTTTCTGAAAAATAGGCTCAAAAGGTTGATTTTGAGGCCGGGCAATACAGGACATGCTGCTGGATCGTTTTTCAGCCCATGAAGAAAGTTGTTCATGATGCTATAAGTGCATTTTACCATGTTGCATCCCATGCACTTGCATTGACATACTCATATGTTCCATGCTCATGATTTTATTGATGTTTTATATAGAGTTTCTGTTTCGAAAGAATTCCGTCCCTTCTGGCCAGCTTAACCCGCTACAGATCCGGGATGAATTGATCTGAAGAAGTATAAGAACCGATCCAGGCCTGGTATAATAGGTCTGATGAAATATAAGAACCGATCCATGCCCGGTATAATAGGTCTGAAGAGTATAAGAACCGAGCCAGGTCCGGTATAATAGACCTGAAGGTGATCATGTTATAAGAACCGAGTCATGCCCGGTATAATAGGCTGACACACTCTCTCGTTTTATGATGAGCATGATTTAAAAGAAAGAAAGAAAGTTCAAGTATTTTTATGAGCATGTCTAAATGAAAGAAAGAATGTTTTCCGTTGCATTTGCATCGCATTCACATTTTCATACACATTACACATGATACCTATTTGTAGAAGTAAGAGTTGGCTATAGCACGTAGAATCTAACAAAGTGATGACATTTAGATCTTAGCTAAGTGTTGATATGACTTTAAGTATGATGTTTCGGAAAGGTATTGGCAGGTATGTTTTAACTTAAGGAATTGGGGTTTGATTCTTGTATGCCGTTTTCTCTTCATTGTACGGTGTTATTGTATACTTGCTGGCGACTTTGTCGCTCACCCATTTATTTTTCCCCCCAGAGCCAGGTAATGAAGTCGAGTGGATTGATGATGAGCCAAGGGTGCCATACCCATAGGTTATTGAAGTCGCTGTTAAGAGAATGATGATGGAAGCTGTTGATGAGCCTTTGGGACATTTTGGGACTTAGCTACTTTCGGATTCTTTTCGGATAATGTTTGTATAATTTCACGGTGTAGTTTGCTATCGGTTCAGTTTGTATAATTTTGCTATGTATTCGCGATTTGACGCTTCCGGATTAATGTTCAAATTCTGCCGTATTTTTATCTACCTGTTAAGATCGTGACTTTGTAATCCATGTTTATCCATGGGTTTTATGAGTTAAGTATCGACGCTCTGTACTTTTCCGAAAGGGAAGGTACGGCGGGTGCACCGTACGAGGGGTAGCCGAGTACGGGGCGCTACAACAAGGCTATAATCAAGAAGAAGGAATTGACTACGATGAAACATTTGCACCCGTAGCACGTTTAGAAGCTATACGACTATTACTTGCTATTGCTTGCATGAAAGATTTTAAATTATATCAAATGGACGTAAAAAGTGCATTCCTAAACGGATTTATACAAGAAGAAGTATACGTGAAGCAACCACCCGGTTTTGAAGATTTGAAACATCCTGATCACGTGTACAAACTAAAGAAGGCACTATACGGACTAAAGCAAGCACCGAGAGCATGGTATGATCGTTTTGCTACTTTCCTTTTAGAAAATGATTTTAAACGAGGCACTATAGATAGTACACTATTTTTGAAACAAGATAAATCGGATTTACTTATTATCCAAAAATACGTTGATGACATTATTTTCGGTTCTACCTCACGTAGACTTGTTGAAGATTTTGAAAATTGCATGAAATCTGAATTTGAAATGTCTATGGTTGGTGAACTTAACTATTTTCTTGGCTTGCAGATTGAGCAAACGAGTAAAGGGATTCACATAAGTCAAGCAAAATATGTCAATGACATGATTAAAAAGTTTAACTTTGAAAATTTGAAACCATCCCCCACCCCTATGAGTGTCACTACTAAATTGGACAAAGATGAACATGGTAAAGACTTTGATAATGGCTTGTATCGATCTATGATAGGTTCTTTGCTATATTTAACTGCTAGTAGGCGTGATATCATGTTTAGTGTATGCATGTGCGCACGATATCAGAGTCAACCTAAGGTGTCTCACTTTAATGCGGTAAAAAGAATCCGTTATATTAAGCACACGCCCACCTTAGGAATTTGGTACGATAAGGATTCCACATTTAACTTACATGCTTATACTGATGCAGATTATGGTGGCTGCAAAATAGATAGAAAAAGAACGAGTGGGACTTGCCAATTTATAGGAAACTCACTCATTTCATGGTTTTCCAAAAAGCAAGCAAGCGTTGCTTTGTCCACTACTGAGGCTGAGTACATGGCACTTAGCCTTTGTTGCACACAGTTGTTGTGGATAGAACAACAACTTTCGGACTTTGAAATTACCGTGAATAGAATTCCTATATATTGTGATAGTATGAGTGCCATTAATCTGTCTAAGAACCCTGTGTTACACTCTAAGGCTAAGCATATAGAAGTACGCTATCACTTTCTTCGTGATCATGTAAACAATGGTGATATCGTCATAGAACACATACGCACAGAAGCACAAGTAGCGGATATTTTTACAAAAGCCTTAAATCAAGCCACATTTGAATCTCTTCGCTCTAAATTAGGCATGATTTCGGTTGATATGATTTGATTTGACGTGATTTTCTTTCTTTATTTACAGGAATCTTTTGATTTACTTTCGAAAATAAAGGGGGAGAGAAAGCATGATTTAAGGGGGAGAGACACACTAATTGAGACACTAATTGATACTGATTGCACAAATCAAGGGGGAGCCGGATTTGCAATTTGAAATTTAAATTTCAAATTTGTGCATGTTTGAAGGGGGAGCGATGGCATTTAAATCATGTGCATAAGTTAATTTGAAAATCATCAAAAGGGGGAGATTGTAGAGAAAAGGGGGTTTGAGTAATTTCAAAATAAGTGACTTAAATGCATGGTATATACATAAATGTGCATGATATATACATGTACGCATGATACATTGCTATTACTTGCCTTATTTAGCTTATATATAATGTTGCCGGACTAACGAGCCATGAAGCGTTAAAGCTTACATCATATGGCAAACATTTGTTGTGTTTATACTATTTTCAGGTGCCACCATTAATGAACTAAACTAGTTCATTAAGTGAAGTACTTAGTTTATTAAACTAAGTAGTTCATTAAAGGAAGCCACATTTGGAAAAGGCACAAAGGCAACAAGGCTAAGGAAGGAAAGTTCTCTCCTCCTCTCCTTATTAAATATACATGCCATACATACATATATATACATATATTTTCAGATTTTTTGAAAAATGCACATACACATGTATTCCAACGTACTACCGACACGTTATATATTTTACGTGCGTACGTTAACGTCACACCATCATACTTAACTCATATTTATGAGTATATTCAGGTCTTATATCTTATGATATAAGTCATGGTGATGACAAATTAAATACGACACGTTAAAAGGTTCTAAACCAAAAATTGTCGTATCGGGCGAATACTGAAACTTCTCTAGCGTGTCCCGTACTTGCCATAAATAAATGGCCAGCCCCTATACTTCAAAAATCATCATAAATTTCGTGGCCTACATGATATTTTCAGCCAAAAATACTTTCCAAGTTGGCACACACAAATCACCCTATATTAAGGCCAAAATGTGAAGATTCCAATTTTAATTTTGACACATGATAAATGGCGCCACTTTAGACCAGCCAAGTGCTGAGATTTAAAGTATATATATTATATATATTATATGTAACATAATATATATAAGTGCAAAAAGTTGGAATATAATTAGAGAAAAATCGGGTAATCGATAAATATTGAAAATCGGTTTTCTACGCACACAACATATGGAACGTTTTTGGTACATCATATGACACGTATCTAGACACTTTTTACATATGTTATACATCTTAAAGTGTTCTAGAAAATTAAATTAAGGGCTGATTGGAATATAACATGTGTGTATTATTAAATATGCACTATTTTACAAAGTTAGCAAAAATAAATTTCAGCACATGCACATACATTGTCTAACGCCTATATAGCTGAGATGAAGCTTATTTGGAGCCTTGTAGGCATATTGATTGGTCAAGAATCAATCATAAAATGTTGGTGAATTAAAGAGAGAATCTACAAATGGTAAGATTTCAAACTTTGTCTCACTTATAACACATGCTGAAAATTTCAGCATGTTAAACCATGGCTTGCCGAGACATATTTTATCATCTTAAATTATGTGATTGTTTGGAAGAAGAAATGGAAGCATTTTAAATATTTTTCAAAGCCATAAATAGTGATATCTTCAATATCACACATGCTGAAATTTTTCAGCATGTGTAGTATGTACAATGGCCGAAAATGAGGCCAAGTGGGAGTTCAAATTTCATTCCAAATTGATAAAGATAATTGCTATCAATTTATGATTTATTTTAAAAAGAAAAATAAAAAAGAAATGGTAATATTTTGAACTTTATCTCCATGAATCACATGCTGAAAATTCAGCATGGTATATGTTCATAATGGCCGAATTTTTGCTTGGTTGGGAAGAAATTTTGTCTTGCAACATTTATGTGACAATCTTGAGCTTTATAGAAATTATTTTGTGATTGATATTGGCACATGATTAAGTGATATATTCAGATTTTTCCAAGTCATCAATGATGACAACATCCAACAAATCATGAAGTGCCAAGTAAGCAAAGCTTAAATGATCATCCAATAAGAAGATGCCAAGTAAGCAAGATCATGTCACAATGATGTCTTACATTCTTTCAAGGACTTAGAAGATAATTTTCAAGAGGGGGAGGCACCAAGGGTGGACGGCTGCACCAAGCTTAAAAGGAAAGAAGTTGAGCAAAAACAAGAGAAGTACAAGCATTGCAAAACAAGTGATCAAAAAAAACGCCTAAGCCTCTTCTTCTACACTCTCTTTCTTTCTTTCTTCTTGTAAGCCTATTGTATTCATATCTTTCAATCTTGAATAGGCTTGATATAGACCACCACATATTCCATATCTTTGTAAAAGATTGATCAAGGTGTGATCAATCTTCATTCTTGCGAGGTGGTGGTGTTCATGCGTATTGTATTCAACGTACAAGGTTTGTAAAGGGTTAGAGTTGGTGTGTAACTCCATCAACCCTGTGGTAAGGTGTATTGCGTGTGTGTGTTTAGTGTGAACCAGGGAAGGTGTTCCTTGAAGACTGGAGTAGGTTGTTTATAACCGAACCAGTATAAAATTCTTGGTGCCATTTACTTTCAGCATTTACTTTCTGTTACTGCACAGTTTACTCTTTTTTTTGGCGTTCGTAAAAATAGTAAACGACTTTTAAAAATCACAAACATTTCCAGAAACATAGCCACACGTTCTAGGGTTAATTCGGCACAAGTTTCAACCCTTTTGGATAAGTATAAGTCGATCCAACATCAAAAGTTCTGAGACTACTGCAGTCTGATTTTCAGACTTGCAAAGGTTGAGACTTTGATTGTAATTGACCTACTTCCCAAATGAATTTTGCAAAACTGTTTCAACCCACTTAAATATAGTATATAAAGAGTTAGTGGTTAAATTTTCAGAGCATTTGGACTTACACACAAGTAGGAATAAATTTTCAAAACCATCTACCGTTTCTGACAGATTCACGCAATCTGATCACCAACGGTTTTTGAAGGGGTTAAAGGTTGAATTTTAATTTGAAATTTTTAGGGGACTCTCATAACATCTGAGGCTAAGTTCTCTCAAAATTTCAGAATTTTTGGAGACCTATAACCTGGTTTTAAAAACGTTTTAAAACTGGTCCTGAAAATAGAATCTTTTTTCAGAAGTTGAGTTGTTTAGGTTTAAACAAATTTTAAAAACCACACTTTCCGCACCACCTATTCAACCCCCCCTTCTAGTGGTGCCTTGCAGATCCTACAACACTGTTTCTGACAGATTGCGCTATCTGACCACAAACGATTTTTCAAAGGGTTAAAGGTTGAATTTTGATCTGAAATTTTTAGGAGATACTCAGAACATCTGAGACTACAATCTCTCCAAATTGCAGAATTTTTGAAGGCCTGTAACCTCGTTTTTGAAACATTGCAAAACAGGATCTGAAAACAGAAACTGTTTTCAGAAGTTGGGTTTTTGGGTCAAAACATTTTAAAAACCAAATTTTCTGCATCCACTATTCAACCCCCCTTCTAGTGGTGCCTTACAGGTCCTACAAGTGGTATCAAAGCCCAGGCACACTCACGACAAGGAGATCCAACGATCTTAGCGAGATGACAGCCACTAGCTACAAAACCGAGCAAGAAGAAATGTCAACCGTAAGGCCTCCTCTTTTCGATGGTGAGTCTTTTATTCAATGGAAACTTAGAATGAAACTTTTCTTAATGGCCATTGATATAGACCTATTGTCCATTATAGAAAATGGTCCTTTTGTCCCTTGTAAGTTATCTATTGTTGATGGTGTCACACTAGAGGTTATAAAAACGAAACAAGAATATGATAGTGATGAAAAAAAGAGACTAAGTATGAAAGCTAGAGCCATGCAATTACTGTTAAATGGACTAAGCAAGAGTGAATCTACTTACGTATCTAATTGCCTCTAGTGCCCAAAAGATGTGGAGAATTCTTGTGATGAAACATGAAGGGACTAGCCAAGTAAAGGAGTCTATGATTAATATGCTTATGTCCACACTTGAGTCTTTTAAATTATTGCCAAATGAATCTATTATTGACATGGATCTAAGGTTGACTAACATTTACATTTCTCTTGAATATCTTGGAAAGGTATTCTCTTTGCAGGAGAAGGTGTAAAAAGTGCTAAGAAGTCTCCCATCCAAATGGGATTCAAAAGTTACTGCAATCGAAGAAAGTAAGGATACTAAATCGATAAAAATGGAGGAATTGATCGGATCATTAAAGGTATATGAAAACAAACTAACTTTAAGAAATTCTGAATCCATTTCTAAAAATGATAAGGCCATAGTGTTTAAATCAAATGAATACGTCTCTACCTCTTATGATCGCGTAGATGATAGTGACATAGATTCCGATGACGAAGATTTAATCACGATGGCTAAAAGATTAAGAAAGATCTTGAGAAAATCGATCAAAAATAAACATAAGCCTACTTCATCTAAGGATCATAGAAATACAAACAATGAAGACGTAAAGTGCTATAAATGCGAGAAACTTGGACACATGTCATATGACTGCCTAAACAAGGACAAACAAACGAACAAATACCTTGACAAGGATCAGATCAAAACTAGACTCATCTCAGAACCTAACAAAGGAGAAGAGCCTTCAAAGCCTCCACTTGGAGTGATTCATTTGACTCTGAGACTGACGATACGGAAGAATAAAAGGCACAAGTATGCTTTACATCTAAGGCATGAAATGAGGTATCTTCTGACTCTGATTCTGAATCTTCTTATGATGATTTATTTAGTCAATATTTAGAGTTGCATAAGTTCTCAAAGACTCTTGCAAAAGAAAAGAAATGATTAATTGAAGACAAGAAGTTGTTAGAATCTTCTAACACGAACCTTTTTTCTCAATTAAACGATTCAAAAGAAGAGTCGTCTTGCATAATCAATGCATTAAAATCCGAGGTCACATCATTAACGAAACAAAACAATGAAATGAAATCCGAGATTTCAAATTTGAAATCAAGGAATATAGATCTAGAAAAAATGGTGAAACAATTCGACACAGGTAAAAACATGCTAGATCGCATCATTTCGTCACAAAAGTATGATACCGACAATACTGGATTAGGATACATTGAGAAAAATGAGAAGTTAAATAAGGCAACCAAATTCATTCCATCTAAGAAAATAGATGCATCTAAGACATATGTGGCGCCTAAGAAGACGCCTAGATCCCCCTATGTCATTTCAACGTGCTTCATCTTCATATCATATGAGATATGATTTTGCGCTGTACAAATATGAAAAGAAGCCATTGATGCATATGAGAAATCCATATCATAAAATGCATCTAGATCACACCCCGTGCATGCAAACCAAAATGCTTATCAAAAACAAAGATCATACTATGTGCATAATGGCATTCTCGGCCAAAGGCCAAACAGATTTGCACCGCACATCTATTATATTGCATCTTCATCTCCTTTCTCACCTTTTGGAAGACCTAGAAAGGTCACCCAAATTTGGGTACCAAAAAGGACATTTGCAAAGGGTTGAATAAATAACCCTCAAGAACGCACTTTTGATATTATTGCACAATACACTTGAAATGCATGATTTTTGTTGTTATACAAATTGCTATTTCTTACATGCACGTTTGATTTTATTTCCAAAATAAAGGGGGAGAGAGTGCATGATTTAAGGGGGAGAGATGAGAGACGAGAGTGATTGATTGCACAAATCAAGGGGGAGAAAATTCAAAATTCGAAATTTGAATTTGTGCACGATTGGAGGGGGAGCGATTAAATTTAAATCATGCACTAAGATTATTTTGTAAATCATAAACAGGGGGAGATTGTTGAGAAAAAGAGTTTGAGTGATTCACGAAAATGCATGATTTAAATAACATGTGCTAAAGAAATACATGACACATTTTATGACTTGACACGTTTTTGCGACAAACTTGCCTTATATACTTTATATATAATGTTGCCGTACTAACAAGCCATGAAGCTTTAAAGCTTACATGAAATGGCAAAGATTTGTTGTGTTTGAACTATTTTCAGGTGCCACCATTAATGAACTAAACTAGTTCATTAATTGAAGTACTTAGTTAAATGAACTAAGTAGTTCATTAAATGGAGATATATTTGGAAAAGGCATGAAGGCAACAAATTGAAGAATGGAAAGTCTCCTCCCACCTCTTCACACGTTTTCACATATATATATATATATGTATATATATATTCAGATTTTTTTAAAAGGCACTATACACATATATTCCAACGTACTACCGACACGTTATATATATTACGAACGTACGCCAACGTCACACCACTATACTTACATCATATTTATGAACATTCAGGTCTTATGTCATATGATATAAGTCATGGTGATGACAAAATTATTACGACACGTTACAAGGTTCTAAACCAAAAATTGTCGTATCGGGTGACTACCGAAACTTCGCCAACGTGTCACGTACCTACCATATATAGATGGCCAGCACCTACACTTGAAAAATAGCCACAAATTTCGTGGCTTACATGGTACACTCAGGTATAAAATTATTCCATGTAAGCACACACAAATCACCCCCAATTAAGGCCAAATTGGGGAGATTCTAAATTCATCTTTTAAGCACATGGGGGCGCCACTTTAATGAGCCATTAGAGCTGAATATTAAAGTCATTTTATGTATATTATGTGTGATATAATATATATACATATATAACATGTGCAAAAAGTTGGAATATAATCGGAGAAAAATCGCGTAATCGACAAAAATCGAAAATTCGATTTTCTACTAACACAACACATGGAACGTTTTTGGCATGACATGTGAGATGTATCTAGACTTATTTTACATATTCAATATATACTAAAGTGTTCTAGAATATTCAAATTATGGCTGATTGGAATATTCCATATGTGTATAATAAATTGTGCACTATTTTACAAAGTTTACAAAAATAAATTCAGCACATGTTCTAGATGAATATACACGCCTACTCAGCCTTGGTGGAGCCTATGTGGAGCTTAGTTGGCATCGCAATTGGTGGAGAATAAGCCACAAAAGGTTAGTGACATAATGGAGGAAGCTACACAAGGTAATATTTCAAACTTTGTTACAAATGTAACACATGCTGAAAATTCAGCATGTGTGAGTTAATGGTGGCTGAATTTTGTCTCTTAAATGTGATCAATTTGCTTCTCAATATTCAAGGGATTGATGTGTAATAATATGGTAACAATTTCAAAGCCTTGAGATCATTGCACATGCTGAAAAATCAGCATGTGTTACAATAGGTGCTGGCCGTTTTCTATGACATAATGAAGACTAATTTACTTTCCAAATTAGTAGGGATTGATTGTATGCTATTTGGAAATATCTTTACTATTATTTTGGCACATGTTTTAGATGATATTCTCAGATTTTTACAGTCATGAAGTGATGACAAATCTCATTCAATCAAGGAGTGCCAAGTAAGCAAGGCCAAGAAAATCATCCAATCAAGTTGTGCCAGGTAAGCAAGTTGCTATCACATCTATGCAATGCATTCTTCCAAGGACTTAAAAGAGGATTCTCAAGATGAAGAAAACCCTAGACGGGGTGGTCAACATGATTAAAAGGAGAAGAGATTTAGCAAACAAAAGCAAGACAATTCTCATAATCTCACAAGTGCAAAAATTGTCTTCTACTCTCTTCTTCTACATTTCTTTCTTCTTCTTCTTCTTCTTCTCTCAAGCTTATTGTTCTTATATTCATATATATTGAATAGGCTTTGTATAGACCACCATACACGCTCATTATTGTAAAAGGTTGATCAAGGTGTGATCAATCCTTCATCCGTTCGGTGGTGTTCGTGAAAGGTGTGATTGCTTGTAACATTTGTGTAAAGGGTTGGAGTTGGTTTGTAACTCTAACAACCCTTGTGTAAGGTGTTATTTTTTTAGTGATAACCGATGAAGGTGTCCTCGAAGAGTAGAGGATGTTGATTTAACCAAACCAGTATAAACTTCCTTGTGTTTTTTACTTTACTGAACAGTACTTTCAGTTTCCAGCACTTTGCATCTATTTCGTCGCAATCTTAAAAATAGTAAAAAAATTTCAAAAATTGTAAACTTTTTCAAAAACATAGCCACACCTCTTAAGTTTCATTTGGTGCAAGTTTCAACCCATTTGGACAAGTATAAGTCATTCAAACGTTAATAGTTCTGAGACTAGTGCAATCTGATTTACAGACTTGCAAAAGTTGAGAACTTGAATGTATTTGACATACTTCCCAATAGAATTTTCCAAAACCATTTCAATCCATTTAAATAAATATAGTAAGGGGTTTGTCATTAAAATTGCAGACCATTTGGAGCTAAGGATTAATCGGAATAAAATTTTCAAATCAGACTACTATTTCTGGCAGATTTGCGCAATCTGACCACAAACAATTTTTCAAAGGGTTAAAGGTTGAATTTTGATCTGAAAGTTTTAGGAGATACTCAGAACATCTGAGACTACAATCTCTCCAAATTTCAGGATTTTTGAAGTCCTGTAACCTAGTGTTTCAAACGTTGCAACATAGAACCTGAAAACAAAAACTGTTTTCAGAAGTTGTGTTTTTGGGTCAAAACATTTTAAAAACCAATTTTTCCGCTTCCACTATTCAACCCCCCCTTCTAGTGGTGCCTTACAGGTCCTACAAGTGGTATCAGAGCGCAGGCACACTCACGACAAGGAGATCCAACAATCTTAGTGAGATGGCAACCACTAGCTACAAAACCGAGCAAGAAGGAATGTCAACCGTAAGGCCTCCTCTTTTAGATGGTGAGTCTTTTATTCAATGAAAAATTAGAATGAAACTTTTCTTTATGACCATTGATATAGACCTGTGGTCCATTATAGAAGATGGTCCTTTTGTCCCTTCTAAGTTGTCTATTGTTGATGGTGTCACACTAGAGGTTATCCAAGAGGCCACCATATTGTTGGGCTTGATCCACGTAGAATATTTGTGCTCACCTTCTGCAGGTTTAGGAATCATAGCATCTATGAAACCTGCTTTATTCTTCGTCTCCAATGCTCTACGAACTGTTCTACTCCACCTGTGGTAATTTTGAGATGTGAATAGAGACTGAACAAGAACAAGTGATGGATTATCACTTGGATGTATATACATAGGATCCTCCGTAGGATCCATGGAACTGAAATTAATTGAGCCAGTGGTCATAGCAACAATGCAATATGTCTCCAACAATCAATTAACACTTCTTGCTCACAGAATACCGCTCTGATACTATGTCAAAATCCTCACAAACAACAATCTAATCTCAACAAGCAATGTGAGATTCTTGAAATCAAGATATTAAGAAGAGGAAGGAAAGAACACTCTGGTAGAGGTAGAAACTGCAAAGAGAGAAAATAACCGCTCTCTTAATGGAAGCCAAGGCAAAAGCTTGCAATCGATTACAACAGGTTCGGCGCTTATAGCTGAATGAAGTAGACAACATGTGAAATTACAAAACAGGACAATTAACTAACTCATCTGTTCTACTTATCAAGGGGCATAATTGTCATTTCGCATGTTTTAAACTTTGCTGCCAACAGGTTGCATCTCCTTTCTTCTTCCTGGTTAGTCCAGCGCACTGCGCTCTTTCCTCCTTCTTGATCTTCTTGCTTTACGCGTGCTTTCTCATTCAATTTCGAGAATTTCAGCTCCACGTGCCACAATCAACTCTCATCTATTAACTACCTGCCTCATATCTTCTTAATTTGTCTTGTACTTAAGTGTTTGTAGTCCATATACAACTGTTCGACCAAACGTCAGCTGGTGCCTTCATCCGCATTCCATCTCATTCTTTAACAGATCTCTATGTCTCACTTTTATCTAACCAATTTTGTAAGCTTATATTCTACAAGTCCAACTTGAACTGTACATTTTTGCCTATCTAATTATCGTATCTTTCCATGCTTTGGTTGGAGTAAACCCATTTGTTTGGCTGCATAATCACGAGAACAGTTATCCGGTGAATGGCTAACACCAACAGTAAGAG
Organism: Eustoma russellianum; assembly: GCA_036186865.1. NCBI lineage: Eukaryota > Viridiplantae > Streptophyta > Magnoliopsida > Gentianales > Gentianaceae > Eustoma > Eustoma russellianum. The sequence continues at coordinate 11,176,219 of AP025053.1, forward strand.
TCACGAGGTAGTGCCGCAATTGTCCCGCTTGGGTAAGAAAATAATATTTGTGCATCGCAACCAAAGCACTAGGTCAAAAAGCCATCATAATCCATACTTCCAAGAATAACCGTCAGACCATCTTTTCTTTACCTCTCAATCTCACCAACTCGAGTAAGAGAAAAGGTGTACTATTTCTTTTGTCCCAAACGAACAGCAAAGCTAAAGATGTTTCCACCAAGTCCCTACAGAAACCTTACACACACAAAAAAGAAGCCATCAAGCTAGTAACCTGATATTAGTGCTTGTATCAATAATGATTTCCTCGATAACTTCAGTTTTGCTTCTGCGGACGGGGTACAGGTAGCAAGCTTTTGAACAATCTGTACACAAAATGAGGAAAAAAAATGAAAAAACAAGTCATATGCGACAGCTAATGACTATTGTGTAAAGAAGTATTCGGCACTTCAAATATGCTCTTTTCTCTATTCCACCGTATCAATTGGTAGAGATATAATTTGACATGTGAGGATAAATCATCTCTAATTTCTATGCTATCCTCTATCAATTAAGATATTACACAAATCTTACAAATCTACAGGTTATGGCAATGATATATACATGGTAAATCAATCACAATCAATGAGTAATTATTTCCTTATCCTTTAACACCCCTACTCAAGTTGGCACGTGGAGATTAAAAATGCTCACTTGGACAGAAGAAATCGAAAGTCACATGTGCCAATGGTGAGAATGTCCGCAAGCTGATGAGATGTAGAGACATGGAAGGGCCGGATGAGACCATCAATGATCGCGTCACGCAAAAAATGACAATCAACTTCAATGTGCTTCGTGCGATCATGCGAAGCCAGATTACATGTCAAATGAAATGTGGACTGACTATCGGTGAAGAGTGTGACCAAATCATCATGAGGGGAACCCAAGAACTGTAGAAGGCCAAGGATCCATTTAATTTCATGGGTAGGATAAGCCATGATACGATACTCAGCCTTGACTGAGGAGCGAGAAATGGTGGTTTGTTTCTTTGTCTTCCAAAAAATAGGAGCGGCTCCAAGCTTAATAAAGTAAGCAGTGAGGGACTGATGCGTAATGGGACAGCTAGTCCATCAGAGTCACAATATGTTGTCAGGCGAAAATCGCTGGTGGAGGGAAAGAGAATCCCTTGAATGGGATTACTCTTCAAGTAACGGACAACCTTCAGAGCCATAAGCCAATGATCAAGACGCAGAGTCTGCATAAACTGAGTTAGGGTGTTCACAACATAGGAGAGTTTGGGACGAGTGGCATATAGATAAACTAGGAGTCCAACGAGCCGACGGTATGGCAACGGATCATCCAGGAGCTTGCAATCAGAGTGTGACAGCCGGTGTTGTTGTTCAAGTGGTGCAGCCGCAGGTTTTGATGCCATCAATCTGCAGTCAGTGATAATATCTAGAGTATATTTGCATTGTGACACGAAGAGTCCAGCCTGGCTATGAGCAACTTCAAAGCCAAGAAAATACTTCAGAGGACCAAGATCTTTCATGTGAAAGAAACGACTAAGATACTCCTTGAGAACGTCCATAGAACTCGGGTCATTCCCCCACGATAATAAGATCGTCAACATAGACGAGGATGTAAGCTTGACGTGGTCATGCATGTAACCGAACAACGAATAACCAGAGTATGACTAAACAAAACATAAGGAAGTAAAGCCTTAGAAAATATGGCAGACCAATAGCGAGGGTCTTGCTTGAGTCCATACAAATATTTGCGAAGACGACAAACTCTATTCATGCAAGGAGACCCAATCCTAGGCAGAGGCTTCATATAAACTTCTTCATCGAGATCACCATGGAGAAAGGCGTGGCGAACATCCATTTGGCACATAGAGAGATTGCGCGCTGCAGCGAGGGCCAAAAGGACACGGATAGTGATCATTTTAGATGTAAGAGCAAAGGTTTCTGTATAATCAATGCCTTTGACCTGCCATTTACTATGAATAACTAGGCAAGCTTATACCTTTCAACAATGCTGTTAGAGGTTTATTTGATTTTGTAGATCCACTTACATCCGATGGCGTGCTTGCCCAGTCGTAAGGACTCAAATATCCAAGTGTTGTTATCTTCCAAGTCTTGAACTTCTTCCTGCATGGCTGCTCGCCATTGAGGGTGCTTGACAACTTGCGAATAGGATTGAGGCTCTGCATGTAAAGAGATGGCAGCAAGAAAAGCCAGATGGGCAAGCGAAAAGCGGTGAGTACTAAGAAAATTGTGAATAGAGTACGAAGTACCTGAGAAAACAGAAGTTGTGGCTGAGTCGACCGAGGGGCTATACTGAGCATGATTCATCTCATAATCTGCAAAATTGGCCAGTGTTTTCTTGACCTGATGGCCGCGACCGAGAGGTGGAGGCGAGGGTGTATCTGGTAAGGTAGGTTGCTCGGGAGCAGTTGTGGGTGACCTGGTCGGACTGTCGGATGCTGACGGGACAGGTGGTGGGTCAAAGGAAGGTTCATCTTTGGGTTCGTGGGTGACCGGTGGGCAAGGTCCAAGGTTGGCGGTGCAGGAGCCAGGGTTTGCTAGGCAAACGGAAAGACGGTTTTGACAAAAGTAACATTGTGGGGGTTGAACAATTCTTGAGTGGCAAGGTCATAAACTGTCCATCATTTTTGTCCAACCGGATAGCCCAAGAAAATACACTTAACACTTCGACTTTGTAATTTGTCGTGCCATTGATCAATATGAACATAGTAAAGACTCCCAAAAACTCGAAGATGTGAATAGTCAGGAGGCTTGCCAAACAATATCTCATAAGGTGTTCTCCCACCATGAATGACACTCGGATTGCAATTGATCAAGTAAGCCACAGTAAGGACACATTCTTTCAAAAAAACACAACGGTACGTTGACTTGAAAGCGGGGTGCTCGAGCAATATTAAGAATATGACGATGTTTGCATTCTATGCATCAATTTTCCTGAGGAGTGTAGCAAATAGAGGTATGATGTACGACACCCTGTTCTGCGAACAACGATCGGAGAAGATAGAATTCTGTCCCATTATCGCTGCAGAAATTTTTGATATTTTGTCCGAACTGTGTATTCACCATAGTAAAGAACTTACGTACCACTGAGGGGACACGGTCCTTTGTCACTAAAAGGTACACCCAGACTGCCCGCGACCGATCTTCCACAAAAGTCAAAAATAATAGGTGCCACATGAAGTTTTCTCCCAATAGGGTCCCCATAAGTCACAATGAATTAAATCAAAGCACTGTACAGCTAAATTTTTGCTATGCTCAAAAGGTTATTTTATTTGTTTGGCTCGACAACAAACTTCACAAGGAATATCGGAATCTTTATTCAAAAGGGAAATAGTATTACGTAACATATGTAACACAATACTAGGGTTATCCCAAACGATTGTTCCATAAGCCTTCATCCGCCTCTACACCCAAGACACATGTCCGCACGTAGAAAGGAGCCTTTAGTAAGTATAGCCCATTGGTCAGCTGTGGCGCACCGCACCCCAGCCCCGCCGGAGTCGGTGCACCCGCCGTACTTCACTAAGGAGAGTACTAGGCGTCGTCTCATACGTGTCATGATCCATGATATAATGCATGGAATATCGCGCTTACACGTAAATAATTAAGCGAAACCGTGGCAGGATTTAAAACTTCAAAATAAAAACATCCAAATGATCATTCATAGTTTACACCCCAGACTCAAAGTATCGAAAGTCACAAAAGCAAGTGTTGTTCCATCCCAAATACAAAATCAGTCATCAATCATAGATGGCCGGTCATGCCTCCTAGGTCTGTCCATCCTCCACTGTACTCACGGATACAGAACCCTAGGTTCGTCATCGATCCACTCTACTTTGTCGTCCGCAACCTCTGGGGAAAAATAAGGGTGAGTGACAACGTCACCAGCAAGTATACTATACTAATCAGGGAATAAATGGAAAGTGCGAACAAAAATCGAACCCCCAAAAATTTGGTTTAGAAGCGTACCTGTCCTTTGTCAGATCCTCGATCTATATATATATCATCACTTAATGAAACAAGATCATTTCTTAAATAAGAGTTTGTTACTTAGAACTGAATATAACATCAAAGGACTGCAACTTATATTAGTGAATAGCATAATGAGGGTCATTACATAAGATCTATGAGCTCACCATAACTTTGGACATCACGTGTTCCTTCATGCATTAATGATCAACACTTAATGCATCAAGATCATAACGTAACAAAATCGTTACTTAATACAGAACATGAAAATAGAAGACCATAACTCGCATTAATTCGTAGAAATAACAAGAATCATCGCTTAATGAAGTCATACTTAGGATCTACAAGGTCATAGCAACTTAGTCTAAGTATCATGTGTCACTACACAATGACTCCACAAACGTGATATGCATGCATATGTACGTGTGATGCATCATGATAAAAATGACAATATGGCCTTTTCATGCTTTTCATCAAATCATCATCGTCGAAAAACAATAGAGTGTTCAGATCTATGTCCAGGATCTGAGGCGGTACGTCATCTCTTCTTGTCGGGTCTATCATGTCCGGGCCCGCACGGCCTCTTGTTTCTCTTCGTCGGGTCTATTATATCCGGACCCGCACGGCCTCTTATTTCTCTTTGTCGGGTCTATTATATCCGGACCCGCACGGCCTCTTATCAGATCACTTAACCCTGATCAGGTGGGTTCATACTGGCCAAGCTCATACTCACACACGGTACCGGTGGGGAATCATTTCTTTAAAAAATCATCTTTTGAAAATGCTTTTCATCTTTCTTCCTCATAAAAAAAACCATGTCATGAATCATGTACGTGACGATGATGCAATGCATGTCATGTAATATGCAAACCATGGTCTAGTGCGTGTCATACACGAATAAATACGTCTCGTCGTCATGCTGGAAAATTTCCAGCTCAGTAACGTCAACTTCTCTTTAGTTATTTCCCGTTAAGATACACATTCTAGGCCAATTGGTTCGCACGTACTCTTTTCTAAATGTCATAAGTGATTGCCATGCAAGTTTTAAGGGATTACGATGTCGATAAGGGAATCATTTGTTCTTTTCATAAAGCGGATACAAACTGAATTCTGGAATGACCAATTTTACCATAAAATTTATTGTGATCAATGCTTTATTCTTTTTCCGAAAATTACAACTCTCCAGCTTAATAATCTCATTGGACTAGTATCCTACCAAAATTGGGCCCAAATGCATTTTTCTATGGTTCAATTTCAGATCATGCAACATGATACACAATCTCTGTCAATCCAGCGCATTTCAGTCTGACTAATTTTACTAAGAAACTCATTAAAAATAAACCATAACTCATTTTGACAAAATTCCAACTCTCACCTTTACTTTATTTTTAGGGTTAGCTTCATACCGAAAATTAGTTAATTTGCATACCTCTAAGGTCCATTTCCAGGCTACTAAACACGTTATTCAAATTCTGTCCAGTACAGCATTTTCAGCAGGACCAGTCTCACTAGGAAATTAATTAAAAATAAACCGTGGCTCCTTTTAATGAAATTCCAACTCTCACATCTCATACACATGTGAGACTAGTAACATACCGAAATTCAACAGATTTGAAAGTTCTTAAGTCCCCCTTTTGATTTAACGAAACAGCCTCAATTTTCTGTCCAAATTCCAGAAATTTTCCTGGTGGTCATATGTTCTTCCTAAGTGTCCTTATCTTTCATTTCCGACATGAACACTTAGTATACAAATGTGGTGTATACGCACCCCTCCATCAACAATCCCATTTCGGTGCATGCAAGAAATTAAGGAATCTAAGAGCATGTTATGCGCAACACACCACAAGACCCTAGACTTATCTCCATTTCCTACTAAGTTAGCTTGTCTTATTCAAAAATCACTCTCATTCCCCTTCACCCCTCCCACCGTGAGCTCTCCTTGGAGAAAAGAAAGAATCTTTAACATGTTTATCTTAGTTTTAACACATAATGAGACATATGACCTTAAAAGATTTCACCTTTGAAACAAGATTTCACTCCTACAATATAAATGACCATGGCCGAAAGTTTTGGCCTTCAACTTAGCATAATACAACCAAGATTAAATCTTAAGTATATCTAGCCATTCATGCATACACTTTCACATTCAAGCCTTAAAGAGTATAGTGTACTTGCCTTTGAAGTCCTTGGATTTTGCTCGGATAGGTTGACACAAGAAGCACTTCCCCCTTTCTTTTCCTATCACACACGGAATAGGGCTTTTGTTAGCCATTCTTTAGACTATATAATATATCCTAGGAGAGAATGAAGGGTTTACCATTTTCATTTTTGAATGGATTGAGGATGATCCACCCTTGCTAAGGCGTATTCCTTCTTCTATCGTCTTGAGGCCTCCTCCTAGTGCTGTGGTAGTCACGGTTTTTACCAAAGGAAAAGGAGGCTTGGTGATCTTCAACTTCTAAGATGTATTTTATTAGCAACCATAGAGAGTAACCTTACCTAGACAAGTCTTCGGAGGGAATGATCTTTAGTCCTCTCCTGCTTCATCCGAATGCTTTTGGGAGGAGGGGAAAGGTTTGAGAGTTATTTGAAAGAGCCTTAATGATAGAGAGTTAAGGTGGCTTGTTTAATAAGGGGGTATTATGCTTCTTCTTGGGAAAAGAATGCAGCTGGCGGCTGCATTTGGGAGGGGAAGAGGAAAAGGTTTCTTCTTTACTAAGTGTTGGTTAGTTACTCCTAAGCTTGATGGCCGAAACTAGTACCATATACCTTATGTGCATATGTCTTCCTTAATAACACACCCTTATGTATTCAGTTCCTATCCCATTCATTAAATGTTCTCTCTTAAATCCTCTAAGTAGCATCCTTTTTTGTATGTATAACTGGTGTGTGTGTATATATATATATATATATATATATATTCCTAAGTGTATTCCATCTAATTCCTCTTAATTCTTTCATATATATATATATATATGTGTGCATAATTATATACACACTCACCCATGCATATATATATATATATATTTATATTTCTTCTTGTTTTTGAAATAAGTCATAAACCTCAAAATATTCTTTATTTCCAATATTACTAAGTGTACGCTCATACACACATATAATATACTCCTTTGAAAATTATTCTATCGCCGTTCGTATATGCCTTGAGTCGTATATGGATATACACATATACCACTATGCATACTCACGTACTATTCCTAATCTGTCCATGACCGGGACCTTATCATTGCAGTCTTAATACCTGAACATAGACGTAAGCCTAGGTTTCTAAAACTTACTAAGTGTCAAGAAATTCTTAAAGTTGCATGTTTTTCTATATGGTCTTTTAGGTATAAGCTTCATCGTATTGTAGTCCGCTAGAGCCATCTACCTCATGGTAGCTCCCTCCTAATGCGATACACGTATCTATTTTCGCACCTCCCGAAACACATATGCATATATCTAATACCTACTTCACGTGTGATGTCACTTATTCTCTTCTACTACATCTTAAGGTTTTTATCAAAGTTCTGTTGATTCTACCTTCAAATGTTACTCATCGTCCATATTAGGGATGAATGAAGAGGGTTCCTAGTTTATTATGGCTTAATTAGGCCCATTTGTAGGGTATCTGTATTTCTAGACGTATGCCCCTATCGTTATGTGTATGGGCATGTTATAATCCGACTTCTCATAATTGCTAACATAATACTTCCTCTATTAGTTCTTTAACACTCATATGAAAATTTTAACCTGCCTTCTTGTTTTATGTTTATACTTGGGGTATGCAACTCTTCTTAGGTTCTTCATAATCATAGGTAAATCCGGTGATGTCTTCCTTTCGAGGTCTCATTATCTTGTCGTGCTTCACTCCTTACCCCCGTTGATGTACTAGTTTTGAGAGGGGTACAACATTCTCCCCCC
>AP025053.1:11184141-11199853 GCA_036186865.1 Eustoma russellianum
CAACTGTATTATACAACCATCATTAGTAAACACAATAATATAATAACCAATGTTTAATAACTTAAATACGGATAATAAGTTGCATGTCAAGTGAAACACAAACAAGACTTTGTCAAGCGTAAGATGATCATTGAGGCGCACCGTCCCTTGCCGGCTTGCTTGTGTCTTGGTCCCATTAGGCATTAGATATTACACAGAAATGTAGGTGCACAATTTTTTGCAAGAGAGTTACATTAATGATGAGAGGCTTCAGAGTCGATGACCCAGGAAGAGTCAGGATACTTACCACTCAAACGCTCGGCTGCGATGTGTTTTCGAGCATTAAGTGCCTGAAACACCACGCTCAAGCCCTCTCCAGTCAATCTATCTCAGGAGGGGCAACCAAGGAGATCGCCTGGACAGACGCGCTGTGACCCGGTGCCTTGGTATGCTTGGGCCGGGAGGAAGCACCAGTGTGGGTGCTTTAGGACGAGCAGGCGTCTTCGAATGATTGCCCCACCAATCTGGATAGCGCACAATCTGAAAACATGCACATACCTTATGTCCTTGTCAGCGACAATGAGAGCATGTCACCTCTACTTTGGCCGACCTATGGTCTCCGCCTTGCTTGACCGCCGCCGCTACAACAAAGCCCACATCTGCGTGGGTCTCTTCCATCAGCGCAATAGAGTCAAGGCTCTTCACTTGGACCACTGTGTTGCAGACATAATTCAAAAGTGGGAGGAGGTCCTAATTAAGAATAGATGAATGTACCATTTTATATGTCGAGTCGTTAAGCTCCATGAGAAACTGATGGACCTTGTCCACTTCCTTGCACCAGACAAGAATCCGCTAGAGATTACAAGTGCAGCCGACCTAGGAACACTTGGGGAATTCGTAATAATCCTAATTCGTCCTAGATTTTCTTCAATTTTCGTAGTAAACCATAACAAAGTCATTGTTTTGTTTATGATTCGCGAGGGTCTTCTTCAATTATTAAACCCTCGGTGGGTTCATCACAGTGAATCGCTGTTTAATATCGTCCCATAGCTCCTTGGGATCCTCGGCATAGTAGATGATGGAACACAAGCCTGGTTCAATCGTGTTCAGAATCCACGCGACAATCATCGAGCTGGTTCCCAATCCTCCAAGTCGAGGGAGCCATCAATCGGCCGCTGGATCATGCCGTCGAGAAACCCAAACTTCCGTCATGCAAGGAGTGAGCCACAGACCGCCTGCGCCCATTCTTCATAATTTAGCCTGTCAACAAGACTAGAGTTATAAGTAAACCGGATGATCGCCCGAGTGCAAGTCATATGGTGACATATTTGTCTTAGTTTGAGAGGAGAAGGAAAGAGAAAGATGGGGGCTCTCAGCTGCCATCTTGTATAGTCAAGGATTTGGGAAGTGCTGGGCCGAAAGGAAAAATGATAAGCGACGAGGCTTTGATATCATGTTGAAATTCGGGTTACAAGAGGTGAGGCCCATATCCACTCAAAACCTTAAGGCAATGGGTGGTGGTACCTCATCCTCATATAACCCATATATTTTCTCAAACTGGCCAACGTGGGACAATATTCGTAACACCCATTCTCACGTGGCAACATGGCTTGACATACATACGCGCCTTAGAACCTCCTCAATCACAAACCACAAGTCAGACATAAACAACTAGACTTGGGTAAGGAGAGACAATGAATGGCCAACCATAGGCCGGGCAAGGTGTGAGTCTATATTTTAAACTGGCTCTGATACAATGTAAGGAACTATTTGGCACTTCAAATCTGTTCTTTTCTCTATTCCATCGTATCAATTTATAGGTATACAATTTCACATATGATGATCAATCATCTCTAATTTCTATGCTATGCTCTATCAATTTAAATATTATACAAATCTATAATTTATGGTAATGATATATACGAGGTAAATTAATAACAATCAATTAGTAATTATGTCCTTATCCTTTAATATATTGAGAGTCATTAATTGTAGGAGAGCAAGAAGAAAATTAACTGTGCGATTGACACTAGTATCAGGCCGAAGATTAGAAGCAGCAAAACTGAACTCCTTCGCATATTCAGAAGAATATAAGTTCCTGATATGCAACAGGACTGGTAGATCAGAACATCTAGACGCATCGAAGATTGTTGGAGAAAATTGAAAGAAATAGGTCAGGTTGAAAACCGTGGTTAGCAACATACTTTGAGCACAATTATGATTAGTTTTCATTAATGATAAATGAAAACTAATGAGTCCTTAATTATCTACATAACGATCAGATAATTTTAGGCTTTTGAATCACTCAATTACGATACCGGGTGAATGTGAAATTAATGCTTAAAGTAAGGAGAAATGAAGTGGAAATCAGCTCAGCTCAGTTGTGAGCTATGGGTCTGATGGGCTCGTGCTCAAGATTGGGTTACAGGCTGCAAGTTGCAGGCCAGTCTATGAGCTGCAGGCCAGATCCTGCAGGCAGTGGCTCAGATCTTATCAGCTGGAAAGAGTTTGTTTGAATTTAAATTTCTCCAAGTTGTTGGGATCGACTAAGGTTTAAGATTTGAAAAGTTGTTGAGCATTAACCGTGCTGAGCTGACCTGAAGTTGTTATGATCTGAAGACTCAGATTGAATAGTTATTTGATCCAACGGATATGGGCAGACCTAATGCGGTTATCTGATCCAAGGGTTCAGGCCGAGCAGATATCCAATCTTACGACTGTGGCTGAACTGAGTGTAACAAACTGACCTCAGTTTTCCCTTATAAGTAGTAGGTCGAGCTAAGCTCTATGGTAATCAAGAAAGCATTCAGGAATCGAGTTTCTTCCTCTTCTCTCTATACAATCTCTCTGCATAATCATCTTCTCCTAGATACACAACATCCATTGCATTTCAAGTCATCCGATGAGTTAGCGACACTTTACATGTTTGTTGAGTTCATAAGCTGCGGTGCCACTTGTCTGAAATGGTTCCGTTGTATCCTTAGAGGTGGTTACTTCCTCTGGTTGAGCACAGTATGCTGGAGCAACACGTCTTAAGGACAAAGTCCTGAATTCACCTTAGATTTTCTGCTCGGCTGAACTGATGAGTTGCTATTAGCCTAGCACTGTGGTGCTGAGCTGTTGCTGAGGTGAGATCTGCTGTGTGCTGAGCTCGGCTGATCGGTTCATAAGTAGCACTGTTTTCTGTAGTGTTGCCGAGCTGAGCTCTTCTATGTGCTGAGCTCAGTTTATCAGTGCATAAGCAGCATTGTTTTCTACAGTGCTGCCGAACTGAGCTCTGTTGTGTGCTGAACTCGGCTGGTTGGCCTAGAGCATTTGTTGTTCTGCGCCGCTGCCATGCTGAGCTTTTCCACTGTGCTGAGTTCGGCTAGAGAGCTGACATCACATAACTGTTCTGCAGTGCTATTGTGCTGAGGTCGGCAAGTCAGTAACTGTCTAGAACGCGAACCTAATTGCACTGCTTGGACTGATATCTGACATGACCGATTGACCCAACCAGCCCTGAGCTCAGTAGGTCGACTATTGCTTTATTTCACAAGCACACTATGTACAGAATCGTTTGATCAACTTGCTTTGATTATTTCCAACAATCTTAAGACGTACTGCGTGTTTCTTCTGTACTGATTCTTAGTTGTTTGTTTCTAACACTTTACAGAAACTTAAATAGAGAACGCAAGTTAAAGCTCAGTTCATGGCGCAGACGTACAGAGTGCTGTTCGTGTGGCACCAAATGTTGGGATGCCTATGACTGCTCCTGCACCGGGTCCTGTCGTGGCCCAAATGGAGAAAGCAAAGAAGTTCAATGACAACTTCTTCAAAAGATGGCAGCAGAGGATGTTGTTCTTCCTGACGGCCCTGGGGCTGGCCAAGTTATTAACTGAGGATCCACCCGTGGTGGATCTGATGGATGATGAGACCCAGAATATGCAAAATAATCTTTCTGTTGAAGCATGGAACTTCAGCAATTATGTTTGTTTGGGTCATATACTGAGTTGTTTAGACAATTCTTTATATGGATTGTATTGTACTTACAAAACTGCAAAGTCTTTGTGGCAGGCTTTGGAGAAGAAATATCGCACTAAAGGTGCCGGAACAAAGAAGTTCATTGTCGGCGAATTCCAAGATTTCAAAATGTCATATTCTCAAACTGTTGTTTCTTAGGTTGAGGAACTACAGACGTTGGTTGTCGAGATGGAAGTTGAGGGCATATTGCTCAGTAAATCTTTTATAGTGGCTGTAGTGATTGAGAATGTGGCGCCCCGCACCCCGGCCCCGCCGGAGTCGGTGCACCCACCGTACTTCACTAAGGAGAGTACTAGGCGTCGTCCCATACGTATCATGATCCATGATATAATGCATGGATTTTCGCGCTTACACTCAAATAAGTAAGCAAAACCGCGGCAGAATTTAAAACTTCAAATTAAAATCATCCACACGATCATTCATAGTTTACATCTCAAATCAAAAGTATTGAGAGTCACAAAACAAGTGTTTTCCATCTCAATTATGTCATCAGTCATCAATCATAGCTGGCCAGTCATGTCTCCTAAACTCGTCCACTCCTTGCTGTGCTCATGGGTAGGGGACCCTAGGCTCATCCTCAATCCACTCTACTTTATTCCCTGCAGCCTCTGGGAGGAAAAATAGGGGGTGAGTGACAAAGTCACCAGCAAGTATACCATAAACAATCATGCATTAACTGGAAAGTACATTCAAGAACCAAACCCCAAAATTCGGTTTAGAACATACCTGACCTTCCATTAAGTACTCGTAAGAAGTCAACACAAGGTATATCCGAGATCATAGCTTATGAAAGGATTATCACTCAATAAAGATCATGGCATACAAAAAGGTCATCACTCAATCAAGATCATAACCTAGGAGCTACCAATTCATAACAACTTCGCCTTACGTATCAACAGTAGAGAAATCATAACCTATGTAACTTTACCTCTAGCATTTGGCTAGCATCTCATCCCTTCAATCAATAGCCGTAAAGGCAATAAAATCATAACTTAGCCACGAAATAAGCAATAACACAGCCTAGTGCAAATAGACTCAATATCATGCTCATGACCATATGCAGTGCGTATGAGTGTGCAAAAGTAGTGCATAATGCCCTCCATTCAATGCCCGTTAATGATCAACACTTAATGCGTCAAGATCATAACTTAACAAAATCGTCACTTAATACGTAACATGATAATAGAAGACTATAACTCGCATCAATTCGTAACATAACAAGGATCATCACTTAAGGAAGTCACACTTAGGTTCTACAAGGTCATGACAACTTAGTCTAAGTATAATGTGTCACTGCACAATGACTCCATAAACGTGGCATGCATGCATATGTATGTGTGATGCATCATGATAAAAATGATAATATGGCTTTTCATGCTTTTCTTTCAAATAATCATCGTAGTAAAACAATATAGTGTTCAGATCTATTTCCCGGATCTGAGGCTGTAACGTCATCTTCTTCTTTTCGGGTCTATTCTATCTGGGCCCACACGGCCTACTGTTTCTTCTCATCTGGTCTATTATATCCGGGACCGCATGGCCTACTGTTTCTTCTCGTCGGGTCTATTATATCCGGGTCTGTACAGCCTATTTTTTCTTCTCGTCGGGTCTATTATATCCGGGTCTGTACAGCCTACTGTTTCTTCTCGTCGGGTCTATTATATCCGGACCCGCACGGCCTACTGTCAGATCACTTAACCCTGATCTGGTGGGTTCATACTGGCCAAGTTCATGCTCACACACGGTACCGGTGGGGAATCGTTCTTTCAAATATAATCTTTTGAAAACTCTTTTCATCTTTCTTTTGCATAAAATCAATGCCATAAATCATGTATGTGACAATGATGCAATGTATGACATGCATTATGTGACTCGTGAACAAATGCATCATAACATGCATGCACAGACTTGTCTTTGAAACTGGGAAAAACATTCCAGCAATCATATTCTATTCATACAGTGTTGTACCCCAACGATCGTGTACGTGAAAACTATGAATATGAGACGGAATGAAAGCGGGCAATTTCTTTTAGCGCATGTTACTTAAGTCAACTTAAGCCTCTTTACTTAATCATTTTTCAGGTGATACCAAGCCAAATTAAATGAGGGAAACTTCAAGAAAGTAGTATATGAAATATAGAGCTATACGAACCATACATACCATTATGTATGTGCGTGTATAGGATATATATGTACAAAATGTATGAATACCTACATGCGTATACAAAGGAGGATATATATATATACATATGCGATACACATGGCGTGTATATGTATGTATACATACATATGTTAATTTTAGAATGTGATAAAAATAAAGAAAAACAATATAGTGCATGAATTACAAGAAATGTCAAGTTGCCCAAGAAGCATAAAATTCGGCCAAGGCATGAATGGGAATTCTAGAATTCTCTAGCCAATTTTATTAGTTAAAATAATTACTTAAAGTCTACTACACCATTTAAGACAAGAAGTTATTATGCAAAGAATAAATAGAAAATAAAATAGACATGCATTTAAGGAACAAGTTAAGACAACTCATTAAAGAAGGAAGTAGTATGGTTGAGGTCATAAAGACCCCAACCCAACCGCCCCCTTAAGTGTCTAGACATGGAGGATTTTAAATCCTACCATGGTTACTTTTTCCTTAAACCAAGATTGAGATAACCATGATTTGATAAGTAACTTGGGTTAGCCAAAAAGTAACTATAGTTGAATAAAGTAACCAAGGTTATACTAACTTAACCTTGATAAACACTCAAGAAAACCCTAACCCTCCCTATTCTCCCTCCAAAATCGGCCAAGCCTCCCTCCTCTCCTAGGTTTTTAAATTTTGCAAGACAACATCTTACAATCATCTAGAAAATTCTTCCCAAGCAAGCCAAGCAACACTTAGCAAAATTCCCTCTTACTCTCACAAAGATTTCGGCCCTGTACTCTTGGAGGATAAGAGTTTAACTTCAACTTCAAGACTCAAGAAGACATCTAGGTAAGTCTCGTTCCAAGTTCCTTTAAGTGAATTCTTATTTTGGTAAAGAATGAAACTAACATGAATCCTTTCATCAAAACCGTATGCTCAAGGAAAGGAAGGAGAAGGATTTCATCACATCTCACTTCATAACCAAGCAAAGACAAGAGCTTTAGCTTGAAGAGGCAAGTATACTTTAACCCCTTACAATATATGTGATTATGTGCATACTTGAATGTCTAGAAGCTTAAGACATGATTTTAGTGGAAATGTGCCTAAGTTGTTACCTTTTCTTATGTTTTTAAAGGGTGGATGATTGACCTCTCTTATGTTGCAATATAAAGCATGTTTAAACTTGAAATAAGAGTTAAAAGTGATGGATTAGGGACTGCCCTATGTTTGATATTGAATGGGACATGATTGGTATGAAACCTAGCATTTTTAGTGATTTTAATATGTGAAATTGTTGGACTAGAGGACTGTTTTGTTTAAAAGGAATGAACAGCCCATATGAACGACTTTTGCATGCTAAAAAGGGACTTGAATTAGTATAGGGGGAGCCTTATTATGTCTATTGAATGACCATTAACTTGGATTATAGGCTAAAGAACAAAATTAGGAGGGAAAGGATACTTCTATGCATGTTGGTTGAAAACAGAATCCTGGACAGATTTTATGCTAAATTGATGGACTTAGTTAAGGACCTTCTAAACGTTGGATTGAGCTTATTTTTGGTGTGGTCGTAGCTTATCATGTCTATTGTATTGTGGAGTTGGAATTTCTGTAAAATCATTTGTGGATGGTCAGAAATGAATTTTTAGTATCAAGAGGTCAAAACAGTTTCTGGTTGTACCACCTTAGGGAGAAAAATTATTTAAGTACCTTAAACATCTTGGATTGACCTGAAATTTTTACAAGACGTACTTAAGACATATAGCTAAGTATCCATGTAAATAAATTGATTTTATCTATTGATCTTGGTGGTAAACCATTGAGGTAAAGTTGGTGGTAACATTCTGGAAAACAGAGCAGATTGACCCTTTGTGCTTGTATGACTTGTATTGTATTCATTTTGACTTGTTTTGGTGAATGGGCATTTGGATATTGTTCATAAAAGAAATAGGAAAGATTTCCAGGTGCTAAGTGAGCCCCATAATGAGTTTATGGATGGAGACAAGGTAAGGAATGGAGTTGAGAGTGCAGCAGAATTCCTGTTGTACCCTTGTTGGGAATTATTTGTATTGAGGTACTTACGCTTGTCGGAATCGCATGAAATTTGTACAGAATGTAGTTAAGATCATGTGGTGCATGTCCCATATTTTTAGTTTCTGGAAAATAGACTCAAAAGGTTGATTTTGAGGCCGGGCAATACAGGACATGCTGCTGGATCATTTTTCAGCCCATGAAGAAAGTTGTTTATGATGTTATAAGTGCATTTTACCATGTTGCATCCCATGCACTTGCATTGATATGCTCATATGTTCTATGCTCATGATTTTATTGATGTTTTATATAGAGTTTCTGTTTCAAAAGAATTCCGTCCCTTCTGGCCAGCTTAACCCGCTACAGATCCGGGGTGAATTGATCTGAAGAAGTATAAGAACCGATCCAGGCCCGGTATAATAGGTCTGAGGAAATATAAGAACCGATCCAGGCCCGGTATAATAGGTCTGAAGAGTATAAGAACCGAGCCAGGTCCGATATAATAGACCTGAAGGTGATCATGTTATAAGAACCGAGTCATGCCCGGTATAATAGGCTGACACACTCTCTTGTTTTATGATGAGCATGATTTAAAAGAAAGCAAGAAAGTTCCAGTATTTTTATGAGCATGTGTAAATGAAAGAAAGAATGTTTTCCGTTGCATTTGCATCGCATTCACATTATGCATGATACCTTTTCATAGAAGTACGGGTTGGCTATAGCACGTAGAATCTAACTAAGTGATGACATTTAGATCTTAGCTAAGTGTTGATATGAACTTTAAGTATGATGCTTCGGAAAGGTATTGGCAGGTATGTTTTAACTTAAGGAATTGGGGTTTGATTTTGAGGCCGGGCAATACAGGACATGCTGCTGGATCATTTTTCAGCCCATGAAGAAAGTTGTTTATGATGTTATAAGTGCATTTTACCATGTTGCATCCCATGCACTTGCATTGACATGCTCATATGTTCTATGCTCATGATTTTATTGATGTTTTATATAGAGTTTCTGTTTCAAAAGAATTCCGTCCCTTCTGGCCAGCTTACTAACCCGCTACAGATCCGGGGTGAATTGATCTGACGAAGTATAAGAACCGATCCAGGCCCGGTATAATAGGTCTGATGAAATATAAGAACCGATCCAGGCCCGGTATAATAGGTCTGAAGAGTATAAGAACCGAGCCAGGTCCGGTATAATAGACCTGAAGGTGATCATGTTATAAGAACCGAGTCATGCCCGGTATAATAGGCTTACACACTCTCTTGTTTTATGATGAGCATGATTTAAAAGAAATCAATAAAGTTCCAGTATTTTTATGAGCATGTCTAAATGAAAGAAAGAATGTTTCCCGTTGCATTTGCATCGCATTCACATTATGCATGATACCTTTTCATAGAAGTACGGGTTTGCTATAGCACGTAGAATCTAACTAAGTGATGACATTTAGATCATAGCTAAGTGTTGATATGACTTTAAGTATGATGCTTCGGAAAGGTATTGGCAGGTATGTTTTAACTTAAGGAATTGGGGTTTGATTCTTGTATGCCGTTTTCTCTTTATTGTACGGTGTTATTGTATACTTGCTGGCGACTTTGTCGCTCACCCATTTATTTTTCCCCCAGAGCCAGGTAATGAGGTCGAGTGGATTGATGATGAGCCAAGGGTGCCATACCCATAGGTTATTGAAGTCGCTGTTAAGAGAATGATGATGGAAGCTTTTGATGAACCTTTGGGACATTTTGGGACTTAGCTATTTTAGGATTCTTTTCGGATAATGTTTGTATAATTTCGCGGTGTAGTTTTCTATCGGTTCAGTTTGTATAATTTTGCTATGTATTCGCGATTTGACGCTTTCGGATTAAGGTTCAAATTCTGCCGTATTTTTATCTACCTGTTAAGATCGTGAATTTGTAATCCATGTTTATCCATGGGTTTTACGAGTTAAGTATCGACGCTTTGTACTTTTCTGAAAGGGAAAGTACCGTGGGTGCACCGTACGAGGGGTAGCCGAGTACGGGGCGCTACAGGTGGTATCAGAGCCCAGGCTCTAGATTCGGGCAGAACGTAGAAGCTAAGTTATGATCTTAGAAAACTAAGAATTGATCTTAGACTTAAGTCATGATCTTAGAAGAGAGATGGCCTTAGCTTAGACAACTTAGATTGGAAATAGGGTCCCCTTGGTTGACCTGCTAGCCTGATATGTCGCATATTAACTCTTTTTCCTGCTTTAAATTCCTTTTTCCCAGCATGTCTAAATTCAGTCAGTCATTTCTATCCATATATACATATATATATCTTTCTGCTCCGTATACAGATGGTTCGGACTCGTGGTAGACCTCGCAGAGATGCTGCCCATGCACCCGAACCAAACCCTCCACAACCTCAAGATCAAGTCCCTCCACCGCCTCCTCCTCCACCGCAGAATGAAAATCCCCCACCAGCTCAAAGAAACCCTCTTCCGCAAGTGCCACTTCTTATTCCGGATTTCCAAGCATTCTGTCAGACCGTAACTCGGATTGGCCAGGGAATGATTCAGCAAGTTGCCCCTCCTCCTCCTTATGAACCGATAAGAGATGCGCAATACTACTTTGAGAAGCTCAAGCGAGCGAATGTGCCGCCTTTTTGAAGGCAAGTCTGACCCCGATATGGCTGAAAAATGGCTAGATGAAGTGGAGAACTGTTTTGAACTGAATGGAGCCCCTGATAATATGAAAACCCAAGCTGTGAGGCCTTTCCTCCTTGGTGAGGCGAACCAGTGGTGGAAGGCTAAGCTGCAACCTTTGCCCCGACCTATTCCATGGGAGAGATTCATCCAAGAGTTCAACAAGTTTTATTTTCCCCCGTCAGTAAAGATGCAAAAGAGGCATGATTTTGAAATGTTGAAGCAAGAACCTGGTATGACTGTGTCTGAATATGTGAGCAAGTTTCTGGCTTTGGGTAGATTTTCTCCGGCTACGATGAATGATGAGGAATCTAAGATGGCGAAGTTTGAGAGTGGGCTGAACCCAAGGATTCGCACTTGGTTGGTAAACGTTATCTCTGCTGATTTTGAGGCGCTCGTTGATGCATGTTATCGGATCGAGAAGGATATCATTCGTCGCGATGCGACGGTGGGCCAGAAAAGAGGAAGGGACACTTCCGGTGATAAAGGAGCAAGGAAAATGACTAGACAGAATTTTCATGGGAGGCAAGGTAGACAGCAGAATCAGAACCAAAGAGGAAATCAGAATCGTGGACAGCGCCATGGGCAGAATCGGAATAATCAAAGAAATAATCAAGGAAATCAAGGACAGCAGCAGCAGGCCATTCCCATGTGTCCCCATTGTCAGAAGAATGATTTGGACGAGTGCTATGTACAAGCTGGTAAGTGCTTTGGTTGCGGCAAGACTGGTCATATAATTAGGGATTGTCCTGATAAGGGAGCTGCTTGTGTTGGATGTGGAAAGACTGGGCATATTCTGAGAGATTGTCGTGAGCGTGATGGTCAGCAGCAGAGAAACCAACGTCAAGCGCCCGAATGCGCGTGTGCATGTAATGACCGATGCTGCAGTTGAGGAAGCTGGAGACGTCGTGGCTGGTATGATTTAAAATTATGCAATACTAAGTTGATAAATATTATATTGCTGCATAGTTAATCAATATAATAATCATGAATAATATCTAAATCATCCTAATGCAGGGAGCTCGGGTGTTTAGCAAAGTGGACCTAAGTTCTGGATATTTCAATTGAAGATAAGAGCTGAGGATATTCCTAAGACAACATTCAGGACGAGATATGGACATTATGAATTTCTCGTGATGCCTTTTGGACTGACCAACGCCCCTGCAACGTTTATGGATCTTATGAATCGGGTGTTTCGGGACCAGTTGGATAAGTATGTGATCGTCTTTATTGACGATATCCTGATTTATTCGCCTGATGAGGGAACTCATACAGCCCATCTGAGAACAATACTTGGTATTCTAAGAAAGCATCAGCTCTATGCAAAATTCAGTAAATGTGAGTTTTGGTTGCATAGTGTGTCATTTCTGGGCCATATTATTACTGAAAATGGGATTTCGGTTGATCCCAGAAAGATTGAGGCAATTACTGAGTGGCCGAGGCCGACCAATGTCACTGAAGTAAGGAGTTTTCTCGGACTAGCCGGTTACTACCGCAAGTTTGTTGAAGGATTTTCAAGGATAGCTATGCCACTCACTAGATTGACTCAGAAGAAGACAAAATTTGTATGGAATGAGGATTGTGAAAGTAGCTTTTCTGAGCTGAAGGCAAGGTTGACGTCTGCACCAGTTTTGGCTCAACCCATTTCAGGAGAACAGTTTGTGATCTATAGTGATGCTTCCAAGAATGGATTGGGTTGTGTTCTTATGCAGAATGGGCGTGTGATTGCGTATGCGTCTCGCCAGCTTAAGCCGTTTGAGCAGAATTATCCAGTACATGACCTTGAGCTTGCAGCAGTTGTATTTGCTCTGAAGATTTGGCGTCATTATCTGTATGGAGAGAAGTGTGAGATCTTCACGGATCATAAGAGTTTGAAATACCTCTTCACTCAAAAGGAGCTGAATATGCGCCAAAGGCGATGGCTTGAGTTGATCAAGGATTATGACATCTCTATTCAGTATCATCCAGGTAAGGCTAATAGAGTTGCTGATGCTTTGAGTCGTAAGACGAGTCATCCCTGTCAACCACCTCTACAGCGTGATATGGAAGAGTTTGGTCTGGAAGAAGTGAATTCGATTTCCGACGTACTTGCAAAGTTAGTAGCGGTTCCTTCTTTGATCGATAGGATTAAGGAGACTCAAGTTAAGGATGATGCATTGATGAAAGTTAAGAGCAAGCTGAAGGAGAAGCCATCTGATGATTTTGAAGTCCGTAGTGACGGCAGTTTGTGGTTAGAGGTCGATTTTGTGTGCCTAATGATGATGCGATAAGAAGTGAAGTGCTTAAGGAAGCCCATAATTCTCTATTGTCTATTCACCCAGGAGCAAATAAGATGTATCATGACTTGAAGCAAAAGTTTTGGTGGCCAGGAATGAAGAATCAGATAGCAGACTTTGTTGAGAAATGTCTTGTATGTCAGAAAGTCAAAGCAGAACATCAGAGGCCAGTTGGATTATTGCAACCACTTGAGGTGCCTGAGTGGAAGTGGGATCACATTGCTATGGATTTTGTGACCGATTTACCTAAGACAAGAAGTGGATATGACACTATTTGGGTTGTTGTGGATCGTCTGACAAAGAGTGCTCATCTCATGGCAATGTCGATTAAAGCACCCATGGAAAAGTTGGCTTCTATGTATGTTGATCAGATTGTATGTTTGCATGGAGTTCCTATGAGCATAGTTTGTGACCGAGACCCCCGCTTCACATCAAGGTTTTGGACGGCATTTCAGAAAGCGATGGGTACGGAAGTTCGCATGAGTTCAGCTTTTCATCCCCAGACTGACGGTCAATCAGAAAGAACAATTCAAACATTGGAGGACATGTTGCGTGCTTGTGTGTTGGACTTTGGAGGTAGCTGGGATAAGAGTTTGAAGTTGGTTTGAGTTTTCATACAATAACAGCTATCCCGATCTATTGGAATGGCTCCTTATGAAGCTCTTTATGGAAGAAAATGTCGATCGCCATTGTATTAGGATGAGATTTGAGAATAAGATTTTCACAGGACCTGACTTAGTGGAGCAAACCAAGGAAAAGGTTATGATTGTAAGACAAAGATTGAAGGCTGCTCAGGATAGAAGCAAGACGTGGGCCGACGTGAGGGCGTCGACCACTTGAGTTTCAAGTAGGAGATAAGGTATTCTTGAAGGTATCCCATCGAAAGGAGTAAAGCGGGTTCGGAATTAAAGGGAAACTTAGTCCTAGATTCATTGGACCATTGAGATCTTGGAAAGGATTGGAGAGTTGCTTATAGACTTGCACTACCACCATCGTTGTCTCAATTACACAATGTGTTTCATATATCTCAATTGCAAAAGTATGTGCATGATTCGAACATATTATGGATTGAACAACCTTTGAGGATTGAAGCTGATATATCATATGTTGAGGAACCCGAAAGGATAATTGATAGGGAAGTGAAAGCATTGAGAATAAGTCTATTCTATGTCAAGGTGCAATGGAAGAATCATTCAGTTGATGAGGCCACTTGGGAGTTAAAGGAAGGCATGAAGCAAAAGTACCCCTATCTCTTTGACAGTTCATAAGTTTCGGGGACGAAACTTTATTGAAGGGGGGAAGGATGTTGTACCCCAACGATCGTGTACGTGAAAACTATGAATATGAGACGGAATGAAAGCGGCAATTTCTTTTAGCGCATGTTACTTAAGTCAACTTAAGCCTCTTTACTTAATCATTTTTGAGGTGATACCAAGCCAAATTAAATAAGGGAAACTTCAAGAAAGTAGTATATGAAATATAGAGCTATACGAACCATACATACCATTATGTATGTGCGTGTATAGGATAGATATGTACAAAATGTATGAATACCTACATGCGTATACAAGGAGGATATATATATATATATATACATATGCGATACACATGGCGTGTATATGTATGTATACATACGTATGTTAATTTTAGAATATGATAAAAATAAGAAAAACTATATAGTGCATGAATTACAAGAAATGTCAAGTTGCCCAAGAAGCCTAAATTCGGCCAAGGCATGAATGGGAAATTCTAGAATTCTCTAGCCAATTTTATTAGTTAAATATTACTTAAAGTCTACTACACCATTTAAGACAAGAAGTTATTATTCAAAGAATAAATAGAAAATAAAATAGACATGCATTTAAGGAACAAGTTAAGACAACTCATTAAAGAAGGAAGTAGTATGGTTGAGGTCATAAAGACCCCAACCCAACCGCCCCCTTAAGTGTCTAGACATGGAGGATTTTAAATCCTACCATGGTTACTTTTTCCTTAAACCAAGGTTGAGATAACCATGATTTGATAAAGTACTTGGGTTAGCCCAAAAGTAACTATAGTTGAATAAAGTAACCAGGGTTATACTAACTTAACCTTGATTAGCACTCAAGAAAACCCTAACCCTCCCTATTCTCCCTGCAAAATCGGCCAAGCCTCCCTCCTCTCCTAGGTTTTTAAATTTTGCAAGACAACATCTTACAATCATCTAGAAATTCTTCCCAAGCAAGCCAAGCAACACTTAGCAAAATTCCCTCTTACTCTCACAAAGATTTCGGCCCTATACTCTTGGAGATAGGAGTTAACTTCAACTTCAAGACTCAAGAAGACATCTCGGTAAGTCTCGTTCCCAAGTTCCTTTAAGTGAATTCTTATTTTGGTAAAGAATGAAACTATACATGAATCCTTTCATCAAAACCGTATGCTCAAGGAAAGGAAGGAGAAGGATTTCATCACATCTCACTTCATAACCAAGCAAAGACAAGAGCTTTAGCTTGAAGAGGCAAGTATACTTTAACCACTTACAATATATGTGATTATGTGCATACTTGAATGTCTAGAAGCTTAAGACATGATTTTAGTGGAAATGTGCCTAAGTTGTTA
>AP025053.1:11199953-11276855 GCA_036186865.1 Eustoma russellianum
AGCCTCCACATGGAGTGACTCATCCGATTCTGAGATTGAAGAAACCGAAGAAGAAATGGCACAATTATTCTTTGCATCCAAGCCATCAAATGATTCTGATTCCGAACCTTCTCATGATGATCTATTTTGTCAATAGCTTGAGTTGCATAAGTTTTCTAAGGCTCTTGCAAAAGAAAAGAAACGCTTGATTGAAGAAAAAAAAATGTTAGAATCTTCTAACGCAAATCCTGTATCTCAATTAAATTATTCAAAAGAAGAGTCATCTTGCATGATAAATTCATTAAAATCTGAGATTTCCTCCTTAACATCTGAGAACATGAAGATGAAAGTTGAGATTTCAAATTTGAAATCAAGAAAACAATTTAGAAATGACATAAAACTTTGTTCGGGTACAAGCATGCTAGATCGTCTCATTTCCTCCCAAAAGCATGAAAGCGATAAAACTGGATTAGAATAAGTTGAAGATAATGAAGTATGAAACAAGTCAAAAATTTTTATTTTATCTTCATCTAAGAAATCGCATGCAACTACGCAGCCTAAGAAGATGTCTAGTGCACAACCCATTATATCTCATCGTACTTCTTCTATTTCATTCATCTCATACGAAATATAATCATGTGTCGTATAGATATGAAAGGAAACTGTTGATGCATACACGACAATCATACAACACAAATGCATCTAGATCACGCACCATGCACAAAATAGGCATATCAAAAACAAAAATTTTATCATGAGCATGATGGCATTCTCGGCCGTAAACCAAACGGATTTTCACCTAACATCTATTATACTACGCTTCTTCATCTCTTTTCTCACCTTTTGTAAGACCAAGGAAGGTCACCCAAGTTTTGGTACCAAAAGGCCATTTGCATGATTTCCACTGATATGTTATAAACTGCATGATTTCCACTTATATGTTATAAACTGCATGTTGAATAAATAACCCTTAAGGACGCGCTAAAATGCATGATTTCCATTGATATGTTATAAAACTGCTATATTTCCTTCCATTCTTACTTGCACTTTTGATGACATTTACAAAATAAAGAGGGAGAGAAAAGCGTGATTTAAGGGAGAGAAAAGCATGATTTAAGGGGGAGCGCGACGATATGAAATTCAAAATTCAAATTTTAAATTTGCGCATAATTGTAGGGGGAGCGATCACATTTAAATAATGAACCAATGTTATTTTGTAAATCGTCAAAAGGGGAATTTTTGAGAAAAAGGGTTTCAGTGATTTACAAATGTATGATTTAAATGCTACGTGCTTACGAAATGTATGGATGAATTATTACTTGACATGTTTATGTGATAAGCATGCTTTATATGCTTAAATATATTGTGGTCATACTAACAAGCCATGAAGCATTAGAACTTACATCATATGGCAAACATTTGGTGTCTTTTACTATTTTCAGGTGCCATAATTAATGAATAAACTAGTTCATTAAGTGAAGTGCTTAAGTTAATGAACTAACTAGTTCATTAAATGAAGAGAGCTATATGGCAACAATTTGAAATGGAAAGTCTCCTCATCCCTTTTAATTCACATGCCATATATATATTTAATATATTATATATCCAATATTTTTTTAAAAGGCACTAGATACGTATATTCCGACGTACCACCGACACATCACATATATTATAAACGTGCGTCGACGTCACACCAATATATACACTTTATATTTATGAGTATATTCAGGTCTTATATCATATGATATAAGTCATGGTGACGTCAAAATTATAACGACATGTTACAAGGTTCATACACCGAAATTGTCGTATTGGGTGACTACCGAACTCACCGACATGTCACATACTTTCATATAAAGATGGCCAGCCCAATATACATCAAAAATGCTTAAAAATTTCGTGGCTCACATGTTACAAACAACCACTAAGTCATACCATGTTGGCACACACAAAACACCCACAACTTAGCCTAGATTTGTGGAGAATTAAAACTCAATTTTATTTTTGCACATGGGCGTTTTATACTCAGCTATTGGAGTTGAATATACACCTCATTTTATGTATATTATGTGTGACATAATATATATTACATGTGTAAGAAGTTTGAAATTAATAGGAGAAAAATCACGTAATCGACGAAAGTCGAAAATTCGGTTTTCTACGAACATACACAAATGGACGTTTTTGGCATAGAATGTAACAGTATCTAGACACTTTTTACACTTCAAGATGTGGCCGCCCCGCACCCCGGCCCCGCCGGAGTCGGTGCACCCGCCGTACTTCACTAAGGAGAGTACTAGGCGTCTTCCATAAACGTCGTGATCCATGGTAAAATTACATGGATTTTCGTTCCTTCGCGCAATTAGTAATTGAAACCGAGGCAGAATTTAAAACTCCAAACATAAGTACCATCAAAAGCAGTTAGGGTTTACATCCCACACGACAAAGTCAGAAAGCGATAAAAGTAAATAGTTTCCCATCACTATTACAAACATCATCATCATTCCTTCATGCTGGGTGCTCGGTCCACCAATCCTGGCCCTCCTCTAACGCCCTCACGGATAGGGTACCCTAGGCTCGTCATCAATCCATTCGACTTTATCTCCTGCCACCTCTGGAGAGGAAAATAGGGTGAGTGACAACGTCACCAGCAAGTATACTATAATAATCATGAGTTAAATGGAAAGTACGAGCAAGAACCGAACCCCATATTATACTTGGTTTGGAAGCATACCTGTCCTCCAATCATCATTTGATAAGGATCATAGCTTAATGCAATAAGATCATAACTTAATAACATCACTAAATAGAATGAAAATATAACATAAGGAGAACGGAACGTGCATTTATTACTAAAACAATAATCACCATCATTTAGGACTTGCGAGATCGTGACTACTCAGCATCAGTAACCTGTGACGCTACATTACGACTCCACAAGTGACATGCATGCATATGCACATGTAATGCGTTATGATAAAATGCGAAAATGCCTTTTCATGCTTTACTCTTTTTAAAAACATCATCGTCATAAAACCATAGAGTGTTCAGATCTATCTTCCCGGATCTGAGGCGGTAACTTCTCCCCTTCGAATCTATTAATCCCGGATTCGGATCGGTAACATCATTCCTTTCCATTCAGATCACTTAACCCGGATCTGCTCAGGTTCCTTTCTGTTCAGATCTATCTTCCCGGATCTGAGGCGGTAACTTCTCCCCTTCGAATCTATTAATCCCGGATTCGGATCGGTAACATCATTCCTTTCCATTCAGATCACTTAACCCGGATCTGCTCAGGTTCATACTGGCCAGCTCATACACACACACGGTACCGGTGGGGAAGCGTTTTAAGAAAACAAAACGAAGTCATCCTTTTGAAAAACGCTTTTCATCATTCCTTCACGTAAAATCCATATCATAAAATCATGCATGTGACGATGATGCAATGTATGACATGCAACGTGCAAACTCGAACACGGCATATGACACAAGAACGGGCATGTCTCGCTAACAATGCTGGAATTTTTCCAGCTTCGTATCATTCACTTATTTTAACGAATTCCTTGCTAAACTACTCGTGTTAAACTCATGTAACCACATCTATTCATCCGTGACCGTCATAAGCGAGTGTCATGCATGCATTGCGGACTTACGATGTCATTAAGAGACCCATTTACTCCTTTTTACGTATCCATGCAATCAAAATTCTGAAATGACCATATTTTACTATAAAATTTATCGTGGTCAATCCTTTGATCTTTTTCCAGAAATTCCAACTCCCTAATCCTCATAAACTCTTGAGCTAACATCCTACCAATTTTTAGCCCAAGATCCATTCTTTAAGGCCTTTTTTCCAGGCCATGCAAAGTGGGTCATAAATTCTGTTTACCCAGCCTAGTTCGATTTGACCAGTTTTAGTAGAAAATTTATTAAAAATAAACCACAACTTATTTTGAGGGAATTCCAGCTGTCATTTCTTCTTCATTCATGAGGCTAATACCCTGCCGAAAATTAGTGGATTTGCATACCTCTAAGGTTCATTTTTAAGCTGCTAAACATATTGCTTAAGTTCTGTCCAGTACTCACTTTCCAGCAAGACCAAATCTTAGTAGGAAATTCATTAAAATAAACCGTGTCTCTTTTTGAGGTGATTCCAACTCTCACTACTAACAAACACATAAAACTATCATCACACCAAAAATAACTGAAATTGAAGGTCCCTAAGGTCCCTTTTCTGGCTTCGCAAGTCAGCCTAATTTCTAATCCAGCTCCAGAATTTTCAGTGGACATAAATTCTTCCTAAATGTTCTTGGCTTACCCTTATTGTCACCATAAATGGTATCAGCCCTAAGATGAACACACCCACACACCACGTCAGCCCCATTTGCGGATGTTAGAGAGAAAATGACCAAAATCGAAAGCATTTCAATCCTAACATGCACAAGATCAAGTCTTTCCCCCTATTTTCTTGCTTTGTTATCATCTTACATGCAACTTCACCCCTTCTCCCCATATCCCTTCTACCGTGGCTACCTTCAACCCAAAAGAAGAAAGCTTTAACACATTCAAGCCTAGTTTAAGACATAAACATGCATAAAGTCATCAAAGAACTCATCTTTAGAACAAAGTGCTCTTCCTACACTCTCATGTGTATAAAGCCGAAAGCTTTTGGCTTAAAGCTTACCATTTCATCACTAAGATCAAACCTTAAGTCTTTCTAGTCATTCATGCACACACTTTCACATTCAAACCATGAAGAGTATAGTGTACTTGCCTTGCTTGCCTACTCTTCTTGGATATGTGTCAAAGTTGAAGCCTTTCTCCTTCTCAAAGGAGGTGTGAGTTGTCCAACTTGGCTAGAGTTCTTGAAGGCTTGGAATCCTTGAGCCTAGTGACCATGAAGGTCACAGTTTTGGGACAAAGAAGAACACCCATGAGTTTCATCTTCATAAAATCATAAATGTCACTCTTAGGAGGTTGTGAATGCTTACCTAAGCTTACTTGGTCTTGGAAGAGTTCCCTTCTCCTTGGTGTGCACTTGGCCGTGAGTGGGGAGGGAAAGAAGGGGATGGAAGAGGTTCCTTTTTGGCTTGAAATGTTTGAGTGTAAGTTGGAGGGAATTCTTTCCTTCTTTGCTATCCTAGCCGTGGGAAATAAGGGTGGGGGTTAGGGTTTGTGCTCTAGCTCTTTCAAGTTAATGCTTAACCTTGGTTACCTTGGGTTAACCAGGGTTACTTTCCACTTACTAAGGTTACTTTTGGGTCAACCATGTTTTTTTTTTCTCCTAACCATGGTTTATTTTAGGGTTGGTTAGGTTACTTTTAATTATTAGCCACCTTCTCTTTAAATTGTGTTTTCCCTCCCCTCCTCTCTTTATGGTGGCCGGCGGTTGGGGTCTTAAATGACCCCAACTAGCCAATATATTTATTTTTTTTCTTTTATTCCCTTCTTATTTATTCTTTTCTAGTAAATAAATATCAATATATTTATCTCATGCCAACTAATCATCTTCCTTATTGGCTTGGGCCGAAAACCATAAAGCCATAAAACAATAGATCCTAGTCTTGTGAATACATATAGTGTCCTCATGCCTTACTTACAACAATTACCAACTAAATTAACTCTAAGCACAACGTGCATGGCCACATATTAACTAATTCATCCTTAGGTACAAGAAGGGCTTGCAACAGGGTTACGACATCCTCCCCCCCTTAATATAAGTTTCGTCCTCGAAACTTGAAATGCTAACCAAAGAGGTGTGGATACAACTTCTTCATGTCCTCTTCTAGTTCCCAGGTGGATTCATCCGTGGAATGCTTTTTTCCATTGTATTTTAACCATGGGTATGGTCCTTCTTCTTAGTACCTTTTCCTTACGATCTATTATCCTTTCCGGTTCTTCTTCGTAGGTCGTGTCAGCTTTTAGCTCCAAGGGTCGATCTTCTATGACATGCTTGGGGTCGTGTACATATCGTCGCAGTTGAGAAATATGAAACACGTCATGGATTTGAGATAGGGTGGGTGGTAGAGCGAGTCGATAGGCCACTTTCCCAATCCTTTCTAGGACCTCGTATGGCCCAATAAATCTTGGGCTCAATTTTCCTTTAACACCAAATCTCTTAACTCCTTTTGTCGGTGTCACTTTTAGAAACACCTTCTCCCCTTCTTGAAGTTCTACGGGTCGCCGCTTTTCATCTGCCCAGACTTTGCTCCGATCTTGGGCCGCTTGTAGTTTTTGCTTGATAATCTTTACTTGCTCTCGGGCTTGCTCTACCAAGTCGGGTCCTGTGAGAATTCTGTCTCCTATTTCATCCCAGTAAAGAGGAGAGCGACACTTTCCTCCCATAAAGTGCTTTCATATGGGGCCATCCCTATAGATCGATGGTAGCTGTTGTTATATGAGAATTCTACAAGTTTGAGGCTTCGATCCCAGCTCTTCCCAAAATCAAGTATACAAGATCGTAACATGTCTTCGAGTGTCTGTATAGTTCTTTCTGATTGGCCATCTGTTTGAGGATGGAATGCTGAGCTCATATGAATTTCCGTCCCCATTGCCTTTTGAAAAGCGGTCCAGAATCGCGACGTGAATCGAGGGTCGCGGTCACATACTATACTTAAAGGCACACCGTGAAGGCTTACTATTTGTTCCACGTACATTGTTGCCAACTTTTCCATTGGGGCCTTGATGGTCATGGCCATAAAGTGGGCGGTTTTGGTTAGGCGATCAACCACTACCCAAATAGCGTCGTAACTGCTCTTTGTTCTAGGCAGGTCCGTCACAAAGTCCATTGAAATATGGTCCCATTTCCATTTGGGAACCTCCAGAGGCTGTAGCAACCCGGCAGGTTTCTGGTGTTCTACTTTTACCTTTTGGCAAACTAGACATTTTCCCACATATTCAGCAATCTGTCTTTTCATACCACGCCACCAGAATCGTTGTTTCAGGTCTTGGTACATCTTGTTAGCTCCCGGGTGGATGGATAGTCGCGAGTTATGTGCCTCCTTAAGGACTTCGTTCAGGATATCTTCGTTACCAGGTACACACAATCTCTCACGAAACCACAAACTATTGTCATCCCGAACCCTGAAATCTCCAGGGGATTTCATCTGTACTTGAGCTTTTAACTTCCTGAGTGCTTCGTCCTTGTCTTGCTCCTTCTTGATTCGACCTATTAACGAAGGAGTTATCATTAATTTTGCGAGCATGCTTTCAATTGAATCGACTTCTTCCAAACCAAATTCCTCCATATCACGCTGCAAGGGGGGTTGGCGTGGATGACTTATTTTCCTACTTAATGCGTCCGCCACCTTATTAGCCTTTCCTGGGTGGTATTGTATGGATAAGTCGTAGTCCTTTATTAGTTCCAACCATCTTCGTTGTCGCATGTTCAATTCTTTCTGAGAGAACAAATATTTGAGGCTTTTGTGATCCGTAAAGATTTCGCACTTTTCACCGTACAAATAGTGTCTCCATATTTTTAGTGCGAAAACTACCGCTGCTAACTCCAGGTCGTGTACCGGGTAGTTTTTGTTCAAAGGGTTTCAGCTGTCGAGATGCATATGCGATTACTCGATTCTTTTGCATTAGCACACATCCTAACCCGTGCTTAGAGGCGTCGCTGTATACCACAAAATCTTCACCAGAAAGGGGCTGCGCCAAGACTGGGGCAGGAAGTCAGTCTCTTCTTCAATTCAGCAAAACTACCCTCACAATCTGAGGTCCATTCAAACTTGGTTTTCTTCTGGGTTAAACGGGTCATGGGCAGAGCAATCCGTGCAAATCCTTCTACAAATTTCCAATAGTAACCTGCGAGACCCAGAAAACTTCGTACCTCCGTAACGTTGGTCGGTCGGGGCCACTCCGTGGTTGCCTCGATTTTCTTAGGATCTACAGATATTCCCTCCCCGGATATCACATTGTCCTAGGAAAGCTACGCTTCGTAGCCAGAATTCACACTTATTGAACTTTGCATACAATTGCTCTCTGTATAAAATGTCTAGGGCGATCCTTAAATGAGTTGCGTGGGTTCCCTCATCTGGCGAGTATATTAAGATATCGTCTATAAAGACTACAACGAACTTGTCCAATTGTTCTTGAAAAACTCGGTTCATTAGATCCATGAATGCGGCAGGCGCATTGGTTAGTCCAAACGGCATTACCAGAAACTCGTAATGTCCGTAACGGGTTCTAAATGCCATTTTGGGGACGTCCTCAGCTTTGATTCTCAATTGAAAATATCCTGAGCGAAGGTCGATCTTACTGAAAATTCTTGCTCCCTGCAGCTGGTCGAACAAATCGTCGATCCTTGGTAAGGGGTACTTATTCTTTATGGTGATTTTATTGAGTTCTCTATAGTCAATACACATTCGCATACTTCCGTCCTTTTTCTTGACGAACAACACCGGAGCTCCCCAAGGCGACACACTTGGGCGTATTAACTTCTTTTCTAGCAATTCCCGTAGCTGCTCCTTCAGCTCTTTCAGTTCTGCAGGGGCCATTCTATATGGGGCCTTTGATATCGGTTCAGCTCCAGGAATTAGGTTGATCTCGAAGGCGATTTCTCGTTCCGGGGGAAGGCCTGGCAATTCTTCCGGAAAAACTTCCGGATATTCTCGGACTACTGGAACCTGGGTTAGGTCTGTGGTTGCTTGGTCCGTGTTTATAGCATACACCAAATATCCTTGATGTCCTTTCCTTAAAGCTCTACTAGCGCGAATTACATTTACATAAAGGTTCCTAGGGTCCTTCCGTAACTTCGATCCTCCTTGAAACGTTACATCCTTATGTGTAGGGTCCTTAAAGGTAACTTGCTTCCTACTACAATCAATGTTGGCATGGTTCTTGGAAAGCCAGTCCATTCCAAGAATCACATCAAAGTCCACCATGGGTATGGAAATTAAATCAGCGTCAAATCGATGGTTATTAATCTCAAGTTCACAATCTTTGAACACTTGGTGGGCTACAAGCACCTGTTCCCCGGCTGCCTAGATTCTTTAAGGCTCATCACTATTAGTTGGGCCTTTTTCAATATTCCTTGCGAATTTCTTGGATATGAAGGAGTGGCTGGCGCCACTGTCAAATAGTACATTAGCTGGTATTGAACACACTAGTATAGCTCCTGAATCATACAATTCTTACTGAGAAATCTTAAGGCAATAATGTTACCAAAGAGTAGTAGTGGGATTTTGGAAGATACCTGTCACTACATTGTCCGCTTCATCAGCAGCTGTGTCGGTCATAGCGTGGACCCTGGCGTTGGCACGCTGACGCTGTGGTTTTTGGGGCTGTGGCGGGGTTCCTTTCTCAGGACACTCTCTGGCCAGGTGTCCTGCTTTCCCGCATCCAAAACAGGTGACTCCTTTGTTCGGACAGTCTTTTTGGATGTGTCCCGTCTGGCCACATCCAAAACATTTACCAGCTTGAACATAACATTCTCCTATGTGGAACTTACCACAATGGGCACACTTTGGAATGGCAAGTTGTTGTCCTTGATTCTGCGATTGGTTCCTCTAGGTACGACGTTGGAACCGGTTCTTCCCCTGTCGTCCGGGCCCCTTATCATTTTGCTTGGCGGTCTTTTGGGGCCCTCCGCTTCCAGTTGTCTCTCTTCCTCTCTTTTGATTGAACTCGTCCCTGCGGATAATATCCCGCTCAATCCGATAACAAGCATCCAGGAGGGCGCCAAAGTTGGTTGGATTAGCATTAACCAACCACGTCCGGATTCTGGGGTTCAGTCCCCTCTCGAATTTCAGCATCTTTGGTTCCTCATCATTCATGGTGGATGGTTGGAATCTCCCTAAATCTATGAATTTGTTGGCGTAATCAGCTACCGTCATTCTAGATTCTTGCATCAATGACTCAAATTCATGTCTTTTCTGTAGCTTGACTGAAGGGGGTATGTAAAACTTATTAAATTGCTGCAAAAACCTTTCCCAGGGAATTGGTCTTGGCAAGGCCTAGAGATTGGCCTTCCACCATTGGTTGGCCTCTCCTAACAGGAACGGTCGGACTGCTTGAGTCTTCATCTCCTCTGGTGCTCTAATCAGTTCGAAGCAGTTTTCTACCTCGTCAAGCCACTTTTCAGCCATATCAGAATCGGATTTCCCTTCGAATGGCGGCACATTAGCTCTTTTCAACTTCTCAAAGTAGTACTGAGCGTCTCTGATTGGCTCATGAGGTTGAGGGTTGTTTTGCTGTAGCATTACTTGTCCAATTTGTGTAACCGTTTGGCAAAAGTTTTGAAAGGTATTCAGGTCCGACATCATAGGTGGAAAAGGTCCTTGCGGTGGAGGTACATTCTGCACTGGCGGCGGTTCTTGGCCTTGCGGTGGGGGTGGTGGAGGGACCTGAGCAGGCGGGGGTGGGACAGGCTCTTGTACTTCGGGCCTAGCTCCGGTCGGTCTTCCTCTGGGTCGCACCATCTGCATCACGCAGCGTCGACTTTATTTAGTGCAGGAACGTCATTGCTGTTGCAAAATGTAACTGAATATATTGGAAAACGTTAGCCTATATTGCATTCAGGATAGGTCGTTAGGTGGGCCTACCAATGGATTGTACCTAATCTCGTAGATCGAGGTCGTTCCGTACTAAGGTCAACTCTCATCGAAGATCAAAACTTAGGTCTAAGATCAAGCTTAGTTGACTAAAATCATAACTTAGTTCTACATTCTGCCCGGATCTGGAGCCTTAGATCTGATACCACCTGTGGCGCCCCGCACCCCGGCCCCGCCAGAGTCGGTGCACCCGCCGTACTTCACTAAGGAGAGTACTAGGCGTCTTCCATACGCATCGTGATCCATGGTAAAATTACATGGATTTTCGTTCCTTCGCGCAATTAGTAATTGAAACCGAGGCAGAATTTAAAACTCCAAACATAAGTACCATCAAAAGCAGTTAGGGTTACATCCCACACGACAAAGTCAGAAAGCGATAAAAGTAAATAGTTTCCCATCACTATTACAAACATCATCATCATTCCTTCATGCTGGGTGCTCGGTCCACCAATCCTGGCCCTCCTCTAACGCCCTCACGGATAGGGTACCCTAGGCTCGTCATCAATCCATTCGACTTTATCTCCTGCCACCTCTGGAGAGGAAAATAGGGTGAGTGACAACGTCACCAGCAAGTATACTATAATAATCATGAGTTAAATGGAAAGTACGAGCAAGAACCGAACCCCATATTATACTTGGTTTGGAAGCATACCTGTCCTCCAATCATCATTTGATAAGGATCATAGCTTAATGCAATAAGATCATAACTTAATAACATCACTAAATAGAATGAAAATATAACATAAGGAGAAC
Source organism: Eustoma russellianum (assembly GCA_036186865.1). NCBI lineage: Eukaryota > Viridiplantae > Streptophyta > Magnoliopsida > Gentianales > Gentianaceae > Eustoma > Eustoma russellianum. The sequence continues at coordinate 11,211,239 of AP025053.1, forward strand.
GGAACGTGCATTTATTACTAAAACAATAATCACCATCATTTAAGACTTGTGAGATCGTGACTACTCAGCATCAGTAACCTGTGACGCTACATTACGACTCCACAAGTGACATGCATGCATATGCACATGTAATGCGTTATGATAAAATGAGAAAATGCCTTTTCATGCTTTACTCTTTTTAAAAACATCATCGTCATAAAACCATAGAGTGTTCAGATCTATCTTCCCGGATCTGAGGCGGTAACTTCTCCCCTTCGAATCTATTAATCCCGGATTCGGATCGGTAACATCATTCCTTTCCATTCAGATCACTTAACCCGGATCTGCTCAGGTTCATACTGGCCAGCTCATACACACACACGGTACCGGTGGGGAAGCGTTTTAAGAAAACAAAACGAAGTCATCCTTTTTGAAAAACGCTTTTCATCATTCCTTCACGTAAAATCCATATCATAAAATCATGCATGTGACGATGATGCAATGTATGACATGCAACGTGCAAACTCAACCACGGCATATGACACAAGAACGGGCATGTCTCGCTAACAATGCTGGAATTTTTCCAGCTTCGTATCATTCACTTATTTTAACGAATTCCTTGCTAAACTACTCGTGTTAAACTCATGTAACCACATCTATTCATCCGTGACCATCATAAGCGAGTGTCATGCATGCATTGCGGACTTACGATGTCATTAAGAGACCCATTTACTCCTTTTTACGTATCCATGCAATCAAAATTCTGAAATGACTATATTTTACTATAAAATTTATCGTGGTCAATCCTTTGATCTTTTTCCAGAAATTCCAACTCCCTAACCTCATAAACTCTTTGAGCTAACATCCTACCAATTTTTAGCCCAAGATCTATTCTTTAAGGCCTTTTTCCAGGCCATGCAAAGTGGGTCATAAATTCTGTTTACCCAGCCTAGTTCGATTTGACCAGTTTAAGTAGAAAATTTATTAAAAATAAACCACAACTTATTTTGAGGGAATTCCAGCTGTCGTTTCTTCTTCATTCATGAGGCTAATACCCTGCCGAAAATTAGTGGATTTGCATACCTCTAAGGTTCATTTTTAAGCTTCTAAACATATTGCTTAAGTTCTGTCCAGTACTCACTTTCCAGCAAGACCAAATCTTAGTAGGAAATTCATTAAAAATAAACCGTGTCTCTTTTTGAGGTGATTCCAACTCTCACTACTAACAAACACATAAAACTATCATCACACCAAAAATAACCGAAATTGAAGGTCCCTAAGGTCCCTTTTCTGGCTTCGCAAGTCAGCCTAATTTCTAATCCAGCTCCAGAATTTTCAGTGGACATAAATTCTTCCTAAATGTTCTTGGCTTACCCTTATTGTCACCATAAATGGTATCAGCCCTAAGATGAACACACCCACACACCACGTCAGCCCCATTTGCGGATGTTAGAGAGAAAATGACCAAAATCGAAAGCATTTCAATCCTAACACGCACAAGATCAAGTCTTTCCCCCATTTTCTTGCTTTGTTATCATCTTACATGCAACTTCACCCCTTCTCCCCATATCCCTTCTACCGTGGCTACCTTCAACCCAAAAGAAGAAAGCTTTAACACATTCAAGCCTAGTTTAAGACATAAACATGCATAAAGTCATCAAAGAACTCATCTTTAGAACAAAGTGCTCTTCCTACACTCTCATGTGTATAAAGCAGAAAGCTTTTGGCTTAAAGCTTACCATTTCATCACTAAGATCAAACCTTAAGTCTTTCTAGTCATTCATGCACACACTTTCACATTCAAACCATGAAGAGTATAGTGTACTTGCCTTGCTTGCCTACTCTTCTTGGATATGTGTCAAAGTTGAAGCCTTTCTCCTTCTCAAAGGAGGTGTGAGTTGTCCAACTTGGCTAGAGTTCTTGAAGGCTTGGAATCCTTGAGCCTAGTGACCATGAAGGTCACGGTTTTGGGACAAAGAAGAACACCCATGAGTTTCATCTTCATAAAATCATAAATGTCACTCTTAGGAGGTTGTGAATGCTTACCTAAGCTTACTTGGTCTTGGAAGAGTTCCCTTCTCCTTGGTGTGCACTTGGCCGTGAGTGGGGAGGGAAGAAGGGGATGGAAGAGGTTCCTTTTTAGCTTGAAATGTTTGAGTGTAAGTTGGAGGGAATTCTTTCCTTCTTTGCTATCCTAGCCGTGGGAAATAAGGGTGGGGGTTAGGGTTTGTGCTCTAGCTCTTTCAAGTTAATGCTTAACCTTGGTTACCTTGGGTTAACCAGGGTTACTTTCCACTTACTAAGGTTACTTTTGGGTCAACCATGGTTTCTTTTTCCTAACCATGGTTTATTTTAGGGTTGGTTAGGTTACTTTTAATTATTAGCCACCTTCTCTTTAAATTGTGTTTTCCCTCCCCTCCTCTCTTTATGGTGGCCAGCGGTTGGGGTCTTAAATGACCCCAACTAGCCAATATATTTATTTTTTTTTCTTTTATTCCCTTCTTATTTATTCTTTTCTAGTAAATAAATATCAATATATTTATCTCATGCCAACTAATCATCTTCCTTATTGGCTTGGGCCGAAAACCATAAAGCCATAAAACAATAGATCCTAGTCTTGTGAATATATATAGTGTCCTCACGCCTTACTTACAACAATTACCAACTAAATTAACTCTAAGCACAACGTGCATGGCCACATATTAACTAATTCATCCTTAGGTACAAGAAGGGCTTGCAACAGGGTTACGACACAAGACATGTTAAAGTGTTCTAGAAAATTCAAAATAGGGCTGATTATTATTTACCATATATGTGTAAATATTTTGTATTATTTGACAAAGATTGCTAAAATAAAATTTAAGCACATGTGTAGCCTCTCTATACACGCCTACTACATCCATGTTGGAGCCAAGGTGGAGCTTTTTTGACACTTCAATTGTTAGAGGATATGCCATTTAGTAAAAATTTCACTAAAAACAATCCCTAACTCCTTTTAATGAAATTCCAACTCACATATCTAATATACACATAAGACTAGTGTCATACCAAAAGTCAACTAAATTGAATGTCTCTAAGGTCTCTTTTCGGGTCTCACAAAACGGCCTAAAATCTGTCCTGCTCCAGTAAATTTCGTATTTTGTCACATTTCCTTCCTAAATGGCCCTAACTTGCATTGTTTATCATAAGCCCTTTATTAAACTTCAAACTTACTCTTTTTAAGGGAAATTTACAGATTCAACATGCTATAAATATCATATGCAAATCTCTTACAAAACAGTTTGTACACCATATACATCATCCTTTGGCCAAGCATACCACTTTCCCACTAAATCAATATTAGCAAAAAATTTTTGGTTCATACGCACCCTAGTCACCAACAGCCTGTTTATATACATGCAAGGCAAAATAGTATATCCTCAAGGAACACGTTAAGCTTAACACACAAAAGCATAATCTTGTCTCCACCTTACCCCATACTTTATCACTTCATGCAAAACTACCCCTATTTCTTTTAACCCCTTCCACCGTATGCTCTATCCATGGAAAAGAAGGGATCTTTAGCATGTTCGTCTTGGATTATCACATAATAGTGCTTAAAATCAATAAAGAATCCACCTTTAAGCAAAAACTTACACATACACGCCATTTAACCCCTAGGCCGAAAGTTTCATGCATCAAGGCTTAGCATTTCACATCTAAAATTGAATCTTAAGGTTATCTAGTCATTCATGCAAGCACTTTCACGTTCAAGCCACAAAAAGTATAGTGTACTTGCCTTCATAGCCCTTGGATCTTGCTTGAACTTGTTGGTAGGAGAAGCATTCCCTCCCATCTTTTCTTATTACATACGGTGTATGGGTATTTGTTAGCCACTTCTTTAGTTTCATAATACAACTAGGATGAGGGTTAGATGGTCTTACCATTTGCATCTTGAACGGGTTGAGCAAAATCCACTCTTACTAAGGCACTACCCTTGTTTGGTGTCTTGAAAACCTTTGCCTAGAACCGTGAAGTTCACGGTTTTGTCAAAGAGGGTGATGACATATGAGCTTTATCCCTTAAAATGTAACTTACTAAAGATTATGGATGGTGGTCTTACCTAAACAAGCCTTGAAATTGGAGAGTTCTTGATCCTCCTTTGGCTCACCTTCCCGCCGGCTCCTTTGAGAGAAGGGGGAGAGATATTTCTTATGTTATGGAATAGTCTCTTGGAATGTCCCTACTTAATTAGATAGAAGTAAAGGTTTCTTGCAACAAAAAGAAAAATGGGGATTAACTCCTCCTTGGTTAAGCAACCGGCGGCTCCCTTCATGGGAGAGGGAAAAGCATCCTTTAAATGAAGATTTCTTTACACCCAACTACATCATTCATTGAAGGTTTCTTAATGATCTTAGTTGCAAAGACTTACCTCATAAGGCCTTATGGCTGAAATATGCATATATACCCCATATATATATTTTCCTCAAAGATGCATATATGTATATGTATGTATATATATTTATTTATCTCTTATCACAATCATTTAAGTGTACTTTTCATAAACATAAATTCATTAAGCTTCCCATTTTATACATATGGCCGATATATATATATATATATATATATATATATATATATATATATATATATATATATATACACACGGTGCTTTCACTCACTTGTCAAAGGCAAACATACACACCTTAGCATTCTACAGATTCGAAGCTCAACTGGCACTCTGCTAACAAATGCGGATGACATTATGACCTCTGCTATCGCGTTTTATACAGAGTTATTTGCTCGGGAAACAACACAAAATCATTCTGCTATCTTGTCTCACATCCATCAACTAATATCTGAGGAAGACAACCTCATGCTTACCCAGCATCCGTCGGAGTCAGAGGTAAAGGCGGCAGTGTGGTGTCTTGATCCTCATAGTGCAGCTGGACCGGATGGTTTTCATGGTAATTTCCACCGCTCATGCTGGTCTATAATACATTCTGATGTACTTAAAGCGGTGCAGGAGTTTTTCCTTGGGGTTCCACAACCTTCTGTTATGGCTAGTGCGCTAGTAACTTCGATTCCGAAAACAGAATCACCCCAAACATTTAGCGTCTTTCGTCCTATCTGTCTTACAAATTTTTTGAGTAAAGTCTGTACCCGTATTATCGTCACGCGATTGGGGACACTATTACCAAGATTAATCTCGCCGGAGCAAACAGGCTTCCTTCCCGGTCATGATATTTCAACACAAGTTCTATTGGCACGGGAAATGGTTCATATGCTGGATAAAGGGGGATCTCAATTATGCTTGAAGTTGGACATGATGAAGGCATTCGATCGGGTAAGTTGGGAGTACCTGGAGCTATTATTGCGTAAATTCGGATTCTCGGATTTTTTCATTCGACTTGTCATCAATCATTTACGTGCCATGAAGTTTTCAGTTTTAATAAATGGGCAGCCATCGTCGTCGTTCCGTCTGTTTAGGAGAGTTAAGCAAGGTGATCCGCTGTCCCCATTGCTGTTTATCTTATCATCCGAGGGCTTCAGTAGAGGCTTAAAGTCGCATGTTGCATCAGGCCATAGCCAGTCTTTTCGGTTGGGCCGTATACCCTGTGCTATTTCACATTTGGCATATGCTGATGATTTAATTATTTTTCTGTGGGGGACACAGCATAATCTCAGACGTTTTCATGCATTCTTGACTATGTATGAAACTGCATCGGGACAAAAGGTTAATTTTCAAAAAAGTAGTTTCATCCCTTCGGCCAACATTACCCCACATCAGAATCGGACATACAAAGACATCCTTGGTATGCGACTTGCTTCTCTTCCTTTTCGATACCTGGGTTCATATCTTCATAAAGGTATTAATAGATCGGTATATTGCTCTTCCCTGTTGCAACACATTGAGGACCGCCTGCAAGGTTGGCATGCCCGTCTACTCTCCCAGGCAGGACGTCTAGTGCTTCTGCGTTCAGTGATTGCTGCGCTTCCGCTTCATATTTTAGCAGCAGGAGGATTACCAAAGTCAGTCATCCGTATGGTCAACAGAAAGATGGCGTCTTTCTTTTGGGGAAATCAGCATCATTGGGTGTAGCGCCCCGCACCCGGCCTCGTCCGGATACGGTGCACCCGCCGTACTTCACTGAGGAGAGTACGAGGCGTCATGCATAACATGTGAACATCCATAACATAAGTCGTGGACTCCCATGCTATCATTCAACATGGTAGTAAAATTTAGGCAGAATTAAAACTTTTCAAATCAAACATGCATCACTAATTTACTGAGTTCCCAAAAGTAGTAGTACCCCAATCATAACATAACCAACAATCGAGAGAGTTTAAACATAGTCATAATACAAATCGTCTTGGCAGCACAAAAGTCCTTAGCTTAGCTCTCTTCATACTCCTCGCTTATAGATAAGGTACTCTCGGCTCGTCCTCGATCCATTCTATCTTGGCATTCTCCAGCTCTGGGGAAAAATAAAGTGTGAGTGATAAAGATCACCCAGCAAGAATACAATAAACTAGCATGAAATACGTAAAGAATCATAACATGAATGTATTACCCCAAAAACCTCAAATAATCATAATTCATACCTGCTCTTGGATACTGTACTTACTTGACGTTCGGCTTAGGCATGTTTTAGGGAATGCTATACCATACCTGATCTTGGATCCTAAACTTACTTGGCATTCGTCTTAAGCATGTTATTAGGAAATGCTTTACCAACAATAACTTATAACCATTAATTGTGACATGCAACATGTGTTCATGATCGTGAATTATGCAAGATGCAATGCATGATGTCATGTCATGTCATGTCAAAACATCATTTTGGTCCCATAAGGTAACATGTCGTAAAAACAGAGTGTCAGATCAATTAATCCCGGATCAGAGCGGGTCCAGAACAGATATCAGACAAATTAACCCCGGGCCTGAACGGGTCTAGAACAGATATCAGATCAATTAACCCCGGATCTGAGCGGGTCCAGAACAGATATCAGATCAATTAACCCCGGATCTGAGCGGGTCCAGAACAGATATCAGATCAATTAACCCCGGATCTGAGTGGGTCCAGAACATATCATATCATCAGACCAATTAACCTTGAGTCTGGAGTCGGGTTAGTCGCATGCTTGGCCGGCAAAGGAATCATGAAGCTTTCTTTAAAAACATGGGACCGTAAAAACTTTTCATGCATAACGAAAAGATAGTCGCTTGTAAAACTTGCTTGCATCATAAAATCCATGAAAATCAGTTTCATGATCTTGCATGATACATGCCGTGATATGAAATGCAAGCCATGACATGAATAATTGTATGCATTCCTTATAACATATCAACATACATGAATTTGGAAGCTAAATATTTCCAAGACTTTTGCTTCATATTCATAGGGCGGTTGAGCTAACCAATTAGGTCTATTTCCATAATTCTTTTGATACTAATACATTTGGTGGAATCTTAGATACATGTCATAAAATTGCAGATTATTTCAATAACCGTAAAGGGACTTATTTACTTACTTTCCGAGCTGGTTTAGGTGCTAAAACTGAGCTGACAGATTTTACTAAAAATTCAATTGCGGTGAATCCGTAATTCGTTTTCCAGAAATTCCAACTCGCCCAAGTCATAAACATATGGAACTAGTATCCTACCGAAATTTAGCCCATTTTCATGTCTCTAAGTACCTTTTCTGAGGCTGGAAAATCGTTACTAATTTCAGGTTGGCTCCAGTAATTTCAGTTGAGCAGTTTTACCAAATAATTCACTAAAAATAATCGAGAACTTATTTTACCAAGATTCCAGCTGGCGTGTCCCCTACACTCATAGGATTATTATCATGCCAAAAATCAGCTTTATTGGTCATCCACAAGGTCCCTTTTTAAGTCAGTGAAAAGAGGTCACTATTCTGCTCAGTTCCTGTTTTTCAGGTCTGACCAGTCTTACCAAATATTTTATTAACAATTAACCATAGCTCATTTTACCAAAATTCCAGCTTCAGCTCTACTACACTCATGGGGCTAGGTTTGTGCCAAAAATCAGATTTATTGAAGGTTCACAGGGTCCTCTTTTAATACGTTGAAGTCAATGGTCAATTCTGCCCAGCTCCAGAATTTGTTACTGGAGTAGTTTTACCGCGTAATTTCTTAAAAAATAATCCTTAGCTTATTTTGACAAAATTCCACCTCTCCCTTGTGCTACATTCATAAGGCTAACTTTGTACCAAAAATTAGCTTCATTGAAGATCTGTAAGGTCAGTTCTTAAACCATCTAAAACGTCACTCTATTCTGTCTAGCTCCAGAATTTCCAGCCTGAGCAGTTTCACCAAAACATTTATTAAAAATAATCCATAACTTATTTTACCACAATTCCAACTCTCACATTTGCTAAACACATAGGACTAACATCATACCAAAAACCAATTTGATAGCACGTCAGTAAGGTTCAGTTTAAGGTCACACATCTCACTGTCCAATTTTGTCCAGCTCCAGTGGTTTGACATTTTACCCTCTTTTCATGTCAAGTGACCACTAATTATCTTGTGCTTATGAAATAACTTATTAGTCATCACATACAACTTTTTCCTATGAATGTCCCGATTTCATTCCTCTTTTTGAGTCCTCTTTGCACCATGTCAAAACAGTGGGTAGTTTGTTCACAACCACTAGCATGCTTGTTCACAAAAGATGTTCTTTCTTGGATTCAACTCACCTTCGTCTTCATCCTTTAGGCCGAAATTTAGGTGATACCAAGAACACATTTTCACAACACTTATTTAAGCATGCAACACATTCAAGTACCATGTTATTCCAATCTTACCCAAACAACCTCATAAAATTCACATTTAACACATGCATGCTTTCTTAGGTCTTCACAAGTTTCATCCAAGAGTTAATCTAGCCTAGACTTACTTAGGTGGACCTTAATTCATCTTAAGAGAGCCCCATTTCACATTGCATGTAAGAAAAGATTGCATCTTTGAAGGAATTAGTCACATGCAAGATAATGTTCTTACGAAATCACTAAGGTACAAACATGAACTTAGCGTTTTCTTCTAAAGTTCACATCTTAGGAACATCTAGCCATTCAAGTCACTAATTCTTCAAATAAATCATGAGAGTCTAGTGTATACTTGCCTCTTCAAGCTAAAGCTCTTGCCTTTGCTTGGTTATGGAGTGAGTTTAGTTGAAATCCACCTCTTTCTTCACCCTTGTGTATACGGTTTTTGAAGGAGAAGAAGAAGATGGTTAGTCCTTCATTCAATAGTGGAAATAGGATATATTTAAGACTAGAATATCTTACCAAAATGAGTTTTGAGTGAGACTTCAAGTATCATAAATTAGCACCACCTAAGAGAGTTGAATGCTTTGCACCTATAGCCAAAAGGGGTCACGGTTGGTGGAGGGAGAAAACACCCTTGTGAGCTTCATCAATTTGCATGAAGAAGTTACTTAATGGACTTAGAAGAAAACTTACCTAAACACTTCTTGAGCTTGAAGATGAGAGTGAAGTTGAATCTCCTAGCCTTCAAGGATGAAGGGCCGAAATGTTGTTGGTGTGTGAAGGAGAGAAAACTTCTTAAGTGTTGGCTTGCTTGAGAGGGTTTCAAGATGAGATTGGAATGAGCTTCTAGGAGTAATTAAAATAGAACATGTAGGGGAAATGGGGAGGGGAATTTCGGCAGCTCCAAGGGGTGGTCACGGAGGCAAAGTTCCATGGAAGAAAGAAAAAGGCAAGCCTTTTTGTCCCTCATGCTTGCATTATTTTAATCTTTGTCTTGCATGCATCCATTAGTTTATTGTTTTCTGTGCATGCTTGATTTTTATTGGTTATTTAATTTGAATTTTAGGGTTTGTTTGGAAAAATGAGGAGAATTCTAGAATTCTTGGGGGGTATGGCCGAAAGTTTTGGGTCTTGGGGGTAGTTTTTCTTTTCCCATTTATCATATCCCATACTTATATGATTTATAATGTTATTTATTTTATTTAATTTTGATTTTAATCTTGCTTTGTGAGGATCGTTTATGTTTGTATTCTTACAAGAACGAGTTTACTTCAAGGGTGATCAATGGCCTTTGGCCGAATTCACAAGGTGTATCACACACCTTGTGACGTTCGCTTGTATAACTATTTAGTGTCTGTCCTAAATGAACTTGAAGAATTTAAATAAAGAAGCGCTAATTTGACTTAAGTGACATGCACGTGAAGGAATCATCACTTTTATTTCATCATTTAATCATAGTTTCAAGTACATGGTCGTTGGGGTACAACATCCTCCCCCCTTATTATAAGTTTCGTCCTCGAAACTTCCGAACTAGTCAAAAAGATGCGGATACCTACTCCTCATATCTTCCTCGGTTTCCCATGTTGCTTCTGCCTCCGAATGATGCCTCCATTGTACCTTCACCATGGTTATGGATCTCTTTCTTAAGGCCTTCTCCTTTCGATCAACGATCCTTATAGGCTCTTCCTCATAAGATACATCCTCATCAACTTTCAACTGTTGATCTTCAAGGATGTGGCTGGGGTCATATACATATCGGCGAAGTTGGGAAACATGGAATACATCATGTAACTGGGAGAGAGATGGTGGCAACGCCAAGCGGTATGCAACTTCACCCACTCTCTCAAGTATCTCATAAGGTCCAACGAATCTTGGGCTTAGCTTTCCTTTGATGCCAAATCTTTTAACACCCTTAGTCGGAGAAACCTTTAGAAAAACTTTCTCTCCTTCTTGGAACTCCAAAGGTCTCCTTCTTTCGTCTGCCCATATCTTCGTTCTATCTTGTGCCGCTCTTACTCTTTGCTGGACAAGCTTCACCTTTTCTCGTGTTTGCTCAACAATGTCGGGTCCCGCATAAATCTTGTCTCCAATCTCATCCCAATAGAGTGGGGATCGACATTTTCGTCCATACAACGCTTCATATGGTGCCATCCCGATAGACCTGTGGAAGCTATTATTATAAGAGAACTCAACGAGCTTAAGGCTTCTATCCCAGCTTCCTCCGAAATCAAGGATGCAAGCGTGGAGCATATCCTCAAGGGTTTGGATTGTTCTTTCCGATTGTCCATCTGTTTGGGGATGAAATGCGGAACTCATTCTAATCTCTGTGCCCATTGCCTTCTGTAAGGCTGTCCAAAATCTCGAAGTAAACCGCGGGTCGCGGTCGCATACAATACTTATGGGCACTCCATGCAAGCAAAGGATCTGGTCAATATATATAGAAGCCAACTTCTCCATGGGTGCCTTAATTTTCATGGCCAAGAAGTGAGCAGACTTAGTTAAACGATCCACAATCACCCATATAGCATCGTTCCCATGCTTAGTCTTGGGCAGATCGGTCACAAAGTCCATGGTGATGTGGTCCCATTTCCATTCCGGCACTTCTAAGGGTTGCAATAATCCAGCGGGTCTTTGGTGCCCGGCTTTTACTCTTTGACAAATTAGACATCACCCGACAAATTCTGCTATTTGATTCTTCATACAGGGCCACCAAAACTTTTGCTTGAGATCTTGGTACATCTTATTTGCTCCAGGGTGTATAGACAATCGAGAATTATAAGCTTCCATCAAAACTTCATCCTTAAGTTCTTTGCTTTCTGGGACACACAATCGTCCTCGATACCACAAACTGCCATCGTTGCGAACTCCAAAGTCGTCTCGTGGCTTATCTTTCATCCTCTCTTTGATTTTCCTCAACGCTTCATCATTCCCTTGAGCCTATTTGATCTTATCCATCAATGAAGGAACAAGGACTAACTTGGCGAGCACCTCATCGACTGAGTCAACTTCTTCTAAGCCGAACTCTTCCATGTCTCGCTGGAGAGGTGGTTGCCGTGGGTGACTTGCTTTCCGAATTAATGCATCGGCAACCTTGTTAGCTTTTCCCGGATGATATTGAATGGAAAGGTCGTAATCCTTTATTAATTCCAGCCATCTGCACTGCCGCATATTAAGCTCCTTCTGGGTAAAGAGGTACTTTAGGCTCTTGTGATCTGTATAGATTTCACACTGTTCGCCATACAAGTAATGCCTCCATATCTTTAATGTGAAAACCACTGCAGCAAGTTCAAGATCATGGACAGGATAATTTTGCTCAAATGGTTTCAACTGTCGGGATGCATAAGCTATCACTTTGTCATTCTGCATAAGAACACATCCGAGACCATTCTTCGAAGCATCACTGTATACTACATACTTCTCACCAGGAGTGGGCTGAGCTAGGATAGGTGCGGACGTCAACTTTGCTTTTAGCTCCGAGAAACTCCTTTCACAGTCGGCACTCCACTCGAACTTGGTTTTCTTTTGGGTCAATCTGGTGAGAGGAACAGCTATCCTCGAGAATCCTTCAACAAACTGTCTGTAATATCCGGCCAGTCCGAGAAAACTTCTTACTTCAGTAACATTTGTTGGCCGGGGCCATTCTGTGATAGCTTCAATCTTCTTGGGATCTACTGAAATCCCATCTTCTGAAATCACATGACCAAGGAAGGATACACTTCGCAGCCAAAACTCGCATTTACTGAACTTGGCATATAACTGTCTCGCTCTTAGAATATTTAGGACTGTCCTCAAATGGGCTGCGTGGGTCTCTTCGTCGGGTGAATATATCAAGATATCATATAAAGACTACCACGAATTTATCCAACTGTTCTTGGAAGATTCGATTCATGAGATCCATAAAGGTGGCAGGGGCATTGGTCAAACCAAAAGGCATGATAAGGAACTCATAGTGTCCATATCGGGTTCTGAAAGCAGTCTTAGGGACATCTTCCGCCTTTATCTTCAACTGGAAGTACCCAGATCGTAGGTCAATCTTACTAAAAATTCGGGATCCCTGCATTAAGATGCTTTAGATAGGGTTTTTGGGAAAGATTTAAATCTTATTCAAGTTAAACTTATGATTTACTTACCCTGAGCTGGTCGAATAAGTCGTCAATCCAGGGCAACGGGTACTTGTTCTTTATGGTAATTTTATTGAGCTCCCGGTAATCGATGCATAATCGCATACTTCCATCTTTCTTTTTCACGAATAGCACCGGAGCACCCCATGGTGAAACACTGGGGCGAATAAGTTTCTTCTCTAACAGTTCGTGTAACTGTTCCTTTAATTCCTTTAGTTCAGCAGGTGCCATGCGATAAGGGGCTTTCGATATGGGTTCCGCTCCTGGAACAAGGTTGATTTCGAAAGCGATCTCCCGATCAGGAGGTAGTCCAGGCAAATCATCGGGAAATACATCAGGGTATTCTTTAACAATTGGAACTTGTGTAAGGGTAGGGCCTTCTTGCTCAGCACTTAGAACATAAACCTAAGAATCCTTCATGACCCTTCCTTAATGCTTGGCTGGCACGAGTTGCGTTAACAAAGACTTTCTTAGATGGTTTCTTTAATTTGGTTCCTCCTTGGAATGACATCTCTTCTCGAGCTGGGTCCTTAATGATGACCTGCCTGCTTCGGCAGTCAATGTGAGCATGATTCTTTGAGAGCCAATCCATTCCAAGTATCACATCAAAATCACTCATAGGTATGGGGATCAAATTGGCCTCAAACGTCTGGTCATTAAACTCGAGTGCACAATTTCTGAATATGTGAGGGGAAACAAGCACCTGATCGCCAGCTGCTTGTACTCTATAAGGTGAATCTAATCGGACTGGATCATGATCGATATTCTTAGCAAACTTCCGGGAGATAAATGAGTGGCTAGCGCCACTGTCGAACAACACATTTGCAGGTATGCTACACACTAATATAGTTCCTGAACCATGCACATTTTACTAAGCAATATGATAGACATGCATAAGTGAAATGTATTGAAGGCATAAAACTTTAAATCTTACCAGTCACTACATCAGCAGTCTCCTCGACATCCGCATCTGTCATAGCGTGCACTCTTGCATTTGTACGGGGCCGCTGGTTCTTTTGTTGTTGCTGCGGCTGCGCTCCTTTTTCTGGACAATCTTTAATCATGTGGCCATCTTTGCCGCATCCAAAGCATTTTCCTGTTTTCCACCTGCACTCACCCACATGCCTCTTCTGGCAGTGAGAGCAAACCGATATTGCTGGCTGTTGAGAGGAAGTCTGATTCTTCTGCTGATTATTTTGGTTTTGCTTGCGGTGCTGATTCTGTCCTTGACGAACTGATCCTCTGAAATTCTTCTTTGCCACTTTCTTATATTTCTCATTTCCGGTCCCTTGTCTTTCTCGTTTCTGGCCCACGTCATCTCTTCGGATAATATCTCTCTCTATGCGGTAGCATGCATCCAGAAGTGCTCCAAAATTGGTAGGATTTGCATTTACCAACCACGTCCTAATCCTCGGATTCAGACCTCTTTCAAACTTTAGCATTTTCGTCTCTTCGTCATTCATCGTAACGGGCTGGAACCTCCCAAGTGCAATGAACTTATTGGCGTACTCCGCTACCTGTCATGCCCGGCTCTTGCTTCAAAGATTCAAATTCATGTCTCTTTTGTAATTTGACAGATGGGGGAATATAGAACTTATGGAATTCTTGTAGAAATCTCTCCCAGGCAATCGGTCTGGGCAAAGGCTGCAGATTTGTCTTCCACCATTGATTGGCCTCACTGATCAGGAAAGGTCGGATGGCCTGAGCTTTCATCTCCTCTGGGGCTTGAATTAGCTCAAAACAGTTTTCAACCTCATCTAGCCACTTTTCTGCGATATCGGGGTCTGGCCTTCCTTCAAACGGGGGTACGTTAGCCCTCTTGAGCTTCTCAAAATAGTATTGGGCATCCCTTACTGGCTGATGCGGCTGAGGTGGAGCATTCTGATGAATTAAGCCTTGCCCTATCTGAGTAACAACTTGGCAAAAAGCCTGAAAAGCATTCATGTCTGGAATGACCGGAGGAACAGGTGCCTGTGGAGCTGGTGGTGGAGGATTCTGGTCCGGCTGAGGTGGCGGCGGAACCTCTGCTGGTGGCGGTGGAATGGGCTCCTGAGCAGCTGGTTGTGCTCTCGGAGGTCTGCCACGTGGTCTCACCATCTGCACTTATGGGTTTAGCATCTATTTAGAATATCGGAATTAAAATCAATTGAATTTGACTAAGGACCAAAATCGAAAACTCTTAAGTAAAGGAGATAAAAGGGCACGTCTTATGTCATAGACTTAGCTTTCATAGTTTAGGATTAGTTATTAAATTACATCCTAAACCCGGTCTAAGTGGTCCTAGTCTAAGGTCATCACTCATCTAAGATCATGACTTAGGTCTAAGATCAAACTTAGATTGCTAAGATCATAACTTAGTCCTACGTTCTGCCAGAAATCTAGAGCCTGGGCTCTGATACCACCTGTAGCGCCCCGCACCCGGCCTCGTCCGGATACGGTGCACCCGCCGTACTTCACTGAGGAGAGTACAAGGCGTCATGCATAACATGTGAACATCCATAACATAAGTCGTGGACTCCCATGCTATCATTCAACATGGTAGTAAAATTTAGGCAGAATTAAAACTTTTCAAATCAAACATGCATCACTAATTTACTGAGTTCCCAAAAGTAGTAGTACCCCAATCATAACATAACCGACAATCCAGAGAGTTTAAACATAGTCATAATACAAATCGTCTTGGCAGCACAAAAGTCCTTAGCTTAGCTCTCTTCATACTCCTCGCTTATGGATAAGGTACTCTCGGCTCGTCCTCGATCCATTCTATCTTGGCATTCTCCGGCTCTGGGGAAAAATAAAGTGTGAGTGATAAAGATCACCCAGCAAGAATACAATAAACTAGCATGAAATACGTAAAGAATCATAACATGAATGTATTACCCCAAAAACCTCAAATAATCATAATTCATACCTGCTCTTGGATCCTGTACTTACTTGACGTTCGGCTTAGGCATGTTTTAGGGAATGCTATACCATACCTGATCTTGGATCCTGAACTTACTTGGCATTCGTCTTAAGCATGTTATTAGGAAATGCTTTACCAACAATAACTTATAACCATTAATTGTGACATGCAACATGTGTTCATGATCGTGAATTATGCAAGATGCAATGCATGATGTCATGTCATGTCATGTCAAAACATCATTTTGGTCCCATAAGGTAACATGTCGTAAAAACAGAGTGTCAGATCAATTAACCCCGGATCTGAGCGGGTCCAGAACAGATATCAGACCAATTAACCCCGGGCCTGAACGGGTCCAGAACAGATATCAGATCAATTAACCCCGGATCTGAGCGGGTCCAGAACAGATATCAGATCAATTAACCCCGGATCTGAGCGGGTCCAGAACAGATATCAGATCAATTAACCCCGGATCTGAGCGGGTCCAGAACATATCATATCATCAGACCAATTAACCCCGGGTCTGGAGTCGGGTTAGTCGCATGCTTGGCCGGCAAAGGAATCATGAAGCTTTCTTTAAAAACATGGGACCGTAAAAACTTTTCATGCATAACGAAAAGATAGTCGCTTGTAAAACTTGCTTGCATCATAAAATCCATGAAAATCAGTTTCATGATCATGCATGATACATGCCGTGATATGAAATGCAAGCCATGACATGAATAATTGTATGCATTCCTTATAACATATCAACATACATGAATTTGGAAGCTAAATATTTCCAAGACTTTTGCTTCACATTCATAGGGCGGTTGAGCTAACCAATTAGGTCTATTTCCATAATTCTTTTGTTACAAATACGTTTGGTGGAATCTTAGATACATGTCATAAAATTGCAGATTATTTCAATAACCGTAAAGGGACTTATTTACTTACTTTCCGAACTGGTTTAGGTGCTGAAACTGAGCTGACAGATTTTACTAAAAATTCAATTGCGGTGAATTCGTATTTTGTTTTCCAGAAATTCCAACTCGCCCAAGTCATAAACATATGGAACTAGTATCCTACCGAAATTTAGCCCATTTGCATGTCTCTAAGTCCCTTTTCTGAGGCTGGAAAGTCGTTACTAATTTCAGGTTGGCTCCAGTAATTTCAGTTGAGCAGTTTTACCAAATAATTCACTAAAAATAATCCAGAACTTATTTTACCAAGATTCCAGCTGGCGTGTCCACTACACTCATAGGATTATTACCATGCCAAAAATCAGCTTTATTGGTCATCTACAAGGTCCCTTTTTAAGTCAGTGAAAAGAGGTCACTATTCTGCTCAGTTCCGTTTTTCAGGTCTGACCAGTCTTACCAAATATTTTATTAAAAATTAACCATAGCTCATTTTACCAAAATTCCAGCTGGCATCTCTACTACACTCATGGGGCTAGGTTTTTGCCAAAAATCAGATTTATTGAAGGTTCACAAGGTCCTCTTTTAATACGTTGAAGTCAATGGTCAATTCTGCCCAGCTCCAGAATTTGTTACTGGAGTAGTTTTACCGCGTAATTTCTTAAAAATAATCCTTAGCTTATTTTGACGAAATTCCACCTCTCCCTTGTGCTAAATTCATAGGGCTAACTTTGTACCAAAAATTAGCTTCATTGAAGGTCTGTAAGGTCAGTTCTTAAACCATCTAAAACGTCACTCTATTCTGTCCAGCTCCAGAATTTCCAGCCTGAGCAGTTTCACCAAAACATTTATTAAAAATAATCCATAACTTATTTTACCACAATTCCAACTCTCACATTTGCTAAACACATAGGACTAACATCATACCAAAAACCAATTTGATAGCACGTCAGTAAGGTTCAGTTTAAGGTCACACATCTCACTGTCCAATTTTGTCCAGCTCCAGTGGTTTGACATTTTACCCTCTTTTCATGTCAAGTGACCACTAATTATCTTGTGCTTATGAAATAACTTATTAGTCATCACATACACCTTTTTCCTATGAATGTCCAGATTTCATTCCTCTTTTTGAGTCCTCTTTGCACCATGTCAAAACAGTGGGTAGTTTGTTCACAACCACTAGCATGCTTGTTCACAAAAGATGTTCTTTCTTGGATTCAACTCACCTTCGTCTTCATCCTTTAGGCCGAAATTTAGGTGATACCAAGAACACATTTTCACAACACTTATTTAAGCATGCAACACATTCAAGTACCATGTTATTCCAATCTTACCCAAACAACCTCATAAAACTCACATTTAACACATGCATGCTTTCTTAGGTCTTCACAAGTTTCATCCAAGAGTTAATCTAGCCTAGACTTACTTAGGTGGACCTTAATTCATCTTAAGACAGCCCCATTTCACATTGCATGTAAGAAAAGATTGCATCTTTGAAGGAATTAGTCACATGCAAGATAATGTTCTTAAGAAATCACTAAGGTACAAACATGAACTTAGTGTTTTCTTCTAAAGTTCACATCTTAGGAACATCTAGCCATTCAAGTCACTAATTCTTCAAATAAATCATGAGAGTCTAGTGTATACTTGCCTCTTCAAGCTAAAGCTCTTGCCTTTGCTTGGTTATGGAGTGAGTTTAGTTGAAATCCTACCTCTTTCTTCACCCTTGTGTATACGGTTTTTGAAGGAGAAGAAGAAGATGGTTAGCCTTCATTCAATAGTGGAAATAGGATATATTTAAGACTAGAATATCTTACCAAAATGAGTTTTGAGTGAGGCTTCAAGTATCATAAGTTAGCACCACCTAAGAGAGTTGAATGCTTTGCACCTATAGCCAAAAGGGGTCACGGTTGGTGGAGGGAGAAAACACCCTTGTGAGCTTCATCAATTTGCATGAAGAAGTTACTTAATGGACTTAGAAGAAAACTTACCTAAACACTTCTTGAGCTTGAAGATGAGAGTGAAGTTGAATCTCCTAGCCTTCAAGGATGAAGGGCCGAAATGTTGTTGGTGTGTGGGGGGAGAGAAAACTTCTTAAGTGTTGGCTTGCTTGAGAGGGTTTCAAGATGAGATTGGAATGAGATTCTAGGAGTAATTAAAATAGAACATGTAGGGGAAATGGGGAGGGGAATTTCGGCAGCTCCAAGGGGTGGTCAAGGAGGCAAAGTTCCATGGAAGAGAGAAAAAGGCAAGCCTTTTTGTCCCTCATGCTTGCATTATTTTAATCTTTGTCTTGCATGCATCCATTAGTTTATTGTTTTCTTTGCATGCTTGATTTTTATTTGTTATTTAATTTGAATTTTAAGGTTTGTTTGGAAAAATGAGGAGAATTCTAGAATTCTTGGGGGGTATGGCCGAAAGTTTTGGGTCTTGGGGGTAGTTTTGTCTTTTCCCATTTATCATATCACATACTTATATAATTTATAATGTTATTTATTTTATTTAATTTTGATTTTAATCTTGCTTTGTGAGGATCGTTTATGTTTGTATTCTTACAAGAACGAGTTTACTTCAAGGGTGATCAATGGCCTTTGGCCGAATTCACAAGGTGTATCACACACCTTGTGACGTTCGCTTGTATAACTATTTAGTGTCTGTCCTAAATGAACTTGAAGAATTTAAATAAAGAAGCGCTAATTTGACTTAAGTGACATGCACGTGAAGGAATCATCGCTTTTATTTCGTCACTTAATCATAGTTTCAAGTACATGGTCGTTGGGGTACAACATTGGGTAGCATGGGCAAAAATTGCCTCTCCTATTTAAGAAGGTGGATTAGGCCTTCGCGATCTTACCATGTTACAGCAGGCATATCAATGCCGAATTTGGTGGGCATACCAAAAAAAGGACACTTTGTGGAGTCACTACATGCATATGAAATATGGCCGAAGAGGCGATTATATACCACATCTTCCGGACTCCCCTGTATGGAAGCTAATCTGTCGGATACATCACACTTGCATCTCCCAGACGACTGGAGTGGGATCTTTCCTTTCGTGGACACCGACACCCACAAGGGAATTCACTCTCAAGTCGGCCTATGATATTTGTAGAACATCAATCTCAGCACAAATCTCAGCAAAATTTATTTGGTTTAAGCAGCACTCCCCAGCCACGAAAATATTGCTGTGGTGAATTTTCAATTCAGCTATGCCATTTGAAGACTATATTGGCCGATATTCTGTGGCACGTCCTACACAATGTCCTTTTTGCAAGCAGCATTCGGCCTCAGTTGATCATGTTTTCCTCAGCTGTAGTCGCATTCATCAAGTATGGGCCTTTTTTGCATCAGAACTTCATGGAATTTTCCCGACATCATTAACTCTGCGACAATATTTATTATCTTGGTGGTATCGCTCCACCTCTTCATCATTATCTGGGGTTTTAAAAATTGTCGTTCCGGCTATTATAGTTTCCAACATCTGGAGACATTGCACTCAGCTAGTATATGGGGATTCTACATCCTTTTCAAGTACAGCGCTTAGGAATTCCATACAATTTGACATTCATATGTGGTTTCAGAAAATACAGGGATTCAAACTTGCCGAAGGACCACATCTTTCCCTTTCATGGATCCCGCGGCTTCGTCCTCCGCGTCTCCAAGTTGTTAGATGGAAGGTTCCACCTTCTGGTAGACTCAAATTAAATATTGATGCAGCAGTCGGCCGTCACTATGCCGCGGGTGGTGCTATCTTGCGCAATCATACTGGTGATTGTGTGCGTGCCCTCTCTTTTCGTCTGCCTTCATGTACGCCTTTGATGGCGGAGATCCAGGCGACTCTTTTTGGTTTGATGTAATTTCTTCCCTTATTTCGTTCGATCATCATAGAATCTGATTGTGCTCAAATGATATAGCGACTACATCAACCCCAGCAGATATATGGCAATTACCACCTGCGGCTCTTACATACGTTACTTCAACATAACAGATTGGAAATAGATCATACGTATCGGGAGGCCAATATGGTAGCTCACTACTTAGCACAGCATCCAATGATTTATCCCAAGACACGCTACTTCAATAGTCATAATCTCCCAGCCTTGGTTCGTGCCGCAATTACTTTGGATCTCACTCCGGCTAACCTGCGCACGTGTTAAAATTCAAGTCTTTCTCATGGATTGGCGCACTTCAGATTGTTCTGCCCGTACCATAGTGGATACGGGCAGACACGGTATGCTCTGCATTCCTTTGATCCACTGCTGCATCTCATATAACACCTACATATATAATGCGTTCTTTTCTTTCTCTGTATTTGGCGGAATCACGCTTACCAACCGGATCGATGCAACCAAGTTCGCACTACTCAAGTCTTCCATCAGGATTGGCATTTTTTCAAACTCTCTGCCTGTACTATATTGGGTGCAGGCAGACTCGGTATGATTTATGTTCATGCATCCGGTTGGTTTTTCGTATGCCTCTTTCTTCCCATTTACAGGCCCTTTGTTTACTTTGTATGTGGCTTCCATCGTTACATTGGTGGACTTCGATGGCTGCTGAGATTATATTTCACTATGCGCATCTTTCTTTCGACATGCTTCACGCCGCCCGTCGTGGATGATACAGACATGCGGTTACCTTCTGTTGCAAGTCTACCACATGGTTTGGCGTATTCTTATACCTCTGCCAGCACAGTAGTTTGTGCAGGCAGGCCTGGTATGATCTTCATCCGCTCCATCTCAAGCTATTTATTCTGCCTTCTATTTTTGCTTTACTCAGCCATTCGTTTTTGTTATGCATGGACGAGGACGCGGATTGTGCTTAACTTCCTGCCTGTTGACACGAGCTCCGTATGGACAAGAGATCATCATCAGAAGGGGATGCTCGCATGGCTTTTAGTTTTGATGCATTTATGTACAATTCCAGTTCCATTTTCTTTTGTGTTATACGATAGAGTATATCAACACTCCATTTATATAAATATGTACGCTTTTTCCTTCGCCAAGGTTTTATCCACAAGGGTGGTTTTACTTGGCAAGGTTTTAATGCGGCATATCATATATAATATGGATGTTGAAAATCATCTACTGCTACTCTCGGCATCTTTTCATTCATTGTAATACGGTTTTCCTCCGCCATAAGTGAGGGTTTATGCTAATAAAATTTTTCTTTCTAAAAAAAATAAAAAAAATAAAAAAATCCCACATTTATTTTTCATAATTCTTACCCATATGTGTATAGCTATATATATATATATATCCATATACATATGCATATACACCTATATGTATTTGTACTTCCTTACAATTTAAAATGAGTCATAAACCTTAAAATACACGTTATGGCCGAACATACTTCCCCAAAAATCATTCTGTCGTCATATATACCTAGATCCGTATATATATATACATCCATTTATGCGTATTTTATACACACATATTATATACAAATCTATCTATTTCACGAATCTTATTGTTACATCTTAGAAAGATCGCTTGCATACATAGATTCGTGTATTTTCTGTATACGGCTCTTTAAGTAACTTTTCATTGTATTGTAATCTAGCAAGCCATTTATTACATGGTAGCTTCCACTTTATACTATACATATACACATATATGTACATATTGTAGGATCTGCAAGGAACCACTAGAAGGGGGGGTTGAATAGATGGTGCGGAAAGTGTGGTTTTTAAAATTTCTTTAAACTTGACCAATTCAAGTTCTGAAAACAGATTCTGTTTTCAGGACCAGTTTTTAAAACGTTTTTAAAACCAGGTTAGAGGTCTTCAAAAATTATGAAATTTTGAGAGAACTTAGCCTCAGATGTTATGAGAGTCCCCTAAAAATTTCAAATTAAAATTCAACCTTTAACCCCTTCAAAAACCGTTGATACTCAGATTGTGCAAATCTGCCAGAAACGGTAGATGGTTTTGAAAAATTAATTCCTATTTGTGTGAACGTCCAAATGCTCTGAAAATTTGACCACTAACTCCTTATATACTATATTTAAATGGGTTGAATAAGTTTTGGAAACTTCTTTTGGGAATTAGGTCAAATATAATCAAAGTCTCAACCTTTGCAAGTCTAAAAATCAGACTGCACTAGTCTCAGAACTTTTGATGTTTGATTGACTTATAATTATCCAAAAGGGTTGAAACTTGTGTCAAATTAACCTTAAAACGTGCAAGTATGTTTCTGGAAATTTTCATAGTTTTGAAAATCGTTTACTATTTTTACGGATGCGAACAAGAAGGATAAACAGTGCAGTAACTGAAAAGTAAATGCAGAAAGTAAATGGCACCAAGAATTTTATACTGGTTCGGTTATAAACAACCTACTCCAGTCTTCAAGGAACACCTTCCTTGGTTCACACTAATCACACACATGCAGTGCACCTTACCGCAGGGTTGATAGAGTTACACCTAACTCCAACCCTTTACAAACCTTGTATTGTAAGTACAATTCGCACGAACACCACCACCTTGCTAGAATGAAGATTGATCACACCTTGATCAATCTTTTACAAAGATGTATGAATGGTGGTTTATCTCAAGCCTGTTCAAGATTGAAAGAATATGAACACAATAGGCTTTTACAAGAAAAGAGAAAGAAAGAAGATGTAGGAGAAGAAGAGCTTGGCTATTTGATCTCTTTGAATTGCAATGCTTGTTGTTGTTTTTGTTTGATCTCCTCTCTTCTCTTTTAACCTTGCAGCCGTCCACTTAGGGCTTCTCCCCCTCTTGAAAATTTTCTTTTAAGTCCTTGAGAGAGTGTAAGACATCATTGTGATAAGGCCTTGCTTACTTGGCAACTTCTCATTGGATGATCATTAAGCCTTTGCTTACTTGGCACCTCCTTATTGGTTCAACATTGTCATCATGATGACATGGAAAAAATCTGAGATATACACTTTAACATGTGCCAAAAATCAATTAAAAAATCATTTCATAATTTAAGAAATACACCATAAATTGCAAGACAATAAAATTCTTCCATAACCTATGCAAATTTCGGCCATTAAGGTGTCTTGCCATGCTGAATTTTCAGCATGTGCAACCTTCCATTTCTTTCAAAATAATACCAATTATTCTTTGATTTTTCATCATAAAAATGAATCAACAATATATGGCAAGTATTGCTACCAATTAAGAAATGAACTTGGACACAAAAAGGCTTAAGAATTCGGCCACACCATGTACACATGCAGAAAAATTTTCAACATGTGTGATATGTAGAGATATCACCATTTATTTATTTAAATTATATTCAAAACCTTACCATATCTTCTTCCAATTAATCACCTAATAAAAGATGACAAAATATGTTACCTTTAATGTCAAAATTCGGCCAGCCTTGCTTCAACATGCTGAAATTTTCAGCATGTGATATAAGAGAGATATATGTTGAATTCTTACCATTTGTAGCTTTTCTCTTCAATTCACCAACAATGTATGATTGATCCTTGACCAATCAATATGCCAACAAAACTTCACATGTGCTCCAAATCAGCTGTAGGGGCATTAGATGATATGTATACATGTGCTGAAATTTATTTTTGCTAACTTTGTAAAATAATGCACATTTAATAATACACACATGTAATATTCCAATCCGCCCTTAATTTAATTTTCTAGAACACTTTAAGATGTATATCATATGTAAAAAGTGTCTAGATACGTGTCACATGATGTACAAGAAAAACGTTCTATGTTATGTGCGTAGAAAACCGAATTTTCGATATTTATCGATTACCCGATTTTTCTCTTATTTAAATTCCAACTTTTGCACATGTTATATATATTATGTTATACATAATATATATAATATATACTTTAAATCACAGCACTTGGCTGGCTTAAAGTGGTACCATTAGCATGTGACAAAATTAAACTTGGAATCTTCACATTTTGGCCTTAATGTGGGGTGATTTGTGTGTGCCAACATGGAAAGTATTTTTGGCTGAACCTATCATGTATGGCACGAAATTTACATCAATTTTTGATGTATATGGGCTGGCCATTTATTTATGGCAAGTACGTGACACGTTGGCGAAGTTTCGGTATTCGCCCGATACGACAAATTTCGGTTTAGAACCTTTTATCATGTCGTATTTAATTTGTCATCACCATATCTTATATCATATGATATAAGACCTGAATATACTCATAAATATGAGTTAAGTATAGTGGTGTGACGTTAACGTACGTGCGTAGAATATATAACGTGTCGGTAGTACGTTGGAATACATGTGTATGTGCCTTTTTCAAAAAAAATCTGAAAATATGTATAATATTTGTGTATGGGGCGTGTATAATAAAGATGGGGAGGAGGAGAAAACTTTCCTTCCTTAGCCTTGTTGCCTTTGTGCCTTTGTGCCTTTTCCAAATGTAGCTTCCTTTAATGAACTACTTAGTTTATCAAACTAAGTACTTCACTTAATGAACTAGTTTAGTTCATTAATGGTGGCACCTAAAAATAGTATAAACACAACAAATGTTTGCCATATAATGTAAGCTTTAATGCTTCATGGCTCGTTAGTACGGCAACATAATATATAAGCTAAATAAGGCAAGTAATGGCAAGTTATCATGCATACATGTACACATTTATATATGTATACGTTTATACATATATATAAACATTCAAATTGCTTATTTTGAAATCACTCAAACCCTCTTATTTCTACAATCTCCCCCTTTTGATGATTTTCAAAATAACTTGTGTACATGATTTAAATGCTATCTCTCCCCCTTGAACCATGCACAAATTTGAAATTTGAATTTCGAATTTCAAATCCGGCTCCCCCTTGATTTGTGCAATTAAGATCAATCAGTATCAATTAATATCAATCAGTGTGTCTCTCTCTCCCCCTTAAATCATGCTTTTCTCTCCCCCTTTATTTTGGAAAGTTAATCAAAAGATTCCTGTCAAAAAGGAAAGTAAATCAAATAATATCAAATCAAATCATATCAACGGGAATCATGCCTAATTTAGAACGAAGAGATTCATATGTGGCTTGATTTAAGGCCTTTGTAAATATATCCGCTACTTGTGATTCTGTGCGTACGTGATCTATGACAATATTACCATTGTTAACGTGATCACGAAGAAAGTGATAGCGAACTTCTATATGCTTAGCCTTAGAGTGTAACACGGGGTTCTTAGACAAATTTATTGCACTCATACTATCACAATATATAGGAATTTTATTTACGGTAATTCCAAAGTCCGAAAGTTGTTGTTTTATCCACAGCAACTGTGTGCAACAAAGGCTAAGAGCCACGTACCCAGCCTCCGTAGTGGACAAAGCAACACTTGCTTGCTTTTTGGAAAACCATGAAATAAGGGAATTTCCTATAAATTGGCAAGTTCCGCTCGTGCTTTTTCTATCTATTTTGCAGCCGCCATAATCTGCATCAGTGTAAGCATGTAAGTCAAATGTAGAATCCTTATCGTACCAAATACCTAAGGTGGGCGTGTGCTTAATATAACGGAATATTCTTTTTACCGCATTTAAGTGTGACACCTTAGGTTGACTTTGAAAACAAGCACACATGCATACACTAAACATGATGTCAGACCTACTAGCAGTTAAATATAGCAAAGAACCTATCATAGATCGATATAATCCATTATCAACGTCTTTACCATGTTCGTCTTTGTCTAATTTAGTAGTGACACTCATAGGGGTGGGGATGGTTTCAAATTCTCAAAATTAAACTTTTTGATCATGTCATTAACATATTTCGCTTGGCTTATATGAATTCCTTTACTCGTTTGCTTAATCTACAAGCCAAGAAAATAATTAAGTTCACCAACCATAGACATTTCAAATTCAGATTTCATGCAATTTTCAAAATCTTTAACAAGTCTATGTGAGGTAGAGCCAAAAATAATATCATCTACGTAGATTTGAATAATAAGTAAATCTGAATTTTCTTGTTTCAAAATAGTGTACTATCTATAGTACCACGTTTAAAATTATTTTCTAAAAGGAAAGTAGCAAAACGATCATACCATGCTCTCGGTGCTTGCTTTAGGCCATATAGTGCCTTCTTTAGTTTGTACACGTGATCGGGATGTTTCAAATCTTCAAAACCAGGTGGTTGCTTCACGTATACTTCTTCTTGTATGAATCCATTTAGGAAAGCACTTTTTACATCCATTTGATATAATTTAAAATCTTTCATGCAAGCAATAGCAAGTAAGAGTCGTATAGCTTCTAAACGTTCTACGGGTGCGAATGTTTCATCATAGTCGATTCCTTCTTCTTGATTATATCCTTGTGCAACAAGTCTCGCTTTATTTCTAACAACCTTTCCTTCTTCATTCATTTTATTCCTAAATACCCACTTTGTGCCTATAATAGTCTTATCTTGTGGTCGTGGCACTAAATCCCATACATCATTTCTAACAAATTGATTAAGTTCGTCATGCATAGCATCAATCCAAGAAGAATCACTCAAAGCATCATGCACATTTTTTGGGCTCAATTTCAGAAATCATAGCATGAAATTCATTTATTTCATCCGAAGTAATTCTTCTATGTGGTCGCACACCGTGAGTGAGGTCACCTATGATGAGATCATGTGGGTGATCTCTATGCCATCTTGGTTGATTATTTTCTAAGTTATCATGCATTTCTATGTGATCATGCACTTCTAGTGTCTCATTCATATCATGCATATCAAAAGAATCATTGTCTTCATTCAAAACGGGTTTCAATTCAAAATCATCTTCATATTCCTTATCTTTATCAATCTCACCAAATTCATTGAATTTAACATGAATAGATTCTATAATTTGTCTAGTGAGAGGATCATAACATCTATATGCCTTTGAATTTATAGAATATCCAACAAAAATGCACTCAATTGATTTGGATTCAAATTTATCTAAATTATCTTTTGTATTCAAGACAAAACATTTGCATCCAAACACACGAAAATAGTCAATCTTAGGCATGCGATCATTCAAAATCTCATAAGGCGTCTTGTTTATTTTCTTTCTTATAGATAGGCGATTTACAATATAGCATGCACAATTTACGGCTTCCGCCCACAGAAATCTAGGCAATTTATTTTCGCAAAGCATAGTTCTAGTGATTTCTTGTAATGTACGATTCTTTCTTTCTACTACTCCATTTAGTTGTGGAGTTCTAGGTGGCGAAAACTCATGTTTAATTCCTTTTTCTTCACAAAACGAAATCATCTCTTTGTTTTTAAACTCACCGCCTCTATCGCTTCTTATCCTTTTCACATTTACACCGTATTGATTTTCAAGTTGTTTAATTAATTTAGCAATCTCAACGGCGCTATCATCCTTATGTGCAAGAAATAAAGTCCAAGTGTAACGAGAAAAGTCATCAACAATTACGCATACATAGTGACGCCCACCAAGGCTTGTAGTGCGACTAGGACCAAACAAATCGATATGCAATAGTTCTAATATTCTAGTCGTGCTTATTTCATTTTTCGGCTTAAGTGACTCACGTGTTTGTTTGCCTTTTATGCAAGATTCACACAACTGAAAGTTGTCTAAATCAAGCGTAGGCAATCCCCGTACTAGGTTCTTTTGTTGAAGTTTTTCTAGTGTGGAAATGCCAATGTGTCCTAAAGGTCTATGTCATAAATTCACATTGGGTTCATTTGACATAAAACACTTAACTTTAGCGTCTACTACATCATCCATAGATAGCGTAAAAATATTGCCTTCTCGTTTTCCTTTTAAAACGATTTCTCCATTTTATTTATTATGTTGCAATAAGGGTGAGTAAAACACACATTAAAACCATTGTCAACAAACTGAGAAATGCTAAGAAGATTGTAGGATAAGTTGCTTACCAAAAATACGTTGGAGATTTGGAGTGTGTTCGGATTACCAATCGTACCTTTTCCGATGATCTTGCCTTCATTGTTGTCTCAAAGGTCACGGATCCGCCTTTTGTGACCTTCTTTAATTTGGAGAACAAGCTTGGGTCACCCGTCATGTGCCTCGAGCAACCACTGTCAAGGAACCACTTTATTGATGTGTCTTTCGAAGTGTGGTCTCCCTGCAATGTGAAAAGGTGATTTAGGTACCCTTTTAATTTTGGGTCCTTTCGAGTTAGTTAATCACCTTTTGGTAAAGGTACCTTTCGGTACCCATACTTGGGTGATCCTTCTCGGTCTATAAAATGGCAAGAATGTAGATGAAGGTGCAATATAATAGACATGTGGTGCATGCACTTTGTGCCTTTGCCCAAGGACTCCTCTATACTCATTGAATGAAGGACGCTTTTGATATGTCCTTGTGTGTGTATGCCTAGTGCGTGGATGATATGTATTTCGTGTATGCATTGTTCTTCTCTTTTCATATCTATATGGTACAACGTTATATTTCACATGATATGAAGAAGTGGGGCGTGAGGAAGGGGGCGCTTTTTGCGTCATCTTAGACGCCACTTGCGGCTTAGGGGTGTCTACTTTCTTAGACACAACAAACTTGGTTGGTTGGATTGATACTTCGTTAGTATCAACGTATCCCAGTCCAGTTTTGTCGCTGTCATGCTTTTGTGATAATATGATGCGATGCAGCATGTTGGACCCTGTGTCAAACTGTTTCATCATTTTCTCTAAATCGGTATTCCTTGACTTCAAATTTGAAATCTCGGATTTCATTTCATTATTTTGCGTGGTTAATGATGAGATCTCTGCTTTTAATGTAGTAATGACACATGATGACTATTTCTTTGAATCGCTTAATTGAGCGACAAGATTCTCGTTAGAGGATTCTAACAGTTTCTTGTCTTCAATTAATCGTTTTTTTTCTTTAGTGAGAGTCTTAGTGAATTTATGCAATTCTAGATACTGACTAAAAAGATCATCATAAGAAGGTTCAGAGTCAGAGTCAGAATCAGATGATACCTCATTAGATGCTTTGGATGCAAAGCATACTTGTGCGGTCTCCTCTTCGGTCTCAGTCTTAGAATCTGATGAATCACTCCAGGTGGAGGCCTTTAGAGCACGTTTCCTTTGTTTGGGTTCTGAGACGAGTCTATGTTTGTTCCGCTCCTTGTCAGGGTACTTAGTAGTTTGCTTTTCTTTATTTGGGCAGTCATATGATAAGTGTCCGAGTTTGCCACATTCATAACATTTAACGTCTTTATCGTTTGACTTGTTCTTATTTCTCTTAGTAGTAGTGCCCTTATTTTTGTTTCTAAATGACCTTCTCATAAATTTTCTCAATCCTTTAGCCAATAGAATTAGGTCATCATTATCCGATTCGGAATCACTATCATCTACGTGATCGGAGGGAGGGGAGACGTATTCATTAGATTTAAAAGCAATAGCTTTACCTTGTTTAGATGATTCCATTTTCCGAATGGTGAGTTTATTTTCATAAACTTTAAGTGAACCGATTAGTTCTTCCATCTTTATTGATTAAGTTTCCTTGCTTTCTTCTATCGCAGTCACTTTAGGGTCCCATTCAGAAGGAAGGCTTCGTAGGACTTTCTGCACCTTTTCCTGCGTAGTAAAAGCCTTACCAAGAGACTCAAGAGAGTTGTAGATGTTAGTCAAACGAAGATCCATATCTACAATAGACTCATTGGGCAATAATTTAAAAGACTCAAGTGTGGACATGAGCATGTTAATTTTTGACTCTTTTACTTGACTCGTGCCTTCGTGTTTCATTTCTAGTATCCTCCACATTTCTTGTGCACTTGAACAGTTTGACACATAACTAGACTCACTTTTACTTAATCCGTTTAAAAGCAATTGCATAGCCCTAGCATTCATACTAAGTTTCTTTTTATCATCACTCGTATATTCTTGTCTAGTTTTAATAACTTCTAAAGTAACTCCGTCTACAGTGGATACACTAGATGGGACATAAGGACCATCTTCAATGATTGACCAAAGATCTATATCTATAGCCATAAGAAAAAGCTTCATCCTAAGTTTCCACTGAATAAACGACTCACCGTCAAAAAGTGGAGGCCTTTGGCTCGACATACCTTCTTGCTCGGTTTTGAAATTTGTGGATGCCATCTCACTGAATCGTTGGATTCCTTGAAGTGAGTATTCCTGCTCTCTGATACCACTTGTAGGATCTGCAAGGCACCACTAGAAGGGGGGTTGAATAGATGGTGCGGAAAGTGTGGTTTTTAAAATTTCTTTAAACTTGACCAATTCAAGTTCTGAAAACAGATTCTGTTTTCAGGACCAGTTTTTAAAACGTTTTTAAAACCAGGTTAGAGGTCTTCAAAAATTGTGAAATTTTGAGAGAACTTAGCCTCAGATGTTATGAGAGTCCCCTAAAAATTTTAAATTAAAATTCAACCTTTAACCCCTTCAAAAACCGTTGATACTCAGATTGTGCAAATCTGCCAGAAACGGTAGATGGTTTTGAAAAATTAATTCCTATTTGTGTGAACGTCCAAATGCTCTGAAAATTTGACCACTAACTCCTTATATACTTTATTTAAATGGGTTGAAACAGTTTTGGAAAATTCTTTTGGAAAGTAGGTCAAATATAATCAAAGTCTCAACCTTTGCAAGTCTAAAAATCAGACTGCACTAGTCTCAGAACCTTTGATGTTTGATTGACTTATAATTATCCAAAAGGGTTGAAACTTGCCAAATTAACCCTAGAACGTGCAAGTATGTTTCTGGAAATTTTCGTAATTTTTGAAAATCGTTTACTATTTTTACGGATGCGAACAAGAAGGATAAACAGTGCAGTAACTGAAAAGTAAATGCAGAAAGTAAATGACACCAAGAATTTTATACGAGTTCGGTTATAAACAACCTACTCCAGTCTTCAAGGAACACCTTCCTTGTTTCACACTAATCACACACACGCACTACACCTTACCGCAGGGTTGATAGAGTTACACCTAACTCCAACCCTTTACAAACCTTGTATTGTAAGTACAATTCGCACGAACACCACCACCTTGCTAGAATGAAGATTGATCACACCTTGATCAATCTTTTACAAAGATGTATGAATGGTGGTTTATCTCAAGCCTATTCAAGATTGAAAGAATATGAACACAATAGGCTTTTACATGAAAAGAGAAAGAAAGAAGATGTAGGAGAAGAAGAGCTTGGCTATTTGATCTCTTTGAATTGCAATGCTTGTTGTTGTTTTTGTTTGATCTCCTCTCTTCTCTTTTAACCTTGCAGCCGTCCACTTAGGGCTTCTCCCCCTCTTGAAAATTTTCTTTTAAGTCCTTGAGAGAGTGTAAGACATCATTGTGACAAGGCCTTGCTTACTTGGCAACTTCTCATTGGATGATCATTTAGCCTTTGCTTACTTGGCACCTCCTTATTGGTTCAACATTGTCATCATGATGACATGGAAAAAATCTGAGATATACACTTTAACATGTGCCAAAAATCAATTAAAAAATCATTCCATAATTTAAGAAATACACCATAAATTGCAAGACAATAAAATTCTTCCATAACCTATGCAAATTTCGGCCATTAAGGTGTCTTGCCATGCTGAATTTTCTGCATGTGCAACCTTCCATTTCTTTCAAAATAATACCAATTATTCTTTGATTTTTCATCATAAAAATGAATCAACAATATATGGCAAGTATTGCTACCAATTAAGAAATGAACTTGGACACAAAAGGCTTAAGAATTCGGCCACACCATGTACACATGCTGAAAAATTTTCAGCATGTGTTATATGTAGAGATATCACCATTTATTTATTTAAATTATATTCAAAACCTTACCATATCTTCTTCCAATTAATCACCTAATAAAAGATGACAAAATATGTTACCTTTAATGTCAAAATTCGGCCAGCCTTGCTTCAACATGCTGAAATTTTCAGCATGTGACATAAGAGAGATATATGTTGAATTCTTACCATTTGTAGCTTTTCTCTTCAATTCACCAACAATGTATGATTGATCCTTGACCAATCAATATGCCAACAAAGCTCCACATGTGCTCCAAATCAGCTGTAGGGGCGTTAGATGATATGTATACATGTGCTGAAATTTATTTTTGCTAACTTTGTAAAATAATGCACATTTAATAATACACACATGTAATATTCCAATCCGCCCTTAATTTAATTTTCTAGAACACTTTAAGATGTATATCATATGTAAAAAGTGTCTACATATGTGTCACATGATGTACAAGAAAAACGTTCTATGTTATGTGCGTAGAAAACCGAATTTTCGATATTTATCGATTACCCGATTTTTCTCTTATTTAAATTCCAACTTTTGCACATGTTATATATATTATGTTATACATAATATATATAATATATACTTTAAATCACAGCACTTGGCTGTCTTAAAGTGGTACCATTAGCATGTGACAAAATTAAACTTGGAATCTTCACATTTTGGCCTTAATGTGGGGTGATTTGTGTGTGCAAACATGGAAAGTATTTTTGGCTGAACCTATCATGTATGGCACGAAATTTACATCAATTTTTGATGTATATGGGCTGGCCATTTATTTATGGCAAGTACGTGACACGTTGGCAAAGTTTCGGTATTCGCCCAATACGACAAATTTCGGTTTAGAACCTTTTATCGTGTCGTATTTAATTTGTCATCACCATATCTTATATCATATGATATAAGACCTGAATATACTCATAAATATGAGTTAAGTATAGTGGTGTGACGTTAACGTACGTACGTAGAATATATAACGTGTCGGTAGTACGTTGGAATACATGTGTATGTGCCTTTTTCAAAAAAAATCTGAAAATATGTATAATATTTGTATATGGGGCGTGTATAATAAAGATGGGGAGGAGGAGAAAACTTTCCTTCCTTAGCCTTGTTGCCTTTGTGCCTTTGTGCCTTTTCCAAATGTAGCTTCCTTTAATGAACTACTTAGTTTATCAAACTAAGTACTTCACTTAATGAACTAGTTTAGTTCATTAATGGTGGCACCTGAAAATAGTATAAACACAACAAATGTTTGTCATATAATGTAATCTTTAATGCTTCATGGCTCGTTAGTACGGCAACATAATATATAAGCTAAATAAGGCAAGTAATGGCAAGTTATCATGCATACATGTACACATTTATATATGTATACGTTTATACATATATATAAACATTCAAATTGCTTATTTTGAAATCACTCAAACCCTCTTATTTCTACACATATCTATGTATAAGTCCATGTATATTGAGTGCTTTATACAAGCGTGTCATGTAACCTTTTCTCCGCCAAGTTAATCTACTAGACCTTAAGAATTTCTATAATTAATGGCTAAAGTTCCTTTGGTCTTACTTCAAAATGATACCCGACGTCCATATTGGGGATGGATGGAGGGAGTTCATTTATTAAAGGCTTAATTAGGCCCATCTTTTGTAGTGTGTATAAGGAATCCCTATCCCATTAGTTACTCCTTAAAACCCCATGGCCGAAAACATATGTGGGTGTATGTAATTCAATTGAATCTCACCCATGCTCCCATTTCCCTTCCTTAATATATTATATATATATATGTACGTTTTTGTGTATTACTAGGGGCTGCCCCTTACGTATATTTTCTATGGACCATAATCCATTAAACCCCATATCATATGATAGTCCATCATGCGGCGTATATGTATATCCAAATGTATGCCCATACCATATATATATGGACGTGTCACATAGTTCGACTTCTCATTTGAAGTTGCCTATCTAAAAAAACTTCTTCTAGTTGTTCTCAATGCTCAGGGCAACAATTTAGTATTCTTACGTAACCTTCCAACAGCCCACTTGCTTCATGTTTTATGCTTTGGGGTATGCTAATTCCCTTTGATCTTAAATAATCGTAGGTAAAGCCGAAGATATCCTCCTTCCGAGGTATCATTCTATTGACTTGCTTCACCCCAATCCTAGATGCCGTACTAATTTAGGCGGGGTACAACAGTTGTGTTTAATTATTTTTGAATTTTTCAAAAACGGGTTCTAAATCTGAGGCAGTTTCAGATTCTGTTTTCAAAGGGGTTTTTAATCAAGGGTACTAGTATAATTTCCGCTAACCACTATTAACCCCTCCTCTAGTGGTGTTTATTGCAGGTGCACAGTCCACAAAGGAAAGTTGAATAATGTCAGCCGAGAGAGACAAAAAAATAATAATATAAATATATACTTAATTAATTTGAGATTATTAATGTTTTCTAAATAAGAAAAGTTAGAAACCCATTAAAGAAAATAAAATAAAAGAAATAAAAATGTAGGGGAGGATAAAAATGTTTAAATAAAAGATTAAAGTGCGTCAAAGACTAGGAAAAATAAAATAAAGTGTAAAAACCTAAAATAAAGTCTAGAAAGATAAAATAACGGCAGAAGATAAAATACAGTAATGAACCCCATGCAACATAGGATAATTACGTAATATAGGTAATACGCAACATAGAACGGAGCGTGCAACATAGGACAAACAGAAGTGTGCAAGTGTGACGCATTCATGGCACGAGCATTGCATTTGGCCTATGAGTCGTGTGGTCCTTCGGGATGTGTGGTCTGATGAGGCGTGTGATGGGTGTTGCTAATAACGGTTACCTTCACCTAATAGGACCCGAGACATGCATAGCATATCATGGAAAAGAAAGAGCATAATGTGTGATACTAAATGACTGCGTGTGACACAGAGATAGAAGAGCATGCATCATGAAGTTGCGCATTGCATTTGTTCGTGTTGTGATTATCGATGACCTTGTGGTTAAGTTGTTTTAATGCTACGTTTTAGGATACGAATCGGGTCGGGTATGTGCTATTTCTCTATTAATGTTTTATTTCTTTATTTATCTGTCATGCTTTACATGCTTTATCTGCCTACCCGACTCAGTATGTGACAGTCTCTTTTCGGGAGAGACGGGTAACCTACGAGTGACTCCCATCACTCACCCCCCGTCTCCCCTCCACATGTGAGTAGGATTATGAGTATATATGATTACCGAGGGTGGGACAGATTACGCAAGCTGGGACGAGTGAGCTAGGCTCGAGAAGGGATCTTGTTGACCGGGAGCTTGTTTCTTGGGATAGTCAAATATACCTCCAC
Source organism: Eustoma russellianum (assembly GCA_036186865.1). Taxonomy (NCBI): domain Eukaryota; kingdom Viridiplantae; phylum Streptophyta; class Magnoliopsida; order Gentianales; family Gentianaceae; genus Eustoma; species Eustoma russellianum. The sequence continues at coordinate 11,246,957 of AP025053.1, forward strand.
TTAGGTTTATTATTTGATTTAGTATTTCATACTTGACTTAGCGGGTTTCGTCAAACCTTGTACTTAATTTCTACACTGATGGATTTATTTCAATAGAGTTATTTATTTTTATTATCGTTTCCGCGAAATATTTTTACGTCAGTTGTGGCGTGTAAAGAAGTTTGAACGACGCCCTGTAGTCCTCGTAGTAGGCTATGGCAGGTGCACTGTTCCGATGCTATGGGCTCGGGAGCGGGGCGCTATTTGAAAATAGATGATTTAAATGTTACGTGTTTACGAAATGCATGAATAAATTGTTACTTAACTTGCTTATGTGATAAATATGCTTTATATGGCTATATATATTGTTGCCGTACTAACGTGCTATGAAGTGTAAAAGCTTACATCATATGGAAAACATTTGTTGTCTTTATACTATTTTCAGGTGCCATGATTAATGAACTAAACTAGTTCATTAAGTGAAGTGCTTAAGGAAATGAACTAACTGGTTCATTAAATGGAGACATATTTGGAGAGAGCTATTGGAATGGAAAGTTTTCTTTCCACACCTATACACATGCCATATATATATACACATTATATACATATTTCTTTATAACGAAGAATTATACGTTTCTATCCCGATGTTCCACTGACACGTCATGCATATCATAAACGTACGCCGAAATCACACCACCATATACACATCATATTTATGAGCATATACAGGTCTCATATAATATATTATAAGTCATATTGCTATAAAAATTATAACGACATGTCACGAGGCCATAAACCGAAAATTATTGTATTGGGTGACTACCGAACCGTCACCGACATGTTACGTACTTACCATATAAAGATGGTCAGCATATATAAACTCCAAACACTCAGAAAATTTGTGCTCCACATGTCAAATTCAGATCCAAAGTCATACCATGTTTACGCACATCAATCACCCACATTTTGGCTTAGATTGTGGAGAATTCAAACTCAAATTCTTTTTAGCACATGACGCTTTTTTCTTCACCCATAGGAGCTGAAAATAAACTTTATTTTATATATATTATGTGTGACATAATATATATTACATATCTAAGAAGTTTGAAATTAATCGGAGAAAAATCGCGTAATCGACGAAAGTCGAAAATTTGGTTTTCTACACCTCTACATATATGGGACGGTTTTAGTGTGTATGTAACATGTATCTAGTCACTTTTTACACATTCAACACATATTAGAGTGTTCTAGAAAAATCAATTTAGGACTGATTGCAATTTACCATGTGTTTGAAGATTATGCATTATTATTTGAGAAAGTTTATCAAAAGAGAATTCAGTACATGTGCAGGTGGTATACACACCTATTTCAACTTATTTGGAGCCTAAGTGGAGCTTGTTTGACACTTTAATTGGTTGATGATAAGCCACACATGATTGATGACATTGAAGAGGGCAAGACACAAAAGGAAACATTTCAAAATCAAGCAAGTGTTGAAACTTCAGCACATGGTTTTAGTGTGGCCGATTTTTACCTTGATCTTGCACCAATTTTCTTCCGAAATTATGGAGGAATCATATCATGATTAATTGACACTTAACATGTATGTATTTGAACATGTGTTTCAGATTTTCAAGTTGAATTTCTAGCTCATTTATGGAGTGCCAAGGTGGATTAAAGATGACCAATCATGAAGTGACAACTAGGCGAAGATAAGTCGTTCGTCCAATTATATTTCACCAAATAAGAAAGGGTGTGTCACCATTTATACAAAGCAATCTTCCGAGGATATTCAAGACAATTTTCAAGGAAGAATACAACCTTATGGGGTGGCCAAATCAACTATAAAAAGGGGGCAAGATGATTCAACGAAGGCTAAGCCAAAGTTCATTTTCATTCAAGATCAAGCAAGACTATTCTCTTCTTCTCTTATTCTTTTCTCTTGCTCTTAGCCTCAAGCCTATCATTTTTATATTCTATATACTATATAGGCTTTGTTTATACCACTCACATACATTCATCTCTTGTACAAGGTTGATCAAGGTGTGATCAAACATTCATTTGTTCGGTGGTAGTGTTCATATTGTTGTGTTTATTCGTTTGGTTGTAAAAGGGTGGATTTGGTGTTTAAATCCAGTCACCCTTGTGTCAAGGTGCTATTTGAGATTAGTAAATACCGAGAAAGGTGTCCTCAAAGACTTGAGTAGGTTGATTTAACCGAACCAGTATAAAAATCTTGGTGTTATTTACTTTCAACACTTTTACTTTCAGTTTTCAGTTTTCTGCATCGTTTTTATACTCATGGAAAAAATAGCAAACGTTTTCCAAAAATCACAAACGTTTGCTGAAACATAGCACACGTCTTAGCTTTCATTTGGGACAAGTTTCATCTAATTTGGATAAGTATAAGTCAGTCAAATGTTCATAATACTGAGACTAGCACAATTTTATTCTCAGATCTGCAAAGGTTGATAACATCAACGTGGTTGACATACTTAACAAGAGTATTTTGAAAAATTGTATCAACCCATTAAAGTACACATCTTTAGGGTCATACCATAAAATTTTCAAATCATTTAGAGTTTTCAATTAATAGGATTAAATTTTTCATTTTGAAGAACAGTTTTTTGCAGATTGACTCGATCTAAGTAAAAAATTTCTCAAGGGGTTAGACTTTGAATTTTAAACTGAAATTTTTGTGAGATGTTCATAACCTCTGAGACCACATTGTCAACAAATTTCATGATTTTTGCAAGTCTAAAACCTGGTCATCTAGTGAATCTAAATCATGATCTGAAAACAGAATATGTTTTCAGAAGTGAGTTATTTATTTAAAATGTTTTAAAAACCTATTTTTCCGCATTCACTATTCAACATCCACTTCTAGTGGTGCTATACAGGTCCTACAAGTGGTATCAGAATGCTGGCACACTTACTACAAGAAGATTCAACAATCTTTGTGAGATGACACCCACTAGCCACAAAACCGAGCAAGAATGTTTGTCAAGCCAACGACATCCAATTTTTAATGGTGAGGTAAATTGTGATTCTGATTCTTATTCTGAACCATCCTATCATGATTTGTATGTTCAATATCTTGAATTACATAAATTTTCTAAGGCTCTTGCAAAAGAAAAGAAGCGTTAATTGAAGACAAGAAATTGTTCGAATCTTCTAGCACAAATCTTGTATCTCAATTAAACGATTCAAAAGAAGAGCCATCTTGCACGATGAATGCCTTAAAATCTGAGGTTTCATCGTTGATATCCGAGAATAATGAGATGAAAGCCGAGATTTCAAATCTGAAATCAAGAAATGCAGATTTAGAAAAGACAGTAAAATAATTCGATATAGATACTTGCATGCTGGATCGTCTCATTTCCTCCCAAAAGCATGAAAATGATAAAACCGGACTAGGGTAAGTTGAATCTAGACTTGGCGTAGGACCACGATTGGTATCATTGTCGCTAGACTTTTGGTGCTTCCCTTTGCGGGTCTTGGCATTGTAGTCTTGGCTGATAAGCTAAACTTTCTTGTCGCTGATGAGCATATGTGTCGGTTTGTCCTTCTATTGCAATACACTACACCAAGCGCCATTTTGCTGGGAGCAATTGCCAGTTTAAGAGGTTACGCTGTAAGCGAGTCGTCAGCTCTTCTATTCTGGCAACATTTGTTTGCTCTGTTTTCTCTCTCATTCTATCTCATCATTTACTTTAAATTTATGAATAAAACCTCTATATGAACAAGAGCTTTCTAAAGAGCTGGTCTTTTTGATCTATATCAAGCTGGTGTGCGAAAAAGTTGTGGATATTTGATGGTGGAAAGGAATCCCTTTGAACTGGCGTTCTAGTTGGAGTTATTATATGCCAAGCTAGTTATTGCTTCTCAAAGGGGTGTATTATTCGGGCAGTTCAGGTGTGCTTATTTATTTGTGATCTTATAGACCATTGGCTGGCATTCTTTACGCTCTTAAATGTGAACTCAACAGATTTGGCCTGGGGAGGCGCGATGAGTGTGCAACGCTCTCTGACTTCTATGCTTTTCTTTATTATTCTTCATTATAATGTATTCTGTCTATTGATGAATGGAATAGATCTATCATTTCAGAAGTTGATAGCCATGCAATTTTAGGAAATTTGCAGGTTGTCTCTTGATATTTTATTTAAATGTGAAAGAAACGTTCTTTTTTGGACACTACTTTAAAATGTGTTTGCAAAAAGAGAGTCTGAGTTATCTGAGGATCATGTGGGAAAAAGCATCTTGAGTTAACATGTTTATTTCAAAACATGATGAATGGAGGAGTTTTAGCACTGTTATTTTTTTATTTTAGGTGTTGGCAGTGAATTGTGGTGCACAATGGAGGATAGTCTATGGTAATCAATTCTGTTTAAGGGAGAAAGAATGGCTTTCTGAAAGCAGATCGACTTCACCTACTATCATTTCTTGTTACAACAATACGATGGTTTCACTGTAAAGGATCTTGGTATGATGGTTTGGAAGGCTATAAGCATAGGTTATACTTTGCCATGATAATTTCTATTACTTAGATTATTTCTAGTACGTTGATACATATAAGGAAACCTTTCTCATTCTTTAAATAACCAGCATAACACATACTATTATATCTCAACGACAGTCCCAACGATCGCTGGCGTCTCGGAAGGGTGTGAGGCACACAAACAATAAATTCATCTCAAATGATAGAGAGTTTGCTTCCAGTGAGAATTCCGATTTTATATCATCATCATCATCCGTACCCAGTATATCCCAACGACAGCATAAGCTATCGTCAGGGTCTGGGGAGGGTAAGTGGTAGGCAGACAATACCTCTGTCCTAAGGGATAGAGAGTTTGCTTACAGTGAGACCTCCGGCTCTATATGTACCTGCATACATAACATGATAATAGAGATATGATGTGCTCGTGTGTTAGTGAGGGAACGTGTATATGTACATAACGTGTAACGTGTATATGTACATGTAATGCAAAACAAGATTAGAACATAAGTAAACAAATGCAAAGTCAACCTGAAGCGTAGATAGTGTCTACGTTTATGATTGAAGACATTACAAAAAGATCTTTAAGAATCGTATTCAGTTGTAGCATGTTTGAAGATGATTTAAGTATCCACTAATTTTGTCCGAAGGAGAGAATTCACGCCTCTCCAAACTGCTCTTTGCATTAATATGGCAGATTCGCTTGTTCGACATATTATCTGGTACTTGAACAGGAGTAAGGGACATGCCTCCGCAAATTTCTGTTCATTCTAATCCATGAGTGCCTATTTAAAATGGTGATAATTGACCATAAGTGCCTATTTAGAATGGTGATAACTACAAGTGGTGGAGTGAGTCAACTTTTTTCGCACCAAAAATGTATGCTGCCGCTTCTTTGTGTTTTGCTGGGGTGGCCGGATATTAGGTTTAGATTTTTTTTGTCTTATGGAATGCTAGGATATATGTATATATATATAGATGACTGTAATTAGATTTCCTATTAGGTATAGGTAGTTTAGGTAAAGTATATCTTGTAGGAAGTTAAGTTTATCTCCATATCTCCTATTTCTATTCCATATACTAGTAAAATACCTACTATCTATATTTATAATTATTGTTTTCCTTTTACATCAATTTCCTTTAATTTTTATTTTCTTCTATTCCCTTTTACACACACGGGTCATAACATTTCCTCCTATTACAATAAGTTTCGTCTTTGAAACTTGTGCATTATGCAAACAACATCTTAATATAAATCTACTTAATTCATTCATCTAGATAGTGACCGAACTAGATATCCGTCGTGTCTCTGATATGCTAACCATTACTCTTCCTTGACATAAGGCTAAGTCTTCAAAATTATTCCTTGTGCACCAACAAGGTAATTTCTAAATTCATTGCCCACCGCGGGTTATAACATAACCTAATCTATCTATGATTCTCGATTCAACCTTAAGGATATTATCACCAGAGTGGATGGTTTCATAACTTAATCGTCAGTTTATGTCGTACTTATATCTGTTGTCATTAACAACCCTCTATAATCAGTACTTAAGTGTACTACGATTTTTAACTTAGCGTCTCATTTTCAGAGCTAATCCCTAAACCATACATATCTTCAGAACACGTTTTATTCTAGTATGATTCAACTTAGTCATCACTATAATCCTACAAAATGATCTACTCCTTATAGGGTTCAATCATTTACTTCTTTATATTTACAACTTAGAAGTTTTCACTATTCCATTGCACACACTCAAGCCTATTTGTCTATATGCATTGCTATTCCTAGTGATGATATCACAACTTATCGATTCAATGCTTAATCTTAACTTATCCCCATTCGTTCTATATTCTAGAATTTGACTTTACAGTCCTTAACTTAGCCATCTTAGGGCATACTAATCTATCACGCTTCCGTGCACCACTCTGATCCGCAGTACTTCCTTGTTTGATCATTCCAATCGCTAAGTTTAATCCAGTTAAGTCCCACATGGATAGCACCCACTACTTGTTCATGCTTACTCTATCTCGATTCAAGCTTACTAGATCCATCAATTCTTACGTATTCCTATGTTCATCTTAATTTCCTTTATCGGTATTGATATCATCAACCTATAAGAATTCTAGGATTTTCATCTTAACTACAATCTAAACCGTTTTGCGGCTATTATTACTTATTACAACAATTTGCTTACTAGTGTAGCACTCATCAAGTTCAGGAGTTCAAATAGAAGTTACACAGGTACACATGAACCGAGACTAAGAAATTATATTTGGGAGAAAAGTGGGTTGAGAGTGAAACGCGCAAGTATAAGCGTGTATATGTACGTGTACGGACACGGGCATATATGTGGGTATACTTACATGTGGATGATAAATTGGAATTAAAACGGTAATAAAATGATAAACGTTGTTAAAAGTTGTACTTGTCAACTTCCTGGATTAAGTGTGGAAGTTAAAGTTTTTGTCCTTTTCCAAAGCAACCATCCGAGGCCTTTAGGAAGAAAGAAAGAATTTGTCCAACACCAAGAATAGAGGTGAGTGGGGTTGGGGAGAAAAGATTCCACATAGGAAGTTAATTCGTCAAAAAAGTAGGTGCCTCTTCCCCCCTCAAACGGGTATGATTCATGCATGCTTTGATGGTATACTTTATTTGTTTCGTTGTTTTCATTTATTTAAGTTGTTACTTTTGTATAGGTTAGAAAGCATGAGATATATTTTTTATGGCTGCTATGTGCGTGTGTGTGTGTGAATTTGGTGGTATGATTGAATCAAAAAAAAATATCCTTAAAGAATTGGGGAAAAAACGGGGAGCTTTTACATTGGGAGCCTTTAAAAAGTTGTGTTCTGGCCTAAGAATAGGTTCTTATAGACGGAAAATAGGAGAAAATGGGGGTTGATCGAAAAACAAATCACAGCAGTGGAGCATGTGTCACACGCGCCGCTAAAAAGGCCGCACGTGGGCTTCCACACATTGCCACTGCTGGAACAACCATTAAATAAATAAAAAGAAAGAAAAATTAAATTAAGGCAGAGAACGGCCGGCCAACGGACCGGGTCGGCTGGCTAGCGGGTCGGACCGAAGGCGGTCCATTAAACTCTCAAAGAAAATGTATCGGGTCTGGCGGATCAGGCCAGGAAAATATAATTAAGTACCAATAAATTTTAAATAACTTTCAGAAAATATAAAAGGTTAAAATTAAATTATTTTCACTTAATTTCTGAAGTTTGGTAAATTTAAGTAATTAAAAATTAATAGTAGTAAATAGAATTAAATAAGGGAAACATAGAATAAATTAGTAAAAAATTCTAGTAAATTAATACAAGCTAAGGAAAAATAAGGGTGGTGATAAATAACAACTTTCCAATATTCAAAAAATTTGCAAAGCCAAATATTGAGTGCCGGAGATGGTGAGGATGGACTTACGGGCCCCAAGCGAGTTGGTTGTTGCATTCATGGCACGTGCATTGCATTTAGAGTGAGATGTACGGGTCTCAGACGCTCGAGTGGAGTGGATCATGGTGTACGAGCCATGGGTACTCGGTCATAGTGGATCATGGTGTGCATGCCATGGGCATCAGTTATGGTAGATCGTGGTGTGCAGGCCACAGGCATCGGTCAGGATGGATTGTAGTGTACAGACTACATACATCCAGTCAATCCCGGGATCATGCATTACATATAGGTCTAGGGGCATATTGCGTGGCATGATTTTTGTTGCGTGTGACACGTGGATGGAGCATGCATCACGTAATTGTGCATTATTATGTGGAGTGCTCTACGTACCGTATTTACTTTATCTTATGCATGTTATCTTATATTTATGTGCTATGTGGTTTTATCTTATATTTATATGCTATGTGGTTATATCATTTCGGTATGCACGTTTTGTATTGGTTTGAGGTGGACATCTAATGGGTGTTTTCTGTCACTCACCCCTACTTCCCAGGTGAGCCGGATGAGGACTACGAGCACATCTGTGTTGAGGACGATTCGGACATAGCTGCGTGAGCTGGTTGATAGCTGCATCTAGGATACGGTGGGACTATGCAGCTAATTGTTTCTTATTTACAGTTTGAGGATTTTCAAAGACTTCTTAGTACTTTTATTATCGGAATTTTTATTCAGTAATTTAATGATAATTATTTGAGTTTAATTTAAGTTATGATTTACGTTTCCACGAGAAAAAAATTTCTACGTCATTTCTGACATGTAAGAGATTGATTCGACGTCTTGTATTCTCCTACGAGATACGGCGGGTGCATTGTTCCCGATGCTAAGGCTCGGGAGCGGGGTGCTACAGGTGGTATCAGAGACAGGTTTCAGATCCGCCTCAGAAACGCAGGATTAATTAGATCATCTAGACATAAGTTTCGATCTTTTTTGTAAAAGGACGATTTTACCCCTAATAAACATATAAGACTTAAGAGATGATTTTAGACTTAGGCTATGATCGGGTTATGGGAGGTGCGTGCCGATGGTGAGCTTTCCGGGTCCAACCTTCTTAACTCGCTATTGACTAATCTGATTTCTTTTCATGAACTGGAATTACAGAAATGCCTCCAAGACGTGAGCCAGCTGGAAATGGTGGTGAGAACCACCAGAATTAGGGGATCACCCCCAAGCACTTGAAAATGACATAGTCACCATGACCAACACCTTAGACAGTGGCACCAGCTGCTGAACTGGAATGCACCGCCTCCACCACTACCTCACTCGCACCTGAGATTCTTCGACAAGCAGTTGCGGAGGAGTGATGGCGCAGCACAACTGACACCGCGATCACTTGGATCTAATTTCAAAATGAGTTTAAGAAATAAAACGTGTTCGACAGTGCGATCTTTCAGAGCATGGCACTAGATCCACAGCGGAAGCATAGATTTAGGCAATGATATTAGGAATTAAGTTACGATTTTGTCCCTAAGTCACATCTTAGACATAAGTACTGCTTTTTAGTCGTAAACAATGATTATATATTGGGCATGTTATTAGAAATAAAACATGACCTTAGAAATTAAGTAATGATCCTACTCGTAAGTTATGATTTTAGACGTAAGCGACGATCTTGATTAAGAGCTGATCTTTGGCATAAGCATTAATTTTAGACATAAACGCTGATTGTATACTAAGTATAATTTGGAAATAGGAAGTGATCTTAGACATAAGTGGTGATCTGAACATCATGGATGATTTGAGCATAAGCAATGATTTTAGTCATAAGTGGTGATTATGTTCTAAGCACCGAACTTAGAAATAAGTAATGATTTTTTGAAGTAAGTCATGACATTAGACCTAAGTGCTGATCAGATAAGGGATATGCCCACGTATAACCAGGGCAGTCCATATGACTTTGAATTATTTGTCTCACCTTAGTGCTTATTATAACCATTCGTATAATTCTTTAGATCTGACCCCTGCAAACCGGTATCGTCATGATAAATAAAGCATGTTCACGCCTCTACATCGCAAGTAGGTCTAAGTGGAGATCGTAGTTCTTAAGAGATGATTTGTAGTAAAATGATAATGACTAAGTAACGATTTATTAGCGTTATGATCAGTAGAGTTTAACAAAGAATACCGTACAAAGGGGTTTATAGTTATGATTAAGATGTTGAATTTTAGAGTATCAACTGAGCAAAGATATTAGTTCTATTAGGGATATAGATCGATAGTCATAAGTGAGCACTACTAAAATAAGTATAGTGGAATAACAAATTATTACAAATCCGAGTTAAGTGTTGATTCATAGGAACATGTAAATACTGATACATCGAGTAGGCTTGAATTGAAATAGAGTAAGTATGAACAACTAGTGTGTGCTTTTTAGGTGAGATCTAACTAAACTAGAATTAGCGTTTGAAATAACCAAGTGAAGAAGTACAGCGGATCAGTATGTCTCGCGGAAGCATGGTGAATTAGAATGCCCTAAGTCGATCAATATTTACTATGCCATACTAGGATTGAACAACTTAAGCTAAAAATTTATAAGAGACGATACATAGGTGGATTTTCACTCACATTAAGATGTGACTTAGAAAAAAAATTATACGGAGTATTGGACCATTATTTTACAACTAGTTAAACGTTTTCTTATAAGCTCGTACACCAAGATATATTCTCTATTCCAAAGGTATTTCAAAGATTTTACTTCTAAACATTTCGACTAATTTCATTATTTTATATAATATATTGCTTTACAAGGTTATATTCTTTCGAATTTGTTGATGTTTTCAACTACTCCGGCAACTTTGAAAAAAATAGATATATTTTTAAACGTTGATGTTTTCAAAGGGCGATATGTTTATATGTTTCTTATATTTCTCAATTTTCGTTTAGCCAAATTTATTTTGCTAAAATAATTTTATTTATTAACTATCGATATTGCAAGCATTTTACCCATTAAATGCTTCTGAAGTTAGGTATCTGCTTGCGATGAATTTATTTTGTGAAGCAGAAATAGTTTCAATATATATATACTTCTTTTGAAAAAAGAGATGTACCTTATTCAAATTGTTTTATGAAATTTCATGATTGTTGAGCTTTCGATTGTTATATTTTGCGAAATAAAGCATAGCTTTCAAAATATATATTCTATTTGGAAAGAAAAAGACAACGTGTTCAAATCGTTTTGTAAAAAAAAAGAAATTTTACGATTGTCATGTTTTTTGAAATAGGTTTAACCAAAATACTTTTGCGATCTAGTTATATCATTGTCTTATAAATGGTCATTTGAGACACTGTGTTGCAAAAACAAATATATGATACTTTGAGTTTTTATGTTTACGGAAAAAATTAGAAGGTATATTATTTCAAACATTTAAAGCTATACTTCAAATTATAGCTATGTAAGTTACTTTCTCTAAAAAAATGTCCACACACATACTTCGTACACTAGGTCGTTGATTATATCTCGGAAAAGTAACGGCATGATCATAGAAATAGTTTGTTGATATAAGAATTGATTTCGAGAATTTGATTCCATGATAAAGGGGAGTGATGGTCAGCGTATTTAAGGACTCGATGGATATTTTGGATGGTTATGTAACAAAGGGATGAATCATATGTGACAAGTTAAGAATTCGAGATGGTAGATTAAATGTATATAAGTTGAATGATACATGATTATGTGGTATGAGTGGAATTTGAAGGCTTAACAACCTAAAAGTAAGGTGCCTTTGATGATATTCAGGACGTATACTAGGCGAATGGATTAAGTAAAACTACATCAAGTTAAGAATTACGTAATACGCAAGTTTCGGGACGAAACTTATTTTAAGGGAGAAGAATATTATATCCTGTGTCTTTCAAGGGAAGAGAGAAAGGAAAATAAGATAAAAAGGAAAATTAAATTATTGAGTTATGATATGCTTAATATTTATTATATGGTATTTGGATGGGAATAGGAAATAGCTATCCTAAGATTATAGGATTGAAATAGGTATTACATGATAAAGATGGAAATGAGGAGTTTTGCCTTAAAAATAATTCCTAAACCTATTAGGAACTTATCTATTTATCTTTATAAACATATACATATACACCCTACGGAACTCCATCCCCACTCTTCATGAAAGAATTGGCCAGCCTTCCACAATCAAGCCCCAGCCGAGACCAGCTTCCCTCCCATCCCAACTTATATCTCGTCAGCCACATATATGAAGGGGGGAAAATTCTTCCGGAAAAAAAGAACAAAGAAAGAAAAAGACTCTCATCCTATATATATATATATATATATATATATATATACAAAAATGCGGCATTTCTCCCCTCTTTGTGCGATTCGGTACGCCGCCACCGGCTGCCCCTCTGATTTCCGACGACAACCTTCCTTCATCCTTCATCCTCGCTTCTTTGCTTTTATCGCACCTCTGATTTTCTGCCATGATGACATCACATCCTACTGCGCCATCGCTTCCAGCGCAGCCGCCGCCTCCATCCACAACGCGATCATATGCATCCATACTTTCATCGCCATCAACTACAATCCCTTCCAAGCCGGTTCATAGGTATAAGGGTGATCCAATGATCACATTCACGGATGAAGCGATACAATCTTTGGCCGCTCCTTATAGATTCACGCTCGTGGGAATGTTTTGGTATGGGCGTCCTCCACTTGCTACGATCCGATCGACCATTGATTGGGTGGGATTCACAAGATCAGTTAAGGTTGGATTACTTGATTCATCTCATATTTTACTTCATTTTGATCAAGAACAAGATTACTATCGCTGTTTTTCACGTCGGGGATGGATGACCTCCGGCAAACATATGCGAGTCACTAAATGGTCTCCGGATTATGATTCTGCTGTCGAAATGCCAATAGTTCCGATATGGATCTCTTTCCCTGGACTCCCTATACATTTTCATCGTAAAGATGCTCTTTTTAATATAGCACAAATGCTTGGAAAGCCTCTAAAGCTGGATTCGGCAACAGCAGCAACAAATCGGCCGTCTGTCGCTCGCGTATGTGTGGAGTTAGATGTTTCAAAAGAATTGCCCAAGCGTGTGCATATACAAACATCTTCAAGAATTATCACCCAGTCAGTGGAATATGAGGATCTTCCTTCATATTGTACACATTTCTATAGGCTTGGCCATATTGTCACTGATTGCGGCAAAAACTCTGTGGCCAGCGAAATGCCACAACGACAAAATGTGGTATAGGAGCCGGATAAACGACCAATAGAGCAGCAGAAAAAAAAAGCAGCGCTGGACTCCCAAAAAGAATCCCCCACATTTAGATCACCCACACATGCAGTATTATCAACACCGGTGGTCCAAGCAGGCGCAACATGCAGCTCGCATTAGCCCCCATCACCTGATCTTCAGGTAACCGACAGACTTGCAGATGTGCAGGAATTATCGCGTCTGAGAAGCATTGATGACTGTATGGTTGGGGACAATGCAAGATGTGTGGTCTCCCCCACCCATTCGGATAATGAGGCACAACTGCAGCTCGCAATATATCGCACCAATGATCCAGATACTGATAATAATCCCTATGAGGGCATTGCAACATTATTTGCGACTAATGATGCAGAGTCGCCAGGTGCAATTGTTACGACCGCACAATCATGTGAGACTCCTGCTATTCTTCGCCGACCTCCACGTCCAGTATCACCACGCGTTACCAGGTTACGTGCGGCTACTCTCAATAATTCTTTTGATGCATTATCCCAATGAAGATACTTACATGGAATGTAAGAGGCATCAGAACCTCGCTCAATAGGCTGCATGCGCTAATCAGGAAGCATCATTTTCATATTTTAGTTATCATCGAGCCCAAACTTCGAGCTTCTACGTTAATAAATTATCGGTTATAATTAGGTTTCGCAAAATCTTTATCCGTGTGTAATGATCATATTTGGTTTTTTTGGAAGGATTCAATAGTGGAACAAGTGGATACTAGACCTGGGCAGCAAAATTTTTCGATACATTATCGCTGGGTCGCTATGGGAGAACAGTTTTGGTTCACAGCAGTATATGCGGATCATACAGTCGTTTTTCGTCGATTATTATGGGCAGATCTTCAGTCTTTGCATGTTTCATCACAAGTCCCATGGTTGATCGGAGGAGATTTTAATACATTTCGTACACTAGAAGAACATCGGGGCCGATCTTCTCCAAATTTGTCCTCTTTGCAGGATTTTAATGACTGCGTCCAAGCCTATGCATTACATGAAATATTGTTCCAAGGCTCACAGTATACTTGGTGTGATGGCCGCGGATTAGGCAGAGCATGGCGTCGCTTAGACAGGTTTTTCTGTTCTTCATCATTTTTGGATATTTTTCCAATAGCACAAGTACAGCATTTATCCAGGGCAACATCAGATCATTCTCCATTATTTTTGACGTGTGACTCAACAATGCAACGAGGCAGGGCTAATTTTCAATGCCTTGATGTTTGGACTACTCATCCAGATTTTGATGATTTTGTCAGACATGCGTGGACATCTTTCCCCACGGTAGGAGGGATGTGGGGTCTTTTTGATAAACTCCGTCGCTTAAAAAACGAACTGCAACGCTGGAATAAGGATGTGTTTGGCAACATATTTGATGCGGTCACAATGGCAGAAACAGAGGCGCTTCGGTGTGAAAAGGACCTTGATCTGAACCCTAGTGAATCTAGGCGTTCTGCTTATCATTGTAGTGTTGCACAATTACAACTTGCTCAGAAATGGGCATTCCTTTATTGGAAGCAGAAAGCTAATGTCCGATGGCTCAAGGACGGATATGCAAACACAGCGTTCTATCATAATACTGTAAAGGAAAAAAGACATAAGCAAACAATTGTTCGCATATATACACCCGACGGCATAGAGTGTACATCGGCGGAGGACATAACAGCTGAAGCAGTCCGTTATTTTTCTCATTTATTTGCTGAAGAACCAGTGATGAATTGTGAAACGCTTTTAACACACGTCCCAACCTTAGTGACGGAGGACGATAACACTTTCCTCCAATCAATACCATTATCATATTTTACTTCATTTTGATCAAGAACAAGATTACTATCGCTGTTTTTTCACGTCGGGGATGGATGATCTACGGCAAACATATGCGAGTCACTAAATGGTCTCCGGATTATGATTCTGCTGTCGAAATGCCAATAGTTCCGATATGGATCTCTTTCCCTGGACTCCCTATACATTTTCATCGTAAAGATGCTCTTTTTAATATAGCACAAATGCTTGGAAAGCCTCTAAAGCTGGATTCGGCAACAGCAGCAACAAATCGGCCGTCTGTCGCTCGCGTATGTGTGGAGTTAGATGTTTCAAAAGAATTGCCCAAGCGTGTGCATATACAAACATCTTCAAGAATTATCACCCAGTCAGTGGAATATGAGGATCTTCCTTCATATTGTACACATTTCTATAGGCTTGGCCATATTGTCACTGATTGCGGCAAAAACTCTGTGGCCAGCGAAATGCCACAACGACAAAATGTGGTATAGGAGCCGGATAAACGACCAATAGAGCAGCAGAAAAAAAAGCAGCGCTGGACTCCCAAAAAAATCCCCCACATTTAGATCACCCACACATGCAGTATTATCAACACCGGTGGTCCAAGCAGGCGCAACATCCAGCTCGCATTAGCCCCCATCACCTGATCTTCAGGTAACCGACAGACTTGCAGATGTGCAGGAATTATCGCGTCTGAGAAGCATTGATGACTGTATGGTTGGGGACAATGCAAGATGTGTGGTCTCCCCCACCCATTCGGATAATGAGGCACAACTGCAGCTCGCAATATATCGCACCAATGATCCAGATACTGATAATAATCCCTATGAGGGCATTGCAACATTATTTGCGACTAATGATGCAGAGTCGCCAAGTGCAATTGTTACGACAGCACAATCATGTGAGACTCCTGCTATTCTTCGCCGACCTCCACGTCCAGTATCACCACGCGTTACCAGGTTACGTGCGGCTACTCTCAATAATTCTTTTGATGCATTATCCCAATGAAGATACTTACATGGAATGTAAGAGGCATCAGAACCTCGCTCAATAGGCTGCATGCGCTAATCAGGAAGCATCATTTTCATATTTTAGTTATCATCGAGCCCAAACTTCGAGCTTCTACGTTAATAAATTATCGGTTATAATTAGGTTTCTCAAAATCTTTATCCGTGTGTAATGATCATATTTGGTTTTTTTGGAAGGATTCAATAGTGGAACAAGTGGATACTAGACCTGGGCAGCAAAATTTTTCGATACATTATCGCTGGGTCGCTACGGGAGAACAGTTTTGGTTCACAGCAGTATATGCGGATCATACAGTCGTTTTTCGTCGATTATTATGGGCAGATCTTCAGTCTTTGCATGTTTCATCACAAGTCCCATGGTTGATCGGAGGAGATTTTAATACATTTCGTACACTAGAAGAACATCGGGGCCGATCTTCTCCAAATTTGTCCTCTTTGCAGGATTTTAATGACTGCGTCCAAGCCTATGCATTACATGAAATATTGTTCCAAGGCTCACAGTATACTTGGTGTGATGGCCGCGGATTAGGCAGAGCATGGCGTCGCTTAGACAGGTTTTTCTGTTCTTCATCATTTTTGGATATTTTTCCAATAGCACAAGTACAGCATTTATCCAGGGCAACATCAGATCATTCTCCATTATTTTTGACGTGTGACTCAACAATGCAACGAGGCAGGGCTAATTTTCAATGCCTTGATGTTTGGACTACTCATCCAGATTTTGATGATTTTGTCAGACATGCGTGGACATCTTTCCCCACGGTAGGAGGGATGTGGGGTCTTTTTGATAAACTCCGTCGCTTAAAAAACGAACTGCAACGCTGGAATAAGGATGTGTTTGGCAACATATTTGATGCGGTCACAATGGCAGAAAACAGAGGCGCTTCGGGTGTGAAAAGGACCTTGATCTGAACCCTAGTGAATCTAGGCGTTCTGCTTATCATTGTAGTGTTGCACAATTACAACTTGCTCAGAAATGGGCATTCCTTTATTGGAAGCAGAAAGCTAATGTCCGATGGCTCAAGGACGGATATGCAAACACAGCGTTCTATCATAATACTGTAAAGGAAAAAAGACATAAGCAAACAATTGTTCGCATATATACACCCGACGGCATAGAGTGTACATCGGCGGAGGACATAACAGCTGAAGCAGTCCGTTATTTTTCTCATTTATTTGCTGAAGAACCAGTGATGAATTGTGAAACGCTTTTAACACACGTCCCAACCTTAGTGACGGAGGACGATAACACTTTCCTCCAATCAAAAAAAAGAAATTTTACGATTTCGCAAAATATAACTAGAATATAACAATCGAAAGCTCAACAATCATGAAATTTTACGATTGGAAAGAAAAAGACAACGTGTTCAAATCGTTTTGTAAAAAAAAAGAAATTTTACGATTGTCATGTTTTTTGAAATAGGTTTAACCAAAATACTTTTGCGATCTAGTTATATCATTGTCTTATAAATGGTCATTTGAGACACTGTGTTGCAAAAACAAATATATGATACTTTGAGTTTTTATGTTTACGGAAAAAATTAGAAGGTATATTATTTCAAACATTTAAAGCTATACTTCAAATTATAGCTATGTAAGTTACTTTCTCTAAAAAAATGTCCACACACATACTTCGTACACTAGGTCGTTGATTATATCTCGGAAAAGTAACGGCATGATCATAGAAATAGTTTGTTGATATAAGAATTGATTTCGAGAATTTGATTCCATGATAAAGGGGAGTGATGGTCAGCGTATTTAAGGACTCGATGGATATTTTGGATGGTTATGTAACAAAGGGATGAATCATATGTGACAAGTTAAGAATTCGAGATGGTAGATTAAATGTATATAAGTTGAATGATACATGATTATGTGGTATGAGTGGAATTTGAAGGCTTAACAACCTAAAAGTAAGGTGCCTTTGATGATATTCAGGACGTATACTAGGCGAATGGATTAAGTAAAACTACATCAAGTTAAGAATTACGTAATACGCAAGTTTCGGGACGAAACTTATTTTAAGGGAGAAGAATATTATATCCTGTGTCTTTCAAGGGAAGAGAGAAAGGAAAATAAGATAAAAAGGAAAATTAAATTATTGAGTTATGATATGCTTAATATTTATTATATGGTATTTGGATGGGAATAGGAAATAGCTATCCTAAGATTATAGGATTGAAATAGGTATTACATGATAAAGATGGAAATGAGGAGTTTTGCCTTAAAAATAATTCCTAAACCTATTAGGAACTTATCTATTTATCTTTATAAACATATACATATACACCCTACGGAACTCCATCCCCACTCTTCATGAAAGAATTGGCCAGCCTTCCACAATCAAGCCCCAGCCGAGACCAGCTTCCCTCCCATCCCAACTTATATCTCGTCAGCCACATATATGAAGGGGGGAAAATTCTTCCGGAAAAAAAGAACAAAGAAAGAAAAAGACTCTCATCCTATATATATATATATATATATATATATATACAAAAATGCGGCATTTCTCCCCTCTTTGTGCGATTCGGTACGCCGCCACCGGCTGCCCCTCTGATTTCCGACGACAACCTTCCTTCATCCTTCATCCTCGCTTCTTTGCTTTTATCGCACCTCTGATTTTCTGCCATGATGACATCACATCCTACTGCGCCATCGCTTCCAGCGCAGCCGCCGCCTCCATCCACAACGCGATCATATGCATCCATACTTTCATCGCCATCAACTACAATCCCTTCCAAGCCGGTTCATAGGTATAAGGGTGATCCAATGATCACATTCACGGATGAAGCGATACAATCTTTGGCCGCTCCTTATAGATTCACGCTCGTGGGAATGTTTTGGTATGGGCGTCCTCCACTTGCTACGATCCGATCGACCATTGATTGGGTGGGATTCACAAGATCAGTTAAGGTTGGATTACTTGATTCATCTCATATTTTACTTCATTTTGATCAAGAACAAGATTACTATCGCTGTTTTTCACGTCGGGGATGGATGACCTCCGGCAAACATATGCGAGTCACTAAATGGTCTCCGGATTATGATTCTGCTGTCGAAATGCCAATAGTTCCGATATGGATCTCTTTCCCTGGACTCCCTATACATTTTCATCGTAAAGATGCTCTTTTTAATATAGCACAAATGCTTGGAAAGCCTCTAAAGCTGGATTCGGCAACAGCAGCAACAAATCGGCCGTCTGTCGCTCGCGTATGTGTGGAGTTAGATGTTTCAAAAGAATTGCCCAAGCGTGTGCATATACAAACATCTTCAAGAATTATCACCCAGTCAGTGGAATATGAGGATCTTCCTTCATATTGTACACATTTCTATAGGCTTGGCCATATTGTCACTGATTGCGGCAAAAACTCTGTGGCCAGCGAAATGCCACAACGACAAAATGTGGTATAGGAGCCGGATAAACGACCAATAGAGCAGCAGAAAAAAAAAGCAGCGCTGGACTCCCAAAAAGAATCCCCCACATTTAGATCACCCACACATGCAGTATTATCAACACCGGTGGTCCAAGCAGGCGCAACATGCAGCTCGCATTAGCCCCCATCACCTGATCTTCAGGTAACCGACAGACTTGCAGATGTGCAGGAATTATCGCGTCTGAGAAGCATTGATGACTGTATGGTTGGGGACAATGCAAGATGTGTGGTCTCCCCCACCCATTCGGATAATGAGGCACAACTTGCAGCTCGCAATATATCGCACCAATGATCCAGATACTGATAATAATCCCTATGAGGGCATTGCAACATTATTTGCGACTAATGATGCAGAGTCGCCAGGTGCAATTGTTACGACCGCACAATCATGTGAGACTCCTGCTATTCTTCGCCGACCTCCACGTCCAGTATCACCACGCGTTACCAGGTTACGTGCGGCTACTCTCAATAATTCTTTTGATGCATTATCCCAATAAAGATACTTACATGGAATGTAAGAGGCATCAGAACCTCGCTCAATAGGCTGCATGCGCTAATCAGGAAGCATCATTTTCATATTTTAGTTATCATCGAGCCCAAACTTCGAGCTTCTACGTTAATAAATTATCGGTTATAATTAGGTTTCGCAAAATCTTTATCCGTGTGTAATGATCATATTTGGTTTTTTTGGAAGGATTCAATAGTGGAACAAGTGGATACTAGACCTGGGCAGCAAAATTTTTCGATACATTATCGCTGGGTCGCTATGGGAGAACAGTTTTGGTTCACAGCAGTATATGCGGATCATACAGTCGTTTTTCGTCGATTATTATGGGTAGATCTTCAGTCTTTGCATGTTTCATCACAAGTCCCATGGTTGATCGGAGGAGATTTTAATACATTTCGTACACTAGAAGAACATCGGGGCCGATCTTCTCCAAATTTGTCCTCTTTGCAGGATTTTAATGACTGCGTCCAAGCCTATGCATTACATGAAATATTGTTCCAAGGCTCACAGTATACTTGGTGTGATGGCCGCGGATTAGGCAGAGCATGGCGTCGCTTAGACAGGTTTTTCTGTTCTTCATCATTTTTGGATATTTTTCCAATAGCACAAGTACAGCATTTATCCAGGGCAACATCAGATCATTCTCCATTATTTTTGACGTGTGACTCAACAATGCAACGAGGCAGGGCTAATTTTCAATGCCTTGATGTTTGGACTACTCATCCAGATTTTGATGATTTTGTCAGACATGCGTGGACATCTTTCCCCACGGTAGGAGGGATGTGGGGTCTTTTTGATAAACTCCGTCGCTTAAAAACGAACTGCAACGCTGGAATAAGGATGTGTTTGGCAACATATTGATGCGGTCACAATGGCAGAAACAGAGGCGCTTCGGTGTGTGAAAAGGACCTTGATCTGAACCCTAGTGAATCTAGGCGTTCTGCTTATCATTGTAGTGTTGCACAATTACAACTTGCTCAGAAATGGGCATTCCTTTATTGGAAGCAGAAAGCTAATGTCCGATGGCTCAAGGACGGATATGCAAACACAGCGTTCTATCATAATACTGTAAAGGAAAAAAGACATAAGCAAACAATTGTTCGCATATATACACCCGACGGCATAGAGTGTACATCGGCGGAGGACATAACAGCTGAAGCAGTCCGTTATTTTTCTCATTTATTTGCTGAAGAACCAGTGATGAATTGTGAAACGCTTTTAACACACGTCCCAACCTTAGTGACGGAGGACGATAACACTTTCCTCCAATCAATACCATTATCATATTTTACTTCATTTTGATCAAGAACAAGATTACTATCGCTGTTTTTCACGTCGGGGATGGATGATCTACGGCAAACATATGCGAGTCACTAAATGGTCTCCGGATTATGATTCTGCTGTCGAAATGCCAATAGTTCCGATATGGATCTCTTTCCCTGGACTCCCTATACATTTTCATCGTAAAGATGCTCTTTTTAATATAGCACAAATGCTTGGAAAGCCTCTAAAGCTGGATTCGGCAACAGCAGCAACAAATCGGCCGTCTGTCGCTCGCGTATGTGTGGAGTTAGATGTTTCAAAAGAATTGCCCAAGCGTGTGCATATACAAACATCTTCAAGAATTATCACCCAGTCAGTGGAATATGAGGATCTTCCTTCATATTGTACACATTTCTATAGGCTTGGCCATATTGTCACTGATTGCGGCAAAAACTCTGTGGCCAGCGAAATGCCACAACGACAAAATGTGGTATAGGAGCCGGATAAACGACCAATAGAGCAGCAGAAAAAAAAAGCAGCGCTGGACTCCCAAAAAATCCCCCACATTTAGATCACCCACACATGCAGTATTATCAACACCGGTGGTCCAAGCAGGCGCAACATCCAGCTCGCATTAGCCCCCATCACCTGATCTTCAGGTAACCGACAGACTTGCAGATGTGCAGGAATTATCGCGTCTGAGAAGCATTGATGACTGTATGGTTGGGGACAATGCAAGATGTGTGGTCTCCCCCACCCATTCGGATAATGAGGCACAACTGCAGCTCGCAATATATCGCACCAATGATCCAGATACTGATAATAATCCCTATGAGGGCATTGCAACATTATTTGCGACTAATGATGCAGAGTCGCCAAGTGCAATTGTTACGACAGCACAATCATGTGAGACTCCTGCTATTCTTCGCCGACCTCCACGTCCAGTATCACCACGCGTTACCAGGTTACGTGCGGCTACTCTCAATAATTCTTTTGATGCATTATCCCAATGAAGATACTTACATGGAATGTAAGAGGCATCAGAACCTCGCTCAATAGGCTGCATGCGCTAATCAGGAAGCCATCATTTTCATATTTTAGTTATCATCGAGCCCAAACTTCGAGCTTCTACGTTAATAAATTATCGGTTATAATTAGGTTTCTCAAAATTTTTATCCGTGTGTAATGATCATATTTGGTTTTTTTGGAAGGATTCAATAGTGGAACAAGTGGATACTAGACCTGGGGCAGCAAAATTTTTCGATACATTATCGCTGGGTCGCTACGGGAGAACAGTTTTGGTTCACAGCAGTATATGCGGATCATACAGTCGTTTTTCGTCGATTATTATGGGCAGATCTTCAGTCTTTGCATGTTTCATCACAAGTCCCATGGTTGATCGGAGGGAGATTTTAATACATTTCGTACACTAGAAGAACATCGGGGCCGATCTTCTCCAAATTTGTCCTCTTTGCAGGATTTTAATGACTGCGTCCAGCCTATGCATTACATGAAATATTGTTCCAAGGCTCGCAGTATACTTGGTGTGATGGCCGCGGATTAGGCAGAGCATGGCGTCGCTTAGACAGGTTTTTCTGTTCTTCATCATTTTGGATATTTTTCCAATAGCACAAGTACCAGCATTTATCCAGGGCAACATCAGATCATTCTCCATTATTTTTGACGTGTGACTCAACCATGCAACAAGGCAGGGCTAATTTTCAATACCTTGATGTTTGGACTACTCATCCAGATTTTGATGATTTTGTCAGACATGCGTGGACATCTTTCCCCACGGTAGGAGGGATGTGGGGTCTTTTTGATAAACTCCGTCGCTTAAAAAAAAGAACTGCAACGCTGGAATAAGGATGTGTTTGGAAACATATTTGATGCGGTCACAATGGCAGAAACAGAGGCGCTTCGGTGTGAAAAGGACCTTGATCTGAACCCTAGTGAATCTAGGCGTTCTGCTTATCATTGTAGTGTTGCACAATTACAACTTGCTCAGAAATGGGCATTCCTTTATTGGAAGCAGAAAGCTAATGTCCGATGGCTCAAGGACGGATATGCAAACACAGCGTTCTATCATAATACTGTAAAGGAAAAAAGACATAAGCAAACAATTGTTCGCATATATACACCCGACGGCATAGAGTGTACATCGACGGAGGACATAACAGCTGAAAGCAGTCCGTTATTTTTCTCATTTATTTGCTGAAGAACCAGTGATGAATTGTGAAACGCTTTTAACACACCGTCCCAAACCTTAGTGGACGGAGGACGATAACACTTTCCTCTAATCAATACCATTATCGGATGAAATCAAACAGGCAGTGTGGGATTTGAGCCCAACTAGCGCAGCTGGCCCTAATGGCTATCCGGGATCTTTTTATAAGAGGTTTGGCATATCATTTCTTCTGATGTTATCAAGGCAGTACAAGAGTTTTATTTGGGTATCCCAGTACCTCGTCAAGTCGCAGCAGCCACAATTGTACTCATTACAAAGGTTTTCAATCCACAAACTTATGCGGACTTCAGGCCTATTTGTCTCACAAACTTTATTTCAAAGGTAATTACGAGACTGCTTTCTACACGTTTAGGACGTTTATTGCCAAAGATTATTTCGTCGGAGCAGGCGGGATTTATGCAAGGCCGATGCATAACTGAGCAAATTCTACTTGCTCAAGAAATGGTTCATGTGTTGAATAAGCGTCCTCGGGGAGGTCATTTGATTTTCAAATTGGATATGGCCAAAAGATTTTGATAGAGTCAACTGGAGTTATCTTGCAAGTATCTTGAATCGCATGGGGTTTCACTCTCGCATTATTCGTATTGTTTATAAACAACTTGCGTTCCACTCGCTGTTCCATTCTGGTTAATGGAAGTAACACAGATTCTTTCGTTATAGGGAGGGGTGCGAAACAATGGCGACCCTCTTTCGCCTTTATTATTTATCTTGTCATCGGAATGATTCTCCAGAGGCTTAAAAGCCTTGATATCTGCGGGAGATATCAAAGGCTTCACGGCTGTCTCTTGTGTTTCACATTTAGGGTTCGCAGATGATCTCTTAATATTTCTAAATGGGAGCAGCTGAAATTTGGCTAAGTTTCATTCTTTCGTGACGTTATATCAGCAGGCATCAGGGCAATTGGTAAATTATCATAAAAGCCAAATTGTGGTGGGAAGGGGGGTTTCAGGGCCGCACGCAGCGTCCATTTTGGGCATGCGTCTTTCATCATTGCCTATCAAGTATCTTGGGTCTTTTTTGTACTGTGGTATTAATCGTGCAAGGTATTGCACGCCTCTTATAAATCATTTTGATGCAAAGCTACATTCTTGGACTCACAAGCTTTTGTCAATGGCCGGAAGATTAGTATTATTGAAACACGTGTTAAACTCCATTCCCATACACATTATCGCGAGTTCGCAGTTGCCAAAGGGTGTTATCCATATTCTTAACCGTAAAATGGCAGCTTTTCTTTGGAAGGATCGACATCAATGGCGTTCTTGGTCTTCTGTCACTCGGCCTCAATCCGAAGGAGGTCTAGGCATTCGACACATTTTGGACATACAAAAAGGATACGATGGTCAATTATGGTGGAAATATCATCACACGAGTACTCTGTGGACCGAATACACCAAACGAAAATATGGAAACCGTGCCTCTATATACATTCATATATATGATTCTCCTATATGGAAACGTATTTGTGCCGTTAATGGTTTTATGATGGAACATACGACTGCAACTGGAGGTTCCTATCAATGGCTACCAGATTCAAATGGACAATTTTCAATAAAATCGGCCTACACCACTGTTGCCACAGCACACTCTTCCACGCAGAGTGTGTTCCGTTTTGTTTGGTGGAAGACCATGCAACCAAGTGTTCGGGTTTTCTTATGGAGATTATGGACCAACTCCTTGCCCATGATTCACAATCTGTGTGCTTGGACATCCATCTTTCCTTCTCAATGTGCATTCTGTCGTATGGCATCGGACAAGCAGGATCATGTGTTTCTGCATTGTGCAACAATAAAGCCTATTTGGATTGATATATCTAACATACTCTCGGGCCCTCTACCGTTGAGTAATACTATTAAGGCTCATTTGTTTCGGTGGTGGCGCAGTTCATCGGCCGCATCCATGATTGGTCAGTTGCGTGCAGTAGCGCCTTCAGTGGTATTGTGGACTATATGGAAGGAGTATGCGGCTGTGCGCTATGTTTCCGAATCATTTGCGTCGATTCACTTGTTTGAAAAAGTAAGAATGTCAATATACAATTGGTGTGTTTCGGTGAAGGGCAAGAAGTTTGCCTCAACCCTCCTTCATTTAGTTGCTCTTAAGTTCTCTCCTCCTTTGCGGTCAGCCAGAATACGGCTAGTGCGTTGGATATTACCTCCTACAGTTAAGATGAAGCTTAATGTGGATGCCACAGTTGGACGGGCATTGGCGGCGGGGGCTGCGATTCTACGGTCCGATCAGGGTACACTGATCTCTGCCATTGCCTTTGCTTTGCCCTTGGTAAGTCCGTTTAGGGCAGAGTTGATGACATTGATGTTAGCAGTGGCTTATTATGCCAGAGAATACTCTCAATTAATTGTAGAGACGGATTGCCAGCTCCTTCTATCTATGTTAGCTACTATCTCTCAACAATTCCTTACTTCAATATTGTCCAAGAGAGGCCAATTCAGTAGCACATCGCCTTGCACGATATGGTTACCGAATGGCTGGGATCGCACACTATGCAAACCTTTGTGCGTTGCCCTGTGACGTTCGGGGAGCACTAATTTTGGATCTTCAGCTTCCATCATTGCGTACTTAATTATGTCTCACGCAATGTTGGCAGGGTTCATATTCTGTTTCCTGCGGTCTTATTTGACCCAGTCAACGCGGGTATGCACATTGATTTTGTTTCTTCTATTTAGCAGCTGTTATCTTATGCGAGTTTTACTATCTCACTACATGGTTTTTTTCATGGATGGTTACTTAATGCAAACGTTGGAGTGCTGGATGGTTGTGACACATACACTGGGGCAAAGACAATAGCCAACATATATTGTGGTCACCTTGGTTCAGGGGGAATCAAGGTGACATGGGTACGTCTTATTCATTCTTTCACACAATTTTATAACACACAGAAGATATTGATACTTACACATTTCTGCTGTCGTGAGGTACAATTTGGAGGAGGCCTGTTTGTCAGATTCACTAACTCTGCTTGTCATCGGTTGTTGCCCTCAAAGGAGACCCACGCAGGAAACAATTTTTTAATGTACATTTCTTTCATTGTATTTGTGTCCAATGCTAGTCGTATAAATATGTACGCTTTTTCCTTCGCCAAGGTTTTATCCACAAGGGTGGTTTTACTTGGCAAGGTTTTAATGCGGCATATCATATACGACTGGAGGACAACAATCATTCGCCTTTTGTTCAATTGGTTTTCTTACGATGACTATGTAATATGGTATTCCTCCGCCATAAGTGAGTTTTTTCTTCAATAATATTAAATCTTTCATAATATATATATATATATATATATATATATATATATATGATTCAGATTTTTTTTAGATGTATGGCGCAGGGCTTCTGGCGATTTCCTTCCCGGCGGCTCTAGTCACCGCCGCCGTCTGTGTTGTACCCCACTAAAACCTAACATAGCAACCAAGGAAGGAAGAGAAGCAAGATGGAATAAGGAGACCTCAAAAAGAAGACATCACCGGCTTATTTATGATTATATAGAATTTAAGGTGATTAGCCTACCCCTAAGTGCAAAACCTGAAGCAAGAGGGCTGATCGAAATCTACATATAAGTATCCAGTGACGACCGGAGAAATTGAGAACTAATGAAAGAGGTAACTTTGGGTAGCCTTAATGAGAATTCGGAACATATGACATGCCCATACGCATATGGTATGAGCATACACCCAGAACATGTACTCACCACAGGATGGGCCATTGTGTAATAAAAAGAGGCTGATGGACTATGGGCCTTAGGGGAAAAATATATATATACATATATACATATGTGTATAGATAAGTGTGAATATGTGTATGGGAACCACATAGAGTGAAAGCTAGCATGAAAATTCATGAATTCCAGAGACCTAAGCATAGCTAAGGAATAGCAACAAGGTCTGAGAAATGGATAGATTATGACTAATATGCGGGTAGATACGTTGATAGGGTACATCTACACGGATCTAGACGTATACAAATATAGGAAATCTTCGGAGAAGCATGTTACATATAACACGCCTATGCGGTTAAATATATATGTATATAAATGAACACAAACCCACTTAACATTTTTAGCTATCATATGTACTTCTTTTAAGTATTGAGACTTATTTCCGAGGAAATAAAGATGTATATATATATACGGATATATATATACACACATATAGCCATGGATATAAGGGCCAGAATTACAAAATTACACTTGAATGATTGGGATATGGGATAAATATACTTGAAAATATTTATGCATGGAATATGCATGCACAATTGGTCATAAGGGCCTTATGGAACAAGCTACAACAAGCAAGGAATTAGATAGACTATACCTACATATGTGCATATAACGGATACACTAAAAAGGAGGTGCTACTTGGAGGACTTATGAGAGAACATTAATGAGTAGGGGGTGTTATTAAGGAATACATATATACATGGAGTATATGGTGTTGGTTCGGTCATTAAGGGAGTAAACCCAACCAAAACTAGTGAGAACCATCAAACGAATGATAGGAAGGGAATAAAGGATCCATGAGTAAGAGGAAGTCTTTTCCTCTCCCCCAAGTGCAGCCGCCGGCTGCCCTCCTTCCCAAGAGAAAAATAATACCCACTTCATTAAACAAAGCCTCCATAACTTCCATCATTAAGACCCTCCCACTAAAGCCCTCAAATCTCTTCCTCCTCCCCAAAAGATTTCGGGGGTAGAGCAAAAGGAGGCTCATTCCCTCTCAAAACTTGGGTTAGGTAAGTTTACCCCTATAGTTGTTCACAAGATATACCTTAGAAGGTTGAAATCTACAAGCCATCTTTCCTTTGAAGGAAACCGTGATCCTCACTGCACTAGGAGGAGACCGAAAGGTGAAAGGAGAAAGAAGAGGGTCTTAGCAAAAAGAAGGATCATTCTCAAACCCTCCAAGGTGCAAATGGTAAGAAACCCTTCATCCCTCCTATACGATATACTCTAGAATCCAAGGAATGGCTAACAAAAGCCTTATATTGTGTGTGATAGGAGAAGAGAGGAGGAAGTGCTTCTCGTGCCAACCAACCCGAGCCGAATCCAAGGGCTTCTAAGGCAAGTACACTATATTTTATGGTTTAGATGTGAAAGTGTGTGCATGAATGGCTAGAAATACCTAAGATTTAATCTTAGTTGTGAAATGGTAAGTTTTAAGACCAAAACTTTCGGCCCTAGGCTTTTAAATGTGAAGGAGTGGAACTTTGCTCCAAAGATGTGTTCTTTGATGGTTATATGCATGTTTATGTTCTAACCTAGGCTTGAATGTGTTAAAGATCCTTTCTTTTATGGTGAAATGCTCACGGTAGAGGGGTTAAGGGGAGGTTGGGTGAAGTTTGCATGCAAAATGTTAATATAGCAAGGAAATGGGGGCAAGATTTGATCTTGTGTGTGTTAGGCTTGATATACTCTTGATTATATCATTTTCTTGCATGCACCAAATATTGAGGCTGTTGGTGAAGGGTGCGTGTGTTCGTCTCAATGTTATGGCTAAGTGTTGGTGGCGAAAATGTGAGCCAAGGACATCTAGGAAGAATGTATGATCACTGGAAAATTTTGGAGCTGGACCGAAATTTTAGCTGTTTTGTGAAGCCAGAAAAGGGACCTTAGGAACCTTCAATTCCACTGATTTTTGTGCTATTAGTTTTATGTGTTTGTTAGGTGTGAGAGTTGGAATCACCTTAAAAAGAGCCACGGTTTATTTTAATGAATTTTCTACTGAGATTGGTCTTGCTGGAAAATTTGTACTGGACAGAATTTAAGTAATGTGTTTAGTAGCTTAAAAATGGACCTTAGGGGTGTGCAAATCCATTAATTTTTGGCAGGTACTAGCCTCATGAATAAAGAAGAGATGGCAGTTGGAATTTTATCAAAATAAGTTGTGGTTTATTTTTAATTAATTTTCTAGTAAAACGGGTCAAACTGAATTATGCTGGATAGACAGAATTTATGTCACACTTTGCATGATCTGGAAAAGGGCCTTAGAGAACGGGATTTGGGCTAAAATTGGCAGGATGCTAGCCCAATGAGTTTATTAAGTTAGGGAGTTGGAATTTCCAGAAAAAGATTAACGGTTTGGTCACAATAAATTTTATAGTAAAATGTGGTCATTTCAGAATTCAGATTGCATTGTTTTATGAAAAGGAGCAATTGAGTCCCTTATTCATACCGTAATTTTGCAACGCATGCATGGCATTCACTTATGACAGTCACGGAGAAGTACATGTGGTTAAATGAGTCTAAAGCGTGCATTTTAGTAGAAAATTCCTAAGAAGAAGTAGACGTTACGAAGCTGGAAAATTCCAGCATGTCAACGAAAATGTGTCCATTCGTTTTTATCATGCATTATGCCGTCATTTGCACGTTACATGTCATATATTGCATTCATCGTCACATGCATGATTTATGGCATGGATTTTACGTGAAAGAAAGATGAAAAGCGTTTTCAAAAAGATGATTTTTGTGTTTTTAAA
>AP025053.1:11955445-11977593 GCA_036186865.1 Eustoma russellianum
GTCATAGTCTTAGCTTTCATAGTTTAGGATTAGTTATTAAATTACATCCTAAACCCGGTCTAAGTGGTCCTAGTCTAAGGTCATCACTTATCTAAGATCATGACTTAGGTCTAAGATCAAACTTAGATTGCTAAGATCATAACTTAGTCCTACGTTCTGCCAGAAATCTAGAGCCTAGGCTCTGATACCACCTGTAGCGCCCCGCACCCGGCCTCGTCCGGATACGGTGCACCCGCCGTACTTCACTGAGGAGAGTACAAGGCGTCATGCATAACATGTGAACATCCATAACATAAGTCGTGGACTCCCATGCTATCATTCAACATGGTAGTAAAATTTAGGCAGAATTAAAACTTTTCAAATCAAACATGCATCACTAATTTACTGAGTTCCCAAAAGTGGTAGTGCCACAATCATAACATAACCGACAATCCAGAGAGTTTAAACATAGTCATAATACAAATCATCTTGGCAGCACAAAAGTCCTTAGCTTAGCTCTCTTCATACTCCTCGCCTATGGATAAGGTACTCTCGGCTCGTCCTCGATCCATTCTATCTTGGCATTCTCCGGCTCTGGGGAAAAATAAAGTGGTGAGTGATAAAAATCACACAGCAAGAATACAATAAACTAGCATGAAATACGTAAAGAATCATAACATGAATGTATTACCCCAAAAACCTCAAATAATCATAATTCATACCTGCTCTTGGATCCTGTACTTACTTGACGTTCGGCTTAGGCATGTTTTAGGGAATGCTATACCATACCTGATCTTGGATCCTGAACTTACTTGGCATTCGTCTTAAGCATGTTATTAGGAAATGCTTTACCAACAATAACTTATAACCATTAATTGTGACATGAAACATGTGTTCATGATCGTGAATTATGCAAGATGCAATGCATGATGTCATGTCATGTCAAAACATCATGTTGGTCCCATAAGGTAACATGTCGTAAAAACAGAGTGTCAGATAAATTAACCCCGGATCTGAGCGGGGTCCAGAACAGATATCAGACCAATTAACCCCGGGCCTGAACGGGTCTAGAACAGATATCAGATCAATTAACCCCGGATCTGAGCGGGTCCAGAACAGATATCAGATCAATTAACCCCGGATCTGAGCGGGTCCAAAACATATCATATCATCAGACCAATTAACCCCGGGTCTGGAGTCAGGTTAGTCGCATGCTTGGCCGGCAAAGGAATCATGAAGCTTTCTTTAAAAACATGGGACCGTTAAAAACTTTTCATGCATAACGAAAAGATAGTCGCTTGTAAAACTTGCTTGCATCATAAAATCCATGAAAATCAGTTTCATGATCATGCATGATACATGCCGTGATATAATATGCAAGCCATGACATGAATAATCGTATGCATTCATTATAACAGATCAACATACATGAATTTGGAAGCTAAATATTTCCAAGACTTTTTCTTCATATTCATAGGGCGGTTAAGCTAACCAATTAGGTCCATTTCCATAATTCTTTTGTCACAAATATGTTTGGTGGAATCTTAGATACATGCCATAAAATTTCAGATTATTTCAATATCCGTAAAGGGACTTATTTACTTACTTTCCGAACTGGGTTAGGTGCTGAAACTGAGCTGACAAATTTTACTAAAAATTCAATTGCGGTGAATCCGTAATTCTTTTTCCAGAAATTCCAACTCGTCCAAGCCATAAACATATGGAACTAGTATCCTACCGAAATTTAGCCCATTTGCATGTCTCTAAGTCCCTTTTCTGAGGCTAGAAAGTCGTTACTAATTTCACGTTGGCTCCAGTAACTTCAGTTGAGCAGTTTTACCAAATAATTCATTAAACATAATCCAGAACTTATTTTACCAGGATTCCAGCTGGCGTGTCCCCTACACTCATAGGATTATTACCATGCCAAAAATCAGCTTTATTGGTCATCTACAAGGTCCCTTTTTAAGTCAGTGAAGAGAGGTCACTATTCTGCTCAGTTCCCGTTTTTCAGGTCTGACCAGTCTTACCAAATATTTTGTTAAAAATTAACCATAGCTCATTTTATCAAAATTCCGGCATCTCTATTACACTCATGGGTCTAGGTTTGTGCCAAAAATCAGATTTATTGAAGGTTCACAAGGTCCTCTTTTAATACGTTGAAGTGAATGGTCAATTCTGCCCAGCTCCAGAATTTGTTACTGGAGTAGTTTTACCATGTAATTTCTTGAAAATAATCCTTAGCTTTATTTTGACGAAATTCCACCTCTCACTTGTGCTACATTCATAAGACTAACTTTGTACCAAAAATTAGCTTCATTGAAGGTCTGTAAGGTCATTTCTTAAACCATCTAAAATGTCACTCTATTCTGTCCAGTTCCAGAATTTCCAGCCTGAGCAGTTTCACCAAAAAAATTATTAAAAATAATCCATAACTTATTTTACCACAATTCCAACTCTCACATTTGCTAAACACATAGGACTAACATCATACCAAAAATCTATTTGATAGCACGTCATTAAGGTTCAGTTTAAGGTCACACATCTCACTGTCCAATTTTGTCCAGCTCCAGTGGTTTGACATTTTACCCTCTTTTCATGTCAAGTGACCACTAATTATCTTGTGCTTATGAAATAACTTATTAGTCATCACATACACCTTTTTCCTAGGAATGTCCAGATTTCATTTCTTTTTTTTTTTTGAGTCCTCTTTGCACCATGTCAAAACAGTGGGTAGTTTGTTCACAACCACTAGCATGCTTGTTCACAAAAGATGTTCTTTCTTGGATTCAACTCACCTTCGTCTTCATCCTTTAGGCCAAAATTTAGGTGATACCAAGAACACATTTTCACAACACTTATTTAAGCATGCAACACATTCAAGTACCATGTTATTCCAATCTTACCCAAACAACCTCATAAAACTCACATTTAACACATGCATGCTTTCTTAGGTCTTCACAAGTTTCATCCAAGAGTTAATCTAGCCTAGACTTACTTAGGTGGACCTTAATTCATCTTAAGACAGCCCCATTTCACATTGCATGTAAGAAAAGATTGCATCTTTGAAGGAATTAGTCACATGCAACATAATGTTCTTAAGAAATCACTAAGGTACAAACATGAACTTAGTGTTTCCTTCTAAAGTTCACATCTTAGGAACATCTAGCCATTCAAGTCACTAATTCTTCAAATAAATCATGAGAGTCTAGTGTATACTTGCCTCTTCAAGCTAAAGCTCTTGTCTTTGCTTGGTTATGGAGTGAGTTGAGTTGAAATCCACTTCCTTCTCCAAAAAAACCTTGACTACACGGTTTTGATGGAGAGGAAAAAGGAGAGTTAGTCTTCATACAATAGTGAAAATAGAGTTCCAATTGAGGCTAGAACATCTTACCAAAGTAGGTTTGGAGTGGAGCTTCAAGTGTAACAAGATAGCACCACCTAAGAGAGTTGAAATCTTCCACCTAGTTGGACAAGGAGGCCACGGTTTTTGGGGTGGAGGGAGTGGTTCAAGTGAGCTTCATTCTTCACCAAATAAGAATTCACTTAAGGAATTTGGAACAAGACTTACCTAGAGATCTTCTTGAGTCTTGAATATGAGCTTGATTGAGAACTCCTACCTTCAAGAAGTGGTGTGGCAGAAAGTTGGAGTGTGGAGGGAGGGAAAACTTCTTAAGTGTTGGCTTGCTTGAGAGGGGTTTCAAGGTGAGATTGAAGTGAGCTTCTAGGAACACTTAAAATAGAACATGTTGGGGGAAAATGGGGAGGGGACCGGCGGTTCCTAGGTCAAAGAGGGGAGGAGAAACACAAGATGAGAATTGACCACTTTTCCCTCATTCAAGCTTGATTCCTTCTTATTTTATTACTTGTTGTTGCATGCTTTGTCTCCCATCCTTGCTTTTGTTTCTTTATTTTATTATTTTACATGCATGCTTGTCTTGTATTTTAAATATTCGATTAATCTAAATATTATGGGAACTAATGTGGAGGATTCTAGATTACTTGAGAGGCTTGGCCGAAAGTTGGGGGGTCTTTGGGGGTATTTTGGTCATTTCATAATTAACATGTCCCACATTTATATAATTTATGCTACTATCTATTTTATCTAATATGATTTTAATCTTGCTTTGTGAGGATCAATTAGGCTTGCATTCTTATGAAACGAAATTGTTTTATGATTGATCAAGGCCTCTTAGCCAAAATTCATAAGGTATCACAATACCTTGTGACATCCCCTTATATAATTATTTATTATCCATCACAAAGAGTTTAAGTAAAGAGTGCTAAGTTGGCTGAAGTATCATGCACTTAAAGAAATCATTGTTTCCATTCCGTCACTTATTCATAGTTCCAAGTACATGTCGTTGGGGTACAACAAATAACGTGGTAAACGAATAAGTATAACGGTAAATGAAAATGTGTTTAAAGTTGTACTTGTCAACTTCCTGGTTTAAGTGTGGAAGTTAAAGTTTTTGTCCTTTTCCAAAGTAACCATCAGAGGCTTTTAGGAAGAAAGGAAGGATTTGCCCAACACCAAGCATAGAGGTCAGCGGGGTTGGGAAGAAGAGATTCCACGTAGAAAGTTAATTCGTCAAAAAGGTAGGTGCCTCTTCCCCCTCAAACGGGTATGATTCATGCATGCTTTGATGGTATACTAATGTGTTTCGTTGTTTAATTGCGTAAGTTGTAAATTTTGTTTCGTTGTCTTTATTTGTTTAAGTTGTAAATTTTGTATATGTTGGAAAGCATGAGATATATTGTTTATGTCTGCTATGTGCATGTATGTGTGTGAAATTGGTGGTATGATTGAATCAAAAACAAAATACCCTTAGAGAATTGGGGAAAAAAAGGGAACTTTTACATTAGGATCCTTTAAGAAGTTGTGTTTTGGCCTTATAACAGGTTCCTATAGACTGGAAATAGGAGAAAATGGGGGTTGGGATCGAAAAACAAATCACAGCGCGGGTTGTCACTGGTGGAGCAGCCATTAAATAAATAAATAAATAATTAAAGTAAGACGGAGAATAGGCCAGCCAACGGACCGGGTCGACTGGCCAGCGGGTCAGACCGAAGGCGGCCCATTAACCTCTCAAAAAAAATGTATCGTGCGTGGCGAATCAGGCCAGAAAAATATAATTAAATGCCAATAAGAATTCAAATAAATTCTAGAAAATATAAAAGGTTAAAATTAAATTATTTTCACTTAATTTCTGAAGTTTGGTAAATTTAAGTAATTAAAAATTTATAGTAATAAATAGAATTAAGTAAGGGAAACATAGGAGAAATTAGTAGAAAATTCTAGTAAACTAATACAAGCTAAGGAAAAATAAGGGTGGCGATAAATAACAACTTTCCAATATTCAAAAATTTCACAAAGCCAAATATTGAGTGCCGGAGGATGGTGAGGATAATGGGTCAGGGGCCTCAGGCGATTGTGTTTTTGCATTCATGGCACGTGCATTGCATGATGGCGGGTCGTGACGTACGGGTCACGGGCGCTCAGGATGGTGTACGGTGGCGGGGCCACGACACTCAGGATGGTGTGCAGTGGCGCGGCCACACACACTCAGTATGGTGACTGTGGGGTGTACGACCTGCAGCCACTCAGTAGGACCTGGGTTCATGCATTGCACGGTATAGATATCGGCATTCTGTGTGACATGACTTTGTTGCGTGTGACACATGGATGGAGCATGCATCACGTACTTGCGCATTTTACATGGAGTGCTTTACTTACTGCATTTACTTTATCTTATGCATGTTATCATATATTCATGTGCTATGTGGTTTTATCTTATGTTTATGTGCTATGTGGCTATATCATTTCGGTATGCATGTTTTGTATTGGTTTGAGGCGGGCATCTACTGGGTGATTTCTGTCACTCACCCCTACTTCCCAGGTGAGCCGGATGAGAACTACGAGCACATCTTTGTTGAGGACGGGTCGGACATAGCTGAGTGGCTGGTTGATAGCTGCAGCTAGGATACGAGGGAAACTCTACAGCTGATTTTTCATAGTTATCTTTTGGGGACTTCCACAGACTTCTTTATTACTTTTATTATCAGAATTTTTATTCAGTAATGTAATGACGATTATTGGAGTTTAATATAAGTTACGATTTACGTTTCCGCGAGAAAAATTTCTACGTCATTTCTGACATGTAAGAGATTGATTCGACGCTTTGTATTCTCCTTAGCGAGATACGGCGGGTGCACTGTTCCCGAAGCTAGGGTTCGGGAGCGGGGCGCTACAGGTGCTATCAGAGCCGAGGCTTTAGATCCGGCTCGGAAACGCAGGATTAATTAGATCACCTAGACATAAGTTACGATCGTTTGTAAAATTTCGATTTTACCCCTAATAAACAATGTAGACTTAAGATATGATCTTAGACCTAGGTTATGATCGGGTTATGGGAGGTGTGTGCCGATGGTGAGTTTTCCTTGTCTAACAATCGATTTATCGGCGTTCAACCTTCCAACTTATTATTGACTAACCCGGTTTCTTCTCACGAACTTGGATAACAGGAAATGCCTCCACGACGTGAGCCAGCTGGGAATAGTGGTGGGGACAACTTGAATCAGGGGATTATCCTCAAGCACTTGAAGATGTCATAGTCACCATGACCAACACCTCAGTACAGTAGCATCAGCAGCTGAACCAGCATGCACCGCCTCCACCACCATCTCACTCGGACCTAAGATTCTTCGACAAGGAGATGCAGAGGAATGATGTCGCAGCACAACTGACACCGCCGACCACTTGGATCTAATTCCGGAATGAGTTGAAGAAGTACTACGTGTTCGACTGTGCGATCTTTCAGAGCATGGTTGTAGATCTACGATGGAAGCATAGGTTTAGGCTATGATCTTAGAAATTAAGTTACGATTTGCCCCTAAGTCACGATCTTAGGCATAAGTACCGATTTTTAGGCGTAACCAATGATTATATACTGGGCATGTTATTGGAAATAAAACGTGACCTTAGAAATTTAGTGATGATCCTACCCGTAAGTCACGATTTTAGACATAAGCGACGATCTTGATTAAGAGAGGATATTTGACTTAAACATTGACTTTAGTCATAAACGCTGATTGTATACTAAGTATGATCCGAAAAAAAGAAGTGATCTTAGACATAAGTGGTAATCTGAACATGAGGCGATGATTTGAACATAAGCACTGATCTTAGTCATAAGCTGTGATTATATTCTAAGCATTGAACTTAGAAATGAGTAATGATTTTAGACGTAAGGAATGATGGCACAAAGTATCGATTCTAGAAATAAGTCATGACATTAGACCTAAGTGATGATCGGATAAGGGATAGGCCCACGTATACCTAGGGCACTCCATACGACTTTGGATTATTTGCCTTACCTAAGTGTTGATTATAACCATTCGTACAATTCCTTAGATTTGACCCCTGCAAACCAATATCATTATGATAAATGAAGTGAGTTTATGCCTCTACCTCGATGATAGCGTCAGAACATGACTAGGTCTAAGTTGGGATCGTAGTTCATAAGCAATAATTTATAGTAGAATGATAGAGACTAAGAAAGGATTTATTAGCGTTATGATCCGTAGAGTGTAGAAAAGAATATCGTATAAAGGGGTTTAAAGTTACGATTAAGATGTTGAATTTTAGAGTCTTAAATAAGCCGAATATATTGGTCTTATTAAGGATACTGATTGATAGTGATAAGTGAGAATTGTTAAAATAAGTATAGTGGAATAACAAAGTAGTAGGTGTTGATTCCTACAAACACGTAAGTAGTGATGTATAGAGTAGGCTTGAATTGAAATAGAATCAGTATGAACAAGCGGTGGATGCTTTTCAGGTGAGATATAACTAAACTAGAATTAGCGGTTGAAATAACCAAGTAAAGAAGTACGGTGGATCAGTGTGGCGCGCGGAAGCATGGTGAATTAGAATGCCCTAAGTCGATCAATAATTAGTATGTCATATTAGAATAAAATAATTTAAGTTAAAGATTTATAAGAAACGGTACATAGGTGGATTCTTCATTGACATTAAGGGGTTGTTAACCGTAACTTTTGCGAACAAGTTATACGATTGTTTTATAAATAGTCATTTAAGACGTCGTGTTGCGAAACAAATGATATTTTGGTTTTGTGTTTACAAAAAAAAATTTGAATGGATATTATTTTAAACAGTTAAAGCCATATTCCAAATTATAGCTACGCAAGCTACTTTTCTTTTAAGTTGAGGAAAAATATGTCCATACACATACTTCGTATATTAGATTGTGGATAATATCTTTGGAAAAAAGTAAGGACCTGATCATAGAACTAGTTCATAAGTATATAAGAACTGATTTTGAGGACTTGATTCTATATATATGAAATATAACGATTAGTGCATCGGAGGACTTGATGGATATTTTGGATGGTCACGTAACTAGGAGATGAATTATATATGATGAGTTAAAAAAAATTTAGAATCGTAGACTATAATACGTTAAATGATACACCTCAAGTGGTATAAAGGAAAGTTTATAAGTTGTAATTATAGAAATTAAGTTAAAGATTATAGTACACCTAAGAAATGATTTTAGAGGGATGCTGATGACCTCATATAGAAGTACGTGATAAACTGACGACTGAGATATGGAACACAGTATGGTGACAATACGCAATGGATGTTTAGCATGGTTATTATCTAAGAGAATGATTAAGTAGAACCATACTAAGCCATATACGCCATACGCAAGTTTCGAGGACAAAACTTTTTGTAAGGGAGAAGGAATGTTATGACCTGCGTTTTCATCCGATATATATATGTATATTAGACGTACACGCACGGCAAAAGAATTAGAAAAGAAATACAAAATAAAAGAAGATAAGTTTAAAACTTAAAAAAAAATCCCAATATGATTATGAAGTAGATAGATGAAGTTTGAATTTAAACTAATCCTAATCACACTAGAATAAGATAACCTAAACCCTAGCCTACATCTATATCTATACACATATACAACACAAATCATCATCCTTATTCTTCAATAACAAACGGCAACTGCAGCCCTCCCACACAGCAATCACGACATCATCAATTTTCAAGAAAACCTTGGCAGCCATGCTGCCATTTCTTGCCGCCAGCAGAAAAAAAAAAGAATAAGCCTTGCCTCCCACAAGCCACTCTCAGCCGCAGGGTATAGGAAGGAAGAACAACCCAATTCTTGTCCGTTCAATCCGCTTCTTCGTATGCGATATAGTATACCACGGATCGAGTCAAGTATCCTTGCTATATTGCTATGTTTTTATAAATTTATTATGCTATTTTCATATCAAATCGAATCATGCATTCGTAATTGTGAGTTGCGTAGATTGTTGTTACACGTATATAATCGCTGTAAATATGATCGGTTGTATATGTATGTATATATAAGATTGAATTTTGTAAGTATTCAGAAAAGAAAAAAAAAACGTAAGTTTAATATATGTTAAAAGCTTCGGCCTCCATTATCGAAATTCAATATATAGATCTTAAAGTTGGAATTTGAATAAGTGATAAAGGTGTGCCGTGATGTATATACAATTGGTATAAAAATAACACAAAACAAAGAAGAAGATATGTGAATGGGAAAGTCAGAGTACTGGCATATTCTTGGCACATAAATATATATATTTGATTAGTGGTATGTGAACGTCAAACCTTTTTTTTATTTAGTTCTTGGTTTTTGGGTTTTCTATTTTTGCTGAAAGTTTATATCCTATTTGGTGTAAAGAACTTCAAAAAACAAATATTTTTGGATAACTATATTATATATATCTATACATATGCATTTATGTGCCATTCTAAATACTTATAAATAAATATGAGATGGAAAAGCAAAAGTAAAGTGCTATTTCGGAAGGCT
The DNA here is from genome assembly GCA_036186865.1 of Eustoma russellianum. Taxonomy (NCBI): domain Eukaryota; kingdom Viridiplantae; phylum Streptophyta; class Magnoliopsida; order Gentianales; family Gentianaceae; genus Eustoma; species Eustoma russellianum. The sequence goes on from AP025053.1 coordinate 11,965,309, forward strand.
GCCGGAAAAAAAAATGTATTAAGTTTGAAGATGTAATTTTTTATATATATATGTGTGTGTGTGTGTGGAGTTGTCGTTTGTGAACAGTAGACAAAGAAAGTGCTATTTTATATATATATATCTATATATACTATATAATATTAAAAGGTATTATTGTGAAATAGTTTTATTTTCCTTCTCTTACTTTTGGTGCTTTTCGTCAAGGTCAGGTAGGCCACTGTCCACGCGTGACAGTGGCTAAAATGTGGTGTATAGTAAATTTTAGCATATTACTATGTAATTGTAATATAAAGTATCAATGTTTGTATTGTTACGAGTATATATGTGAGTATACTTATACGTAGGAGATAAGTTTGAATTGAAACGGTAATAACGTGGTAAACGAATAAGTATAACAGTAAATGAAAATGTGTTTAAAGTTGTACTTGTCAACTTCCTGGATTAAGTGTGGAAGTTAAAGTTTTTGTCCTTTTCCAAAGTAACCATCAGAGGCTTTTAGGAAGAAAGGAAGGATTTGCCCAACACCAAGCATAGAGGTCAGCGGGGTTGGGAAGAAGAGATTCCACATAGGAAGTTAATTCGTCAAAAAGGTAGGTGTCTCTTCCCCCTCAAACGGGTATGGTTCATGCATGCTTTGATGGTATACTAATGTGTTTCGTTGTTTAATTGTGTAAGTTGTAAATTTTGTTTCGTTGTTTTTATTTGTTTAAGTTGTAAATTTTGTATATGTTGGAAAGCATGAGATATATTGTTTATGTCTGCTATGTGCATGTATGTGTGTGAAATTGGTGGTATGATTGAATCGAAAACAAAATACCCTTAAAGAATTGGGGAAAAAAAAAAGGGAACTTTTACATTAGGATCCTTTAAGAAGTTGTGTTTTGGCCTTATAACAGGTTCCTATAGACTGGAAATAGGAGAAAATGGGGGTTGGGATCGAAAAACAAATCACAGCGCGGGTTGTCACTGGTGGAGCAGCCATTAAATAAATAAATAAATAATTAAAGTAATACAGAGAATAGGCCAGCCAACGGACCGGGTCGACTGGCCAGCGGGTCTGACCGAAGACGGCCCATTAACCTCTCAAAAAAAATATATCGTGCGTGGTGAATCAGGCCAGAAAAATATAATTAAATGCCAATAAGAATTCAAATAAATTCTAGAAAATATAAAAGGTTAAAATTAAATTATTTTCACTTAATTCTGAAGTTTGGTAAATTTAAGTAATTAAAAATTTATAGTAATAAATAGAATTAAGTAAGGGAAACATAGGGGAAATTAGTAGAAAATTCTAGTAAACTAATACAAGCTAAGGAAAAATAAGGGTGGCGATAAATAACAACTTTCCAATATTCAAAAATTTCACAAAGCCAAATATTGAGTGCCGGAGGATGGTGAGGATGATGGGTCAGGGGCCTCAGGCGATTGTGTTTTTGCATTCATGGCACGTGCATTGCATGATGGCGGGTCGTGACGTACGGGTCACGGGCGCTCAGGATGGTGTACGGTGGCGGGGCCACGACACTCAGGATGGTGTGCAGTGGCGCGGCCACGCACACTCAGTATGGTGACTGTGGAGTGTACGACCTGCAGCCACTCAGTAGGACCCGGGTTCATGCATTGCACGGTATAGATATCGGCATTCTGTGTGACGTGACTTTGTTGCGTGTGACACGTGGATGGAGCATGCATCACGTACTTGCGCATTTTACATGGAGTGCTTTACTTACTGCATTTACTTTATCTTATGCATGTTATCATATATTCATGTGCTATGTGGTTTTATCTTATGTTTATGTGCTATGTGGGTATATCATTTCGGTATGCACGTTTTGTGTTGGTTTGAGGCGGGCATCTACTGGGTGATTTCTGTCACTCACCCCTACTTCTCAGGTGAGCCGGATGAGAACTACGAGCACATCTTTGTTGAGGACAGGTCGGACATAGCTGAGTGGCTGGTTGATAGCTGCAGCTAGGATACGAGGGAATCTCTGCAGCTGATTTTTCGTAGTTATCTTTTGGGGACTTCCACAGACTTCTTTATTACTTTTATTATCAGAATTTTTATTCAGTAATGTAATGACGATTATTGGAGTTTAATTTAAGTTACGATTTACATTTCCACGAGAAAAATTTCTACGTCATTTCTGACATGTAAGAGATTGATTCGACGCTTTGTATTCTCCTTAGCGAGATATGGCGGGTGCACTGTTCCCGAAGCTAGGGTTCGGGAGCGGGGCAATACACCAATTCACTCTCAAAGGCTCAAGAAAATTCGGCCACAAGGCATAAAAAGGGGCCTTAAAGGGGTTTTTCCCAAATTATAGGAGAGTTTAATCTTAAGGGCTCCCTAAAATAAGACCAAATGAAAATTAAGATGTTGTAAGTAGTGGGCAATTCTTTCCCCAATTCTTGGAAAAATTCGGCCCTAGTCCAAAGGGAATTAGGAATTTCCTAATTTTTATTTTAAAACAAGAAAAGAGGAAATAATTAATAAAAAGGGGGCAAATACCCACATGGCTTCTCATTAAACTCATTTGGAAAGAAATTAAGCATGGTAAAGATCCCCCCAAGAGTCAAAACCGCCGCCCCCCATGGTTGAAGATTACCATGGTTACTCAATATTTACTACAAGGTTAAGGAAATAACTCTAGTTGGATAAAGTAACATAGGTTAGTCATAAAGTAACTATAGTTGACATAAAGTAACTATAGTTGATATAAAGTAACTATAGTTGACATAAAATAACTATAGTTGGAATAAAGTAAATATAGTTGACATAAAGTAACTATAGTTGACACAAAGTAACCTTGGTTGGGTAAAAGTAACTAAGGCTAATTAATTCTAGTAGCCTAACTAAACTATGGTAAACTCCCTCCCCTTAACACAAAACCCACGGCTGCACCCCTAGCCAAGGGAAGAAAAATTCTCTCCAAGCAATTTTAGAACACTCCACTCTCAAGAAGTCAATGGAGCAAGGAGACTTCCCTATTTTCTCCATTGTAACATACGGTTATTGAAGAAGTCCAAGAACCATTTTCATGCTCCAAGAATTCATGTAGGTAAGTACATGATAAGCATCCTAAGTAAATTCCATGTTCCAAAGAATGAAACTCACATTGGTATCCCTCTTGTCTTGCCAAAAACGTGACCCTCAAATGGTCACTAGGAGAAGGTTTTGCAAGATACCAAGAGAAGCTAATTTCTTGAAGGGTGGATTCATTTCTAGATCCATTCAAGTTTCATTTTGGTAAGGGAATCATAGCCTTAATTTAGTTGTGTTTTCACTTAAGATAATAGCTAATGATCCTTCTATTTCTTCCTCCTCTCAAAACCGTGTACTGTATGTGAAGTAGGAGGAAGACTTTACTCCATTTTAACCAAGGCTCATGCTAAGAAAAGCTCTAAGGTTCAAAGAGGCAAGTATACTCTAGCCAATATTGCCTTATTTGTGAAGTGCATGCTTGAATGGCTAGTCATTATTAGGCTATGAATCTTAGTAAAAGATTCTAAGTACAAGATATGCAAACTAGATGTTATAGGAAAAGTGATGGTATGAACAAATGATTTGTTGTATGAATGTGTGTGACAAATTTGATATGACTGTTAAACTGATTATTTATTGTTTAAAGCATATTATGAGGCTTGGAAACATTATGTTGAAGTGAGTATTTAATGGATATTAAGTCATTTTAAGGAATGAGGTTGATTGGAATTGCTTGAACCATAAAAATGAAGAAGTGCTGGAACTATTGGAGCTGGACAGATTTGTGTAGCTGGTTGTGTGACCTGAAAACGAACCTTAAGACTGTTCAAATTGGCTAATTTTTGGTAGAATTTTTGGAAAAACAGGTCAAACAGAGTTTCTGGAACAGGACAGTTTTGAGTGTTAAGTTGTGTGGCTCGAAAGTGCACCTTAGGAATGTGCAAATGAACTGATTTTTAGTAATGATAGTTTGACGTGTGTATGACATTTGTGAGTTGGAATTTTAGTAAAAAGAGTTGTGGTTTGGTCACAATGAATTTCGTGGTAAAACTGGTCATCCCAGATTCAGCATGTACCTAGCTGGGAGAATGTAATTAGTTGACCCACTTAAACTTATTGGAATGCCTTGGAATTTTTATGGTAATTACCTAAGGCATATATATACATTTTCATGTAAAGAATCCAGCATAAAACCATCATTTTGATGATTACTGAGTTGAGGTTAGTTGTACAAAATTGGAAAACAGGACAGTTTTATGTCTTAAGTTGTAGGGCTTCGCTCTAGCCGTAGCTTTTGTATCGACGACAGCCGTATAAATATGTACGCTTTTTCCTTCGCCAAGTTTTTATCCACAAGGGTGGTTTTTCTTGGCAAGGTTTTAATGCGGCATATCATATACGATTGGAGATACACCATTATCTGTATTCTATTTCATTTATTTTCTTACAATGACGAATGTACATGATGTAATATGGTGTTTCTCCGCCATAAGTGAGGCTTATCAATAAATATATTCGTTTCCCAAAAAAAAATATATTCAAATTTTTTCAAAAGGCATTATACACATATATTCCAACGTACTACCGACACGTTATATATTTTACGAACGTACATCAACATCACACCACTATAATTACCTCATATTTATGAGTATATTCAGGCCTTATATCATATGATATAAGTCATGGTGATGACAAAATTATTACGACACGTTACAAGGTTCCAAACCAAAAACTGTCGTATCGGGTGACAACCAAAACTTTGCCAACGTATCACGTACTTGCCATATATAGATGGTAAGCCCCTACACTTCAAAAATGGCAACAAATTTCGTGGTTTACATGATATATTCAGCCATAAAATCATTCCTTGTTGGCACACACAAATCACCCTCAATTAAGGTCAAATTGTAGAGATTTCAAACTCAACATTTGAGCACATGGGCCGCCACTTTACTTCAGCCATTAGAGCTTAATATTCAAGTTATTCTATGTACATTATGTGTGACATAATATATATAACATGTGCAAAAATTTTGAATTCAATCGGAAAAAAATCACGCAATCGACAAAAGTCGAAAATTCGGTTTTCTATGAACACGGCACACGGAACGTTTTTGGCATGACATATAACATGTATCTAGACACTTTTTACATAATCAATACATTCTAAAGTATTCTAGAAAAATCAATTTTGGGCTGCTTCGAATATACCATATGTATATAATTATTGTGCACTATTTTATAAAGTTTGCAAAAATAAAATTCAGCACATGCCAATCCTACATCACACGCCTAGATCAGCTTTGATGGAGCATATGTGGAGCCTATTTGGAATCTAGATTGGCCAAGAATGAAGTATACAAAGTTGGTGACATAAAGGAGGGAGCTACACAAGGTAATGTTTCAAACTATGTCTCATATATGAGACATGCTAAAAATTCAGCATGTGTGTGCTATAATGGCCGAATTTTTCAACCTTAATGGTGAATTATTTACTTCTTTAATTCCAATGGAGTGATTGGATGATAATATGGCAATGTTTTGAATATGTCTTGAATAGTGCACATGCTGAAAATTTCAGCATGTGTTGAATAAATATGGTCGAAAATTTGGTCTTAGAATTTAACATATTTGATTATTCATTTTCAAGGGATTAATCTAATACCAACATGGAAACAATTTGAATGTATCTTGGATTGTGAACATGCTGAAAATTTCAGCATGTGAAGAAATCATGTGGCCGATTTTCTTGAGGTTAATGGAGATGAATTGTCTTGCGAATTTTATGGAATTAATTATGTGACTTATGGAAACATTTTATGACTAATTGGCACATTTTTTTAGGTGATATTTTTAGATTTATACAGTCATCAAATGATGACAACTTTCATCCAATCAGTAAGTGCCAAGTAAACAAGGCCAAGATGATCATCCAATAAAGTATTGCCAAGCAAACAAGTGAATGTCAAAATGATGCAAGATATTCTTTCAAGGAATTAAAAGATAATTTTCAAGAGGAAGAAAAGGAAAATGAGGTGGCCACATGTTGATAAAAAGAGGAGAAGGAGAGAAAACAAAACACAAGACAAGTCTCACAAACTCTCAAGTGAAACACATTTTCATCATCTCCTCCTTCTACACTTCTTTCTTCTTCTCTCTCAAAGCCTATTGTATTCATATTCATACATATTGTATAGGCTTCATATAAACCACCATACACGCTATATTGTTGTAAAAGATTGATCAAGGTGTGGGCAATCTTTCATCCGCTTGGTGGTGGTGTTCGTGATCATTGTGATTCTTTGTAAGGTTTGTAAAGGGTTGGAGTTGGTGTATAACTCCATCAACCCTGTGTGGTAAGGTGTTGTTTGTTGTTTTGTGATTAGTGATAATCGAGGAAGGTATCCTCGATGACTGGAGTAGGTTGGTTTAACCGAACCAGTATAAAATTCCTTGTGTTCTTTACTTTTCAGCACTTACTTTCAGTCTCCAGCACAGTGCATCATTTTCATCACGATCTTAAAAATATCAAACGAATTTCAAAAATCACGAAACTTTCCAGAAACATAACCATACATTTTAAGTTTCATTGGGCGTAAGTTTCAACCCTTTTGGATAAGTATAAGTCATCCAAACATCAAAAGTTCTGAGCCTAGTGCAGTCTTATTTTCAGGCTTGCAAAGGTTGAGACTTTGAACGAATTTGACTAAATTCCCAAAGGCATTTTTCAAAACTGTTTCAAACCAATTGAATAAATATATAAAGGTGTTTGTCATTAAGTTTTCAGATCATTTGGAGTCACGGTTTAATCAGAATAAATTTTTCAAGTCAGACTACCCTTTGTGGCAGATTTGCGCAATCTGACCACCAACAATTTTTAAATGGGTTAAAGGTTGAAGTTTGATCTGAAATTGTTAGGAGATACTTAGAATATCTGAGACTAAGATCTCTCCAAATTTTAGAATTTTTGAAGACCTGTAACCTAGTTTTTCAAACGTCACAAAACAGGTCCTGAAAATAGAAACTGTTTTCAGAAGTTGGGTTTTTGGTGTAAAACAATTTTCAAAACCAAATTTTCCGCACCCACTATTCAACCCCCCTTCTAGTGGTGCCTTGCAGTCCTAAAAGTGGTATAAGAGCGTAGGCACAGTCACAACAAAAGGATCCAATGATCTAAGTAAGACGGCAATCACTAGCTTCAAAACCGAGCAGGAAGGTATGTCTAGTCAAAGGCCTCCACTTTTTGATGGTGAGTCTTTTATTCAATGGAAGTTAAAAATGAAACTTTTTCTTATGGCTATTGATATTGATCTATGGTCCATCATAGAGGACGGTCCATTTATTCCTTAAAAATTGTCTACTGTAGATGGAGTCACACTAGAGGTCGTTAAGCCAAAACAAGAGTATACTAGTGATGATAAAAAGAGACTAAACATGAATGCTAAAGCCATGCAATTACTTTTAAACGGTCTAAGTAAAAGTGAATCTAGATATGTGTCTAATCGCTCTAGTGCTCAAGAAATGTGGAGAATTCTTGTGATCAAACACTACGGGACTAGTCAAGTAAAGGAGTCCAAGATTAATATGCTTTAAGTGAGTGATAAAATTCTCGGTGTTATTACTTTTAGCACTTCACTTTCAGTTTCCAGAACTTTGCATCGTTTTTATTGCATTAGTTGTAGCGCCCCGCACCCGGACCTCGTCCGAATACGGTGCACCCGCCGTACTTTACTAAGGAGAGTACAAAGCGTCATGCATAACATGCGAAAATCCATAACTTAGACCATGGACTTCCATGTTAACATTTAACCTGGTAGCAAAATTTCGGCAGAATTTAAACTTTGTATATAAAGATGCATTACGAAATAATAAGTTCCCCAAAGTAGTAATCCACAAAACAACGTAACCGAAATCCCAAAGAGTTCCACATTGTTCATAATACAAACATCATGGCCGCACACAAGTCCTTAAGCATAGCCTCCTTCTGACTTCCTCGCCTATGAGTATGGCACTCTCGGCTCATCCTCGATCCACTTAATCTTAGCATTAACTGGCTCTGAGGAAAAATAAAAGTGCGAGTGATAAAATCACCCAGCAAGCATACAATAAACCACCATGAAATAAATAAAGAATTATAACGTGAATGTAAAACCCCAAGAACCTCAAATATTAATTCATACATGATCTTTAATCCTGGATTTGTTTGACGATATAGCCTAAGCATAATTTTAGGTAGTGCTATATCAACAATATCTTATTATCCATTAACTGAAACATACAACATGTCAACGTGCTCATGAGTTATGCAAGATGCAATACATGATATCATGTCATGTCAAAACATCATTTTGGTCCCATAAAATAACGTGTCAGAAAAACGGAGTGTCAGATAAATTAACCCCGAATCTGAACGGGTCCAGAACATGTCGAGGTTCTTAGCAAACTTTCTGGAGATAAATGAGTGGCTAGCGCCACTGTTGAACAATACATTTGCAGGTATGCTACATACTAAGATAGTTCCTGAATCATGCACATTTAACTAAGCAACAGTATATGCATGTATAAGTAAAACATATTTAAGGCGTAAAACTTTAAATCTTACCAGTTACTACATCTACGGCCCCCTCAACATCACCATCCGTCATGGCGTGCACCCTCGCATTTGCACATGGCCGCTGGTTCTTTGGATGTTGTTGCTGTTGCTGCGCTCCTCTTTCTGGGCAATCCCTAATCAGGTGGCCATCCTTGCCGCATCTAAAGCATTGTCCAGTCTTCCATCGACACTCACCCATGTGTCTCTTCTAGCACTGAGGGCACACTTGTATAGCTGGCTGCTGAGGTGGAGCTTGATTTCTTTGCTGGTTATTTTGGTGCTGCTGGCGGCGCTGATTTTGACCTTGGGATTTTCCCTGTCGAACTGATCCTCTGAAGTTCTTCTTAGCTACCTTTCTGTATTTCTCATTTCTAGTCCCTTGTCTCTCTCTCTTTTGTCCCACATCGTCTCGTCGGATAATGTCTCTCTCAATCCGGTAGCATGCGTCCAAGAGGGCTCCAAAATTTGTGGGGTTTGCGTTTACTAACCAGGTCCGGATTTTAGGGTTCAACCCTCTTTCAAACTTCAGCATTTTTGTTTCTTCATCATTCGTGGTAACAGGCTGAAATCTCCCTAATGCGATGAACTTATTTGCATGCTCTGCTACTGTCATACCAGGCTCTTGCTTCAGGGATTCAAACTCATGCCTCTTTTGTAACTTGACCGACAGAGGGATATAGAACTTGTGAAACTCTTGCAAAAATCTTTCCCAGGCAATCGGTCTGGGCAAGGGGTGTAGATTCGTCTTCCACCATTGGTTTGCTTCATTGATCAGAAAAGGTCTGATGGCTTGGGCTTTCAGCTCGTCTGGGGCTTGAATTAACTCAAAAAAGTTTTCGACTTCATCCAACCACTTCTTTGCTGTATCGGGGGTCTGGTTTTCCCTCAAACGGTAGTACATTTGCTCTCTTTAATTTCTCAAAGTCATATTGGGCATCTCTCACAAGCTGGTGGGGATGAGGTGGAGCATTCTGATGGATTAGGCCTTGCCCGATCTGGGTAACAACTTGGCAAAAGGCCTGAAAGGCATTCATGTCAAGGATAACTGGAGGAACAGGTTCCTGCGGTGGTGGTGGTGGATTATTCCGAACTGGAGGATTTTGGTCCGGCTGTGGTGGCGGGACCTGAACTGGCTGTGGAGGAACGGGCTTCTGAGCAGCTGGTCGTGCCCTAGGAGGTCTGCCACGCGGTCTCACCATCTGCACTATAGGGTGTTAACATTTTACTTAAAAAGTTGGAATAAACCAAATTATTTTGAATAGAGACCATAATCCGAAAATTTAAATAAGGAAGATAAAAGACACATCTTACATTATAGATCCGGATTTCATAATTTAGGAATAATTATTAAATTACATCCTAAACCTGATCTAAGTGGTCCTAGTCTAAGGCCATCACTCATCTAAGATCATGACTTAGATCTAATATCAAACTTAGATTGCTAAGATCGTAACTTAGTTCTACGTTCTACCTGAAATCTAGAGCCTGGGCTCTGTTACCACCTGTAGCGCCCCGCAGCTGGACCTCGTCCGAATACGGTGCACTCGCCGTATTTCACTAAGGAGAGTACAAAGCGTCATGCATAACATGCAAAAATCCATAACTTAGACTATGGACTTCCATGTTAACATTTAACCTGGTAGCAAAATTTCGGCAGAATTTAAACTTTTTAAATAAACATGCATTACGAAATAATAAGTTCCCAAAAGTAGTAATCCACAAAACAACATAATCGAAATCCCAAAGAGTTCCACATTGTTCATAATACAAACATCATGGCCGCACAAAAGTCCTTAAGCATAGCCTCCTTCTGACTTCCTTACCTACGAGTATGGCACTCTCGGCTCATCCTCGATCCACTCAATCTTAGCATTAACTGGCTACGGGGAAAAATAAAAGTGTGAGTGATAAAATCACCCAGCAAGCATACAATAAACCACCATGAAATAAATAAAGAATTATAACGTGAATGTAAAACCCCAAGAACCTCAAATATTAATTCATACCTGATCTTTAATCCTGGATTTGCTTGACGACATAGCCTAAGCATAATTTTAGGTAGTGCTATACCAACAATATCTTATTGTCCATTAACTGAAACATACAACATGTCAACGTGCTCATGAGTTATCCAAGATGTAATGCATGATATCATGTCATGTCAAAACCTTATTTTGGATCCATAAAATAACGTGTCAGAAAAACAGAGTGTCAGATCAATTAACCCCGGATCTGAACGGGTCCAGAACATGTCATCAGATCAATTAACCCCGGGTCTGGGTCGGGTCCAGAACATAACATTAGGCCGATTAACCCCGAACCTGGATCGGGTCCAGAACATATCATCAGACCAATTAACCCCGGGTCTGGAACGGGTCCAAAACTTATCATGTCATCAGACCTATTAACCCCGGGTCTGGAGTCAGGTTATTCGCATGCTTGGCCGGCAAGGGAATCATAAAGCTTTCTTTAAAAAACATGGGACCATAAATAACTTACATGCATAAGGAAAAACGTATATACTTGAAAAGACTTGCTTGCTTACGGAGAATTCATAAAAATCAGATTCATGGTGCATATGATCATGCATGATACATGAAATGATATGCAATGCAAGTCATGGAATGAATTATCGTAAGTATTCCTTATAACATGTCAACAAGCATGGTTTCAGAAACTAAAAATTTCCAGATTTCACTTCATGTCCATGGGGAGGCTAAATTAACCAAACCAGCCCATTTCATATTCTTTTGTCCTACATGTGTTTAGTGGGGTCTTATTTACATGTCGTAAAGTTTTCGTAACTTTCTAAGGCGAATGAGGCCCTTATATCATTAAATTATTATCAAGTGTACTTGCTGAATTCTACGGTATAATAGCCATTATTACCTTAATTTTTCATGACTTTAATCTTTAATCATATGGCCACAACCTGGAAAATATATTAAAATCCCTAAAGACTAACATTCAGGGGCCTAAACCGTGTATATAGGTGCAAATCCACAAAATTAGGCCTCTTAACTTATTCCCATGTTCTGCCCAATTTTCCAGTTTTAGTACCTTAACTTTATATCCATAATTACCCATCAAAACGATAATAACAAATTGATTAATTTACATGGTCATGCTCCTCTAGGTCTTAGATGCTTAACGTAAAATTTCCAGGGCAATCCAATAACTTTAAAGGGTTCCTTTAATAATTTTTCCGAAATGGGTCACATGCTGTTACTGGATTAACCAATTTTACTAAAAATTCTATTGTGGCAAAACAATAATTCCTTTTCCTGAAATTCCAACTCACCCATGTCGCCCCTTTAATTGCCGAGTACTTTCGATAGTACTCCGCCAAGAAAGAAAGGTGACCTTCTCAGCACTTGAAAATTTTGTGGAAGGGAGTAAGTAAGAGAGTAAGTAAGTAAGAGAGTAGGAAAGGAGGTGAACCAAAGCTGAAGGGAGGCCCTCGTAGAACGAGTTGGACGTAGTCAACTGAAGAAAGGTCGAGATAGTCTTGGCAAAGCAATTCATCTTCCTTGCTTGCTATCATCCGAACATCCACAGGAATATAACTGGGGAGCGCACCAAGGCTGCCAAGCTTGTTCTTATCTCTCTCATATGTACCATCTAATGGGATTAGTGCCAGAATGCGGTACCAAAGGTGGATCCTGAAATCGTATTCGGGAGCAAGGGAGGGGAAGAGAGCCTG
>AP025053.1:11977603-11987982 GCA_036186865.1 Eustoma russellianum
GAACTTCATAGGTCAGGGGCAAAGGATCCACTTGATGAATAACCATCCGATAGATAATCCCACCCGGCCTAGCTATCGTAATGCGTCCCGAACCAACTGAAGAAAGGTCGAGATAGTCTTGGCAAAGCAATTCATCTTCCTTGCTTGCTATCATCCGAACATCCACAGGAATATAACTGGGGAGCGCACCAAGGCTGCCAAGCTTGTTCTTATCTCTCTGATCTCTCGAAAAGTATTTAGTGCTCATTTCGGCCAACTCTCCATCATCTTTCTGTGGCTGAGCGGCATGTATTTCCACGGTGCTCGTTTTTCCAATTATGAAGCATGGCTAAGCGATCCAACTCACATTAGGCCTAGTGCTCAGAAGACTTTTCACTTTTCTCTTTAGTTCCCGGAAACCCGCTTCCTTTCTCTTCCTCGCGCACAGACAGACGACCATCTTTAGCGAAATCCCTCCTTCCCCTAAAGCATCCATTTCGTCAAAGAAGGACTGTTAAGATTTTTTCTCGAATAAATCTTTCTCTTAATAGATCTTTTCTTGTTCCTCAATCTTTGGTCCTGGAAGACTTTGAAGAAGAAGCAGGTACAAATACTTGGACAGGTTCTTTTTTAGTGGATGGGACTGAAAGAAGGTATACAACGAACCCGACCAACCCTTACTATACATAATTTAACATAAAGAATACCCTATACGGTCTGTGTCCGGGCTTACCCTTTTCGCTTCTCACTCCATTAACATGCAGAACTAGCATCCTACCGAAATTTAGCCCAATTTCATGTTTCCAAGGTCCATTTTTGGGTCAAGAAACTCGTTACTTAATTTTGTCCTGCTCCAGTAGTTTCAGCTTCAGCAGTTTTACCAAATAATTTCTTAAAAATAATCAACATCCTATTTTACCAAAATTCTAACTCTCAATTTTGCCACACACATAATTGTGTCACCATACCAAAAATCAGCTTAATTGAACATCTCCAAGATCCAGTTTTAGACCATTTAAATCGTTATACAATTCTGCCCAGTTCCAGAAATTCCAGCCTGAGCAGTTTCACCAAATATTTTATTAAAAATAACCCACAACTTATTTTACCAAAATTCCAACTGTCATATTTGCCACTCACATAGGAATAACTTCATACAAAAAATCATCTTGATTGAATTTTAATAAGGTCCACTTTGATGTCACACAAGACACTGCCGATTTCTGTCCAGCTCAAGTGGTTTTGTGTTTTGTCACTTTTCCATATCAAGGGTCCACTAATTATCTTGTTCTTATGAAATAACTTTTTAGTCACCACATACACCTTTTTCCCATGAATATCCAGATTTCATTCTTTTTTTATTGGGTCATCTTTGCATCATTTCAAAACAGTTTGTAGTTTGTACACAATAATTATCATATTCGCTCAAAAAAAATGTTCTTTCTTGAAGTCAAAACTCACCATCTTATCCATCCTCTTGGCCGAAACTTGTGTCATGTCATGAACATATTTCACAACCTTTATTTAGGCATGCAACATATTCAAGTGCTATTTTATTTCAATCTTACCAAACAACTTCATAAACTCACATCTAGCACATGCATGCTATCTTAGAACCTCACAAGTCTCATCCAAGAGCTATTCTTACTTAGACTCTCTTAGGTGAACCTTATTTCATCCTAAAACAGCCTCATATCACATTGCATGTAAGAAAAGATTTCATCTTTGGAGGAATTAATCACATGCAAGACATTGTTCTTGAGGAATTACTAAGGTATAGTCTTAAAAGTTAGTATATTCAACTAAAGTTCACATCTTAGAAACATCTAGCCATTAAAGTCATTAATTCTTCAAATAATTCATGAGAGTCTAGTGTATACTTGCCTCTTCAAGATAAAGCTCTTTTCTTAGCCTGGATATTGGATGAGTTGAGTTGAAATCTTCCTCCTCCTTCACCCTTGAGCATACGGTTTTTGAAGGAAATGAGGGAAGAATGTTGGTCATCATTCTTTGATGAAAATAGAACTATTTTGAGGTTAGATCTTCTTACCAAAGTGGGACTTTGAATGGAGCTTCAAGTATCAAAAGATTGCACCACCTAAGAGGTTGAAATCTTAGCACCTAGTGACAATGAAGGTCACGGGTTGGGGTAGAAACAAGAGAACCCATGAGCTTCATTCCTTAAAAATAAGAATCCACTTAAATGATCTTGGAACAAAACTTACCTAGATGTTTCTTGAGCTTAAAGATGGTAGTTGAAGTGAACCTCCTAGCTTCAAGATGAAGGGCCGAAAGTTGTGTATGTGGAGGGAGATGGGAAAACTTTCTAAGTGTTGACATGGCTTGAATGCTTCTTGAGGGAGTTCAAGATGGGTGGAAGGGAGTTGTCTTGCAAGATTTATAAACCTAGGGGGTAAGAGGAAGGGCAGCCGGTGCATGGGGGAGGGAAAAAGAAAACCTAGGCTTGTAGCTTCAAGCTTTTGCCTCCCATGCATTTTCTTTTTATTATTTTATTATTTCTTTTTGCATGCCTTCTTTATTTTTTTTATTATATAATTGTATTTTTTGCTAGATAATTTAAATACTAGAATAATGGAGAGGATTCTAGATCCCTCCATTCCCTTGGCCAAAATCTTGGGGGGTCTTGGGGGGCATTTTAGTCTTTTCACTTTGAGCCTAGCACATATTTATGGAACTTATACTATTATTTATTTTATCTAATGTGATTTTAAATTTGCCTTTGTGAGGATCATTTAGGTTTGTATTCTTATAAATCAAAATTGTTCCAAGGTGGATCAAGGCCTCTTGGCCGAATTTAACAAGGTATTTCTCATACCTTGTGACGTTCGCTTATATAACTATTCAGTGTCCGTCTTAAATAAAGTCAGAGAATTTAAATAAAGAAATACTAATTTGGCTTAAGTAATACGCACGTGGAGAAATCATTATCTGCATTATGTCAACTTATCATTGTTTCAAGTACATGTCAGTTGGGTACAACATTAGTAAAAATATCAAACAACTTTCAAAAATTACCAAACTTTGCATAAACATAGCCACACCTCTTAAGTTTCATTTGGGGGAAGTTTCAACCCTTTTGGATAAGTATAAGTCAATCAAAGTTTAAGAGTTCTGAGACTAGTGCAATCTGATTTTTAGACTTGCAAAGGTTGAGAACTTGAACGTATTTGACATACTTCCCAAAAGAAGTTTTTAAAACTGTTTCAAATCACGGATTAATCGGAATAAAATTTTTAGACCATTTGGAGTCACGGATTAATCGGAATAAAATTTTCAAATCAGACTATTGTTTCTGGCAGATTTCCGCAATCTGAGAACAAACGATTTTTCAAGGGGTTAGAGGTTGAGTTTTGATTTGAAATTTTTAGGAGATACTCAAAACATCTGATTAGAGTCTCTCCGAATTTTAGAATTTTTGAAAGCATGTAACCTAGTTTTTCAAACGTTTTAAAACAGGACTTGAAAACAGAAACTGTTTTTAGAAGTTGGGTTTTTGGGTCAAAACAGTTTAAAAACAAAATTTTCCGCACCCACTATTCAACCCCCCTTATAGTGTGCCTTACAGGTCATACAAGTGGTATTAGAATGTAGGCACACTCACGAGAAGGAGATCCAACGATCTTTGTAAGATGGCAACCACTAGACATAAATGTAGAGATAAAGGGGTTTGAGTGATTTCAAAATACATGATTTAAACGTGCATGACATATTGCATAAAAACGTGCATGACATATTGCGTAAAACTTGCCTTATATAGTTCATATATAATGTTGCCGTACTAACGAGCCATGAAGCTTTAAAGCTTACGTCAAATGGCAAACATTTCTTGTGTTTGAACTATTTTCAGGTGCCACCATTAATGAACTAAACTAGTTCATTAAGTGAAGTACTTAGTTAATTGAACTAAGTAGTTCATTAAAGGAAGCTACATTTGGACAAGGCACAAAGGCAACAAGACTAAGAAAGGAAAGTCTCCTCCTCTCACCACACTTATATGACACGCATATATATATATATATAAATATATATATTTTCAGATTTTTTGAAAAAGGCACATACACATGTATTCCAACGTACTACCGACACGTTATATATTTTACGTACGTATGTTAACGTCACACCACCATACTTAACTCATATTTATGAGTATATTCAGGTCTTATATCATATGATATAAGTCATGGTGATGACAAATTAAATACGACACGTTAAAAGGTTCTAAACCGAAATTTATCGTATCGGGCGAATACCGAAACTTCGCCAACGTGTCACGTACTTGCCATAAATAGATGGCCAGCCCCTTCACCTCAAAAATCACTATAATTTTCGTGCCTATGATGTTATTTCCAGCCATAAAAGTATTCCATGTTGGCACACACAAATCACCCCACATTAAGGCCACTTGTGGAGATTCCAATTTCAATTTTGTCACATGTAAATGGCGCCACTTTAGACCAGCCAAGTGCTGAAAATTAAATTTTATATTATGCATATTATGTGTAACAAAATATATATAACATGTGCAAAAAGTTGGAATTGAATTAGAGAAAAATTTGGTAATCGATAAACGTCGAAAATTCGGTTTTCTACGTACACAACACATGGAACATTTTTGGCACATCATAGGACATGTATATAGACACTTTTTATATATGTCATACATCTTAAAGTGTTCTAGAAAATTAAATTAAGGGCTGATTGGAATATAACATGTGTGTATTATTAAATGTGCACTATTTTACAAAGTTTGCAAAAATAAAATTCAGCACATGCATATACTTGTCATACACGCCTATACAGCTGAGATGAAGCATATGTGGAGCCTTGTTGGCATATTGATTGGTCAAGAATCAATCATACAATGTTGGTGATTTAAAGAAAGAAGCTACAAAAGGTAATGTTTCAAATTTTATCTCATTTGAAACACATGCTGAAAATTTCAGCATGTGGATACTAGGCTGGCCGATTTTCACCTTAAATGAGCATATATTTTGTGTCTTGAAACATGTGATCAATTGGAAGAAGAATTGGAAGTAATTTGAATAAGATATAAAGTCATAAAATGTGATATCTTGAATATCACACATGCTGAAAAATTTCAGCATGTGTGTGTATGCACCTTGGCTGATTTTGTGGTCATATTAGTGTCCAATTTCATTTATAAAAATTATGAGAATATTTGCTACTCATTGGTGATTTATTTTAAAAGAAAAATCAATGAAAATTTGGAAATAATTTGAATTATATCTCCATGTATCACATGCTGAAATTTCAGCATGTCAAGTATCCTTTATGGCCGAAATTTTCATCAATTTTGTTGAGAAATTATCTTGCTTGATTTGGGTAATAATCTTATGAGTTATGGAAACTATTTTATGATGATTTTGGCACATGTTTTTAGTGGAATTCTCAGATTTTCCAAGTCATCAAATGATGACAACATTCAACCAATCAACGAGTGCCAAGTAAGCAAAGGTTAAATGATCATCCAATGAGGAGGTGCCAAGTAAGCAAGAGCATGTCACAATGATGCCACACACTCTCTCAAGAACTTAGAAGATAATTTTCAAGAGGATGAAAGCACCTAGGGGGGACGGCCATATTTTAAAAAGGAAACGAGATGAGCAAAACAAGAAAAAGAACAAGCATTATATTCTTGAAGATCAAAAAAAGGCCAATACCTCTCTTCTTCTACACTCTCTTTCTTTCTTTCTTCTAAAAGCCTATTGTACTTACATTCATATTCTTGAATAGGCTTATCTTAGACCACCACACATATTCTTTATCTTTGTAAAAGATTAATCAAGGTGTGATCAATCTTCAATCTTGCAAGAAGGTGGTGTTCGTGTGCATTGTATTCAACATACAAGGTTTGTAAAGGGTTGGAGTTGGTGTGTAACTCTATCAACCCTGTGGTAAGGAGTTTTTGTGTTGTGTGATTAGTGTGAACCGAGGAAGGTGTTCCTCGAAGACTGGAGTAGGTTGTTTATAACCGAACCAGTATAAAATTCTCGGTGTCATTTACTTTCAGCACTTATATTCTGTTTCAGCACTACTTACTCTTTTTGATTACGTTCATAAAAATATTAAATGTTTTTCCAAAATTATGAAACTTTCCAGAAATATAGTCACACATCTTAGGGTTAATTTGGCACAAGTTTAAACCCTTTTAGATAAGTATAAGTCAATCAAACATCCAAAGTTCTGAGACTAGTGCAGTCTAATTTTCAGGCTTGCAAAGGTTGAGACTTTGAGTGTATTTGACTAACTTCCCGAAAAAAATTTTGAAAACTGTTTCAACCAATTTAAATATAACATATAAGGGGTTAGTGGTTAAAATTTCAGAGCATTTGGAGTTAAGTACAAATAGGAATAAAATTTTCAAAACAGTCTACCGTTTTTGGCAGATTCGCGCAATCTGACCACCAATGAATTTTCAAGGGGTTAGAGGTTGAATTTAAATCTGAAATTTTTGAAAGACACTCATAACATCTGAGGCTAAGTTCTCTCAAAATTTCAGAATTTTTGAAGACCTACAACCTAGTTTTTAAAACGTTTTAAAACTGGTCCTGAAAACAGAAATTGTTTTCAGAAGCTGAGTTCTTGAGTCAAAACGATTTTAAAAACCACATTTTCCGCACCCACTATTCATCCCCCCCCCTTTAGTGGTGCCTTGCAGATCCTACAATTGGTATCAGAGAGCAGGAACACTCAAAACAAAAGGATCCAACGATCTACGTGAGATGGCATCCACTAGCTATAACACCGTGCAAGAAGGAATGTCAACCATAAGGCCTCCTCTCTTTGACGGTTAGTCTTTCGTTCAATGGAAGGTAAGAATGAAACTTTTCTTTATGGCAATTGATATTGATCTTTGGTCGATTATAGAAGATGGTCTATTTTTTCCATCAAAGTTATCCACTGTAGATGGAGTCACATTAGAGGTCGTTAAGCCTAGGCAAGAGTACACTAGTGATGATAAAAAGAGACTAAGCATGAACGCTAGGGCTATGCAGTTACTTTTAAATGGACTAAGTAAAAGTGAATCAAGCTATGTTTCAAATTGTTCTAGTACACAAGAAATGTGGAGAATACTTGAAATGAAACACGAAGGCACTAGTCAAGTAAAAGAGTCTAAGATCAACATGCTAATGTCCACACTTGAGTCATTTAAATTATTGCCAAATGAATCTATTGTTGATATGGATCATCGCTTGACTAACATCTACAATTCTCTTGAGTCTCTTGGCAAAGCCTTTACTATGCAGGAAAAGGTACAGAAGGTCTCGCGAAGCCTTCCATCTGAGTGGGACTCTAAAGTAACGGCCATAGAAGAAAGCAAAGAGACTAAATCGATTAAGATGGAAGAACTAATTGGATCACTTAAGGTATATGAAAACAAACTCGCTTTAAGACATTCTGAGTCTATTTCTAATAATGATAGGGCTATAGCATTTAAATCAAATGAATACGTCGTAGATGATAGTGACATAGATTCCGATGATGAGGACTTAATCACGATGGCTAAAAGATTAAGAAAAATATTGAGAAAATCGATTAAACATAAGTCTACCTCATCTAAGGATCATAAAAATAAAAATTAGGAAATAAAGTGCTATGAATGCGGCAAACTTGGACATCTATCATATGACTGCCCTAATAAAGAAAAGCAAACAAACAAATACCCTGACAAGGATCGGAACAAGAATAGACTCGTCTCAGAACCTAAGCAAAGAGAAGAGCCTTCAAAGCCTCCACTTGGAGTGACACATCCGACTCTGAAACTATTGACATGGAAGAACACAAGGCACAAGTATGCTTTACATCTAAAGCATCAAATGAGGTATCTTCTGACTCTGATTCCGATTCTGAATGTTCTTATGATGATTTATTTGGTCAATATTTAGAATTGCATAAGTTTTCAAAGACTCTTGCAAAAGAAAAGAAGCGATTAATTGAAGACAAGAAATTGTTAGAATCTTCTAACAAAGATATTGTGTCTCAATTAAACGATTCAAAAGAAGAGTCGTCATGCATTATAAATTCATTAAAGTGTGAAATTTCATCATTGATCACGCAAAATAATGAAATGAAATCCGAGATTCAAGTTTGAAATCAAGGAATACAGACTTAGAAAAAGTGATGAAACAGTTTGATATGGGATCCAACATGCTGCATCGTATTATCTTATCACAAAAGCATGATAGTGATAAAACGGGTTTGGGATACGTTGAAACAAATGAAGTATCTATCAAACCAACTAAGTTTGTTGTGTCTAAGAAAGTAGACACTCCAAAACCAAAAACGACGTCTAAGATGACGCAAAGACCCCTTTTCCCCACATCTCGTCATACTTCTTCTTCATATCATAAGAAATACAATTTTGCACCATATAGATATGAGAAGAAACAAGTGATGCATACACGACATGCATTTCATCTATCTAGATCACACACTATGCACATTAACACAAGGACATATCAAAAACGTCCTACATATAATGCGTATAAAGGAGTTCTTGGCCAAAGGCCAGATGCAGTTGCACCTAAAGTATATTATGTTGTGCTTTCATCACCCTTCTCACCTTTTGGAAGACCTAGAAGGGTCACCCAAATTTGGGTATCAAAAGGGACATTTTCAAAGGGTTGAATAAATAACCCTTACGAACGCACGCTTGAGATTATTTAAAATACATGATTTTTTTCTTTACATGCTCTTTCCATATTTACAGGCATATTTTGATTGACTTTCCAAAATAAAGGGAGAGAGAAAGCATGATTTAAGGGGGAGAGAGATACTAATTGCATAAATTAAGGGGGAGCGACTTGGAATTTTGAAATTCAAATTTTGAATTTATGCATGATTGAAGGGGGAGCGATAGGATTTAAATCATGAAAGTAGGTTATTTTGAAAATCATCAAAAGGGGGAGATTGTAGAGATAAAGGGGTTTGAGTGATTTCAAAATACATGATATAAACGTGCATGACATATTGCATAAAAACGTGCATGACATTAACGTGCATGACATATTGCGTAAAACTTGCCTTATATAGTTCATATATAATGTTGCCGTACTAACGAGCCATGAAGCTTTAAAACTTACGTCAAATGGCAAACATTTGTTGTGTTTGAACTATTTTCAGGTGCCACAATTAATGAACTAAACTAGTTCATTAAGTGAAATACTTAGTTAATTGAACTAAGTAGTTCATTAAAGGAAGCTACATTTGGACAAGGCACAAAGGCAACAAGACTAAGAAAGGAAAGTCTCCTCCTCCTCTCACCACACTTATATGACACGCATATCTATATATATATATATATATATATATATATATATATTTTCAGATTTTTCGAAAAAGGCACATACACATGTATTCCAACGTACTACCGACACGTTATTTATTTTACGTACGTACGTTAACGTCACACCACTATACTTAACTCATATTTATGAGTATATTCAGGTCTTATATCATATGATATAAGTCATGGTGATGACAAATTAAATACGACACGTTAAAAGGTTCTAAACCGAAATTTGTCGTATCAGACGAATACCGAAACTTCGCCAACGTGTGATGTACTTGCCATAAATAGATGGCCAGCCCCTACACCTCAAAAATCACTATAATTTTCATACCTATGATGTTATTTCCAGCCATAAAATCATTCCATGTTGGCGCACACAAATCACCCCACATTAAGGCCAAATTGTGGAGATTCCAATTTCAATTTTGTCACATGTAAATGACGCCACTTTAGACCAGCCAAGTGCTGAAAATTAAAGTTTATATTATTTATATTATGTGTAACATAATATATATAACATGTGCAAAAAGTTGGAATTGAATTAAAGAAAAATCGGGTAATCGATAAACATCGAAAATTCGGTTTTCTACGTACACAACACATGAAACATTTTTGGCACATCATACGACATGTATCTAGACACTTTTTACATATGTCATACATCTTAAAGTGTTCTAGAAAATTAAATTAAGGGCTGATTGGAATATAACATGTGTGTATTATTAAATGTGCACTATTTTACAAAGTTTGCAAAAATAAAATTCAGCACATGCATATACTTGTCATACACGCCTATACAGATGAGATGAAGCATATGTGGAACCTTGTTGGCATATTGATTGATCAATAATCAATCATACAATGTTGGTGATTTAAAGAAAGAAGCTACAAAAGGTAATGTTTCAAATTTTATCCCATTTGAAACACATGCTGAAAATTTCAGCATGTGGATACTAGGCTGGCCGATTTTCACCTTAAATGAGCATATATTTTGTGTCTTGAAACATGTGATCAATTGGAAGAAGAATTGGAAGTAATTTGAATAAGATATAAAGTCATTAAATGT
>AP025053.1:11987992-12017477 GCA_036186865.1 Eustoma russellianum
GTCATTCCATGTTGGCGCACACAAATCACCCCACATTAAGGCCAAATTGTGGAGATTCCAATTTCAATTTTGTCACATGTAAATGACGCCACTTTAGACCAGCCAAGTGCTGAAAATTAAAGTTTATATTATTTATATTATGTGTAACATAATATATATAACATGTGCAAAAAGTTGGAATTGAATTAAAGAAAAATCGGGTAATCGATAAACATCGAAAATTCGGTTTTCTACGTACACAACACATGAAACATTTTTGGCACATCATACGACATGTATCTAGACACTTTTTACATATGTCATACATCTTAAAGTGTTCTAGAAAATTAAATTAAGGGCTGATTGGAATATAACATGTGTGTATTATTAAATGTGCACTATTTTACAAAGTTTGCAAAAATAAAATTCAGCACATGCATATACTTGTCATACACGCCTATACAGATGAGATGAAGCATATGTGGAACCTTGTTGGCATATTGATTGATCAATAATCAATCATACAATGTTGGTGATTTAAAGAAAGAAGCTACAAAAGGTAATGTTTCAAATTTTATCCCATTTGAAACACATGCTGAAAATTTCAGCATGTGGATACTAGGCTGGCCGATTTTCACCTTAAATGAGCATATATTTTGTGTCTTGAAACATGTGATCAATTGGAAGAAGAATTGGAAGTAATTTGAATAAGATATAAAGTCATTAAATGTGATATCTTGAATATCACACATGCTGAAAAATTTCAGCATGTGTGTGTATGCACCTTGGCTGATTTTGTGGTCATATTAGTGTCCAATTTCATTTCCAAAAATGATGAGAATATTTGCTACTCATTGGTGATTTATTTTAAAAGAAAAATCAATTAAAAGTTGGAAATAATTTGAATTATATCTCCATGTATCACATGCTGAAATTTCAGCATGTCAAGTATCCTTTATGGCCGAAATTTTCATCAATTTTGTGGAGAAATTATCTTGCTTGATTTGGTTGATAATCTTATGAGTTATGACAACTATTTTATGATGATTTTGGCACATGTTTTTAGTGGAATTCTCAGATTTTCTAAGTCATCAAATGATGACAACATTCAACCAATCAACGAGTGCCAAGTAAGCAAAGGTTAAATGATCATCCAATGAGGAGGTGCCAAGTAAGCAAGAGCATGTCACAATGATGCCACACACTCTCCCAAGGACTTAGAAGATAATTTTCAAGAGGGGGAGAGCACCTAGGGGAGAGCCATATGTTAAAAAGGAAAGGAGATGAGCAAAACAAGAAAAAGAACAAGCATTACATTCTTGAAGATCAAAAAAACGCCAATACCTCTCTTCTTCTACACTCTCTTTCTTTCTTTCTTCTAAAAGCCTATTGTACTTACATTCATATTCTTGAATAGGCTTATCCTAGACCACCACACATATTCTTTATCTTTGTAAAAGATTGATCAAGGTGTGATCAATCTTCAATCTTGCAAGGTGGTGGTGTTCGTGTGCATTGTATTCAACATACAAGGTTTGTAAAGGGTTGGAGTTGGTGTGTAACTCCATCAACCCTGTGGTAAGGAGTTTTTGCGTTGTGTGATTAGTGTGAAACGAGGAAGGTGTTCCTCGAAGACTAGAGTAAGTTGTTTATAACCGAACCAGTATAAAATTCTCGGTGTCATTTACTTTCACGACTTATATTCTGTTTCAGCACTATTTACTCTTTTTGATTACGTTCGTAAAAATGGTAAAAGTTTTTCAAAAATTACAAAACTTTCCAGAAACATAGTCACATGTCTTAGGGTTAATTTGGCACAAGTTTCAACCTTTTTGGATAAGTATAAGTCAATCAAAATCCAAAGTTCTGAGACTAGTGCAGTCTGATTTTCAGGCTTGCAAAGGTTGAGACTTTGAGTGTATTTGACTAACTTCCCGAAAGAATTTTTAAAACTGTTTCAACCCATTTAAATAAAACATGTAAGGGGTTAGTGGTTAAAATTTCAGAGCCTTTGGAGTTAAGTACAAATAGGAATAAAATTTTCAAAACAGTCTACCGTTTCTGGCAGATTCGCGCAATCTAACCACCAACGAATTTTCAAGGGGTTAGAGGTTAAATTTAAATCTGAAATTTTTAGGAGACACTCATAACATCTGAGGCTAAGGTCTCTACAAATTTCAGAATTTTTGAAGACCTACAACCTAGTTTTAAAAATATTTTAAAACTGGTCCTGAAAACAGAAACTGTTTTCAGAAGTTGAGTTCTTGAGTCAAAACGATTTTAAAAACCACATTTTCTGCACCCACTATTCAACCCCCCCTTTTAGTGGTGCCTTGCAGATCCTACAATAAAACCGAGCAAGAAGGTGTGCCAAGCCAGAGGGTTCAACTTCTTGATAGTAGGGTACATTCTGATTCCGATTCCGATCCCTATTCTGAACCATCATATCATGATTTGTATGTTCAATATCTTGAATTGCATAAGTTTGCTAAGACTCTTGCAAAAGAAAAGAAACGCTTAATTGATGACAAGAAATTGTTAGAATGTTCTAACATAAATCTTGTGTCTCAATTAAACGATTCAAAAGAAGAGTCATCTTGCATGATAAATTCATTAAGGTCTGAAATTTCATCATTGAAATCCGAGAATACTGAACTGAAATCCGAGATTTCAAATTTGAAATCAAGAAACAAAGATCTAGAAAAGACGATAAAACAATTCGATAGAGGTACTTGCATGTTAGATCGTCTCATTTCTTTGCAAAAACATGAAACTGACAAAACCGAATTACGGTATATTGAAAATAATCAGGTATAAAACAAATCTAAAAATTTTGTTTTGTCTTCATCTAAGCGACAACATGTATTTAAAAAGATCGTAATGCCTAAGAAGGTGACAATACAATCTAGCGAGCCCCACGTTGCATTTCATCGCACCACTTCTTTTTCATCAAATAGAAAGTATAATTGTGTGCCATATAGATATAAAAGAAAGCCATTGATGCATATGCAATGTGCATATCATACAAATGCATCTAGATCACACTCCATACACACCAACATAGGTACATATCAAAGACAAAGATCATACTATGTGCATGATGGGATTCTCGGCCAAAGGCCAACCACATACCCACATAACGTCTATTATGTTGCGTCATCATCTCCCTTCTCACCTTTTGTAAGACCTAGAAAGGTCACCCAAATTTGGGTACGAAAAGGGTTATTTGCAAAGGGTTGAATAAATAACCCTTAAGGACGCACTTTTGATATTGTTGCACAAAAATGCATGACTTTTGTTGTTATACAATTGCTAGTTCTTTATTACATGCACTTTTGATTTTATTTCCAAAATAAAGGGGGGGAGAGTGCATGATTTAAGGGGGAGAGACGAGAGACGAGAGTGATTGATTGCACAAATCAAGGGAGAGAGAATTCAAATTTCAAAATTTGAATTTGTGCACGATTGGAGGGGGAGCGATTAAATTTAAATCATGAACTAAGGTTATTTTGTAAATCATCAAAAAGGAGAGATTGTTGAGAAAAAGATTTTGAGTGATTCACAAAATGCATGATTTAAATAACGCGTGTTTAAGAAATGCATGACACAATTTATTACTTGACACATTTTTGCGATAAATTTGCCTTACATACTTTATATATAATGTTGCCGTACTAAGAAACCATGATGCTTTAAAGCTTACATCAAGTGGCAAACATTTGTTGTGTTTGAACTTTTTTCAGGTGCCACCATTAATAAACTAAACTAGTTTATTAAGTGAAGTACTTAGTTAAATGAACTAAGTAGTTCATTAAATGGAGAAATATTTGGAGAAAGCACAAAGGCAACAAACATGGAAATGGAAAGTCTCCTTCTACCTCTTAAACCACACGCCAATTCATATATATATATATATATATATATATACATATATATTTTTTGAAAGAGATATTTTATTAATATAAGGCCTCACTTATGGCGGAGGAAAACCTTATTACATCGAAAAAATAGTATAGCGCCCAAAGAAATTGATTGTTATCAACATCCAAACGATGTATGATATGCCGCATTAAAACCTTGCCAAGTAAAACCACCCTTGTGGATAAAACTTGGCGAAGGAAAAAGCGTACATATTTATATGTTTGGAGTGTTGATAGACGTTACAGTGTAAAATGATAATGATAGTAACCCACATATGATACAAGAGTACAAATGATGTAGAAGCCGCAGAAAATCCCGAGCGTGATGATGAAGTCCAATTCCGTGGCAAACAGCAGTCGCGTCAGCGAGAGAAACAAGCCAAAGTTGTGATTCCGTCCATGCACAAAGGAAACATGAAAGTGCGTCAATCATGAATATGAGACATAAGAAAAAGCAGCAGACCAAGGAAATGGAAATCATACCGAGTCTGCCTGTACTCGTCAAAGTACAGGCAGAGAAGTCGAGAGAATGCCAATCCATATGGAAGACCAACGAAAGTCGAACGAGTCTGCCTGTACCCACTGTAGTACAGTTAGAGTAAACAAAAGTGTGACAATCCATATGGAAGACCAGAAGCTCAATGTGTACGCAAGCTTGATGAGGTTAGGTCCAAAGTGACTGAAGCGCGTACCGTGGGCAGCAGACTGCTGCTAGTGAAGTAGCACGTCCTCGGAGACATCATTGCATGTTGTGCAAGGTAGTGCCGCCGTGTTGGCCTCTCTATATGTATGAGTTATTTCCAAGCGATGAAGGCAAATCAATGTTTGTAAGAGCCCGAGATGATAGTTACCAAAGACAGTTTGTTGTTGACGCAGTCGAGACAACATTTGAGCACAGTCGGACTCTATTGTGAGTGAACGATATAAGGGGAGAGAGTATAGCAAGCCAAAGAGCGTAGACTGGATCTCTGCCATCAAAGGTGTACATGGAGGCAGACGAAAAGAGAGTGCGCGCACACAGGTGCTGAAGTGATCTCGCATGATAGCGCCGCCTGAGGCATAGTGGCGGCCAACTGCTGCATCAATATTTAGTTTGAGTCTACCTGAAGGCGGAGTTTGCCATCGAACAACTTGGAGATGCGGGGGTCGAATATGTGGGATCCATGAAAGAGATATAGATGGTCCTACTGCAAGTTTGGATCCTTGTATTGTCTGAAGCCACATGTCAATATCAAAATGTATGGAGGCCCGAAGCACAGATATAGAAAAGGATACGGAGTCCCCATAGACTAACTGAGCGTAACTGCGCCATATGTTGTACATTAGAATAGATGGAATGACAATTTTTAAAACCCCAAATAGAGACGAAGATGTGGTGCGATACCACCATGATATTAGGTATTGGCGCAGATTTAGAGAGGTAGGGGGTATTCCATGCAACTCAGAGGCAAAGAAGGTCCAGAAATGCCGAATGCGACTACAATAGAGGAATACATGATCCACCGTGGCCAAGTGCTGCCTGCAAAAAGGACATTGTGTGGGGCGCGCCGCATAATAGTGCCCAATATAGTCCTCAAATGGCATGGCAGAGTGAAAGAGGCGCCAAAGTAAAATTTTTTGTGGTTGGAGAATGTTGCTTGAACCAAATAAATTTAGCAGAAAGTAGTGTTGGTTTTGAGATACGACAAATATCATAGGCAGCCTTTAGGGTGAATTCGCCCGAGGGTGTCGGCTTCCATGTAAGATGGGAACCTGTGCCTGCCGTTTGAGAGATGCAGGTAGCATGTATGTGACATATTAGTTTCCAAACCGGTGAATCTGGTCACCACTAGAAGGGGGGGTTGAATAGATGGTGCGGAAAGTGTGCTTTTTAAAATTTCTTTAAACTTGAACAATTCAAGTTCTGAAAACAGATTCTGTTTTCAGGACCTGTTTTAAAACGTTTTGAAAACCAGGTTAGAGGTCTCCAAAAATTATGAAATTTTGAGAGAACTTAGCCTCAGATGTTATGAAGGTCCCCTAAAAATTTCAAATCAAAATTCAACCTTTAACCCCTTCAAAAACCGTTGGCACTCAGATTGTGCAAATCTGCCAGAAACGGTAGATGGTTTTGAAAAATTAATTCCTATTTGTGTGAATGTCCAAATGATCTGAAAATTTGCCCAATAACTCCTCACACACTATATTTAAATAGTTTGAAATAGTTTTTGAAAATTCTTTTGGGAAGTAGGTCAAACACAACCAAAGTCTCAACCTTTGCAAGTCTGCAAATCAGACTGCACTAGTCTCAGAACTTTTGATGTTTGACTGACCTATACTTGTCCAAAAGGGTTGAAACTTGTGCCAAATTAACCCTAGAACGTTTGTGTATGTTTCTGGAAATTTTTATAATTTTTGGAAATCGTTTACTATTTTTCCGAACGTTAACAAAACGGATAAACAGTGCAGAAACTGAAAAGTAAATGCTGAAAGTAAATTGCACCAAGAATTTTATACTGGTTCGGTTATAAACAACCTACTCCAGTCTTCAAGGAACACCTTCCTTGGTTCACACTAATCACACACACAACACACCTTACCACAGGGTTGATAGAGTTACACCTTAACTCCAACCCTTTACAAACCTTGTATTGCTAGTACAATTTGCACGAACACCACCACCTTGCTAGAATGAAGATTGATCACACCTTGATCAATCTTTTACAAAGATGAATGAATGGTGGTTTCTATGAAGCCTATTCAAGATTGAAAGATGCAAAGTACAATAGGCTTTTTACAAGAAAAGAGAGAAAGAAAGTGTAGGAGAAAAGAGGCTTGGCACTTTGATCACTTTAGAATGCAAATCTTGGTGTTACTTTTGTTTGCTCTTCTTTTCCTTCCTTATAGACTTGCAGCCGTCCCTATAGCCCTTCTCCCCCTCTTGAAAATTTCCTTTTAAGTGCTTGAGAGAGTGTAAGACATCATGGTGACAATGCTTTGCTTACTTGGCATCATTCCATTGGACCATCATTTAGTCTTTGCTTACTTGGCACCTCTTTATTGGCTCAATGTTGTCATCATTTGATGACTTGGAAAATCTGAAATAATCACTTTAAACATGTGCCAATATCAATCATAAAATCATACCATAAGTCTAAAATTTCATCATAAATTGCAAGACCAACAAATCCTTCCTTTTACTCCAAAAAATCGGCCATTATACTCCTTGCCATGCTGAATTTTTCAGCATGTGAAACATCCATTTTTATTCAAGATAATCTCCAATTTACTTTGATTTTTCTCATTAAAATGAATCAACAATACATGGTAAGTCTTGCTATCAATTGAGAAATGAATTTGGACACACAATAGCCTTAGAATTCGTCCACCATCACTTCACACATGCTCAAAAATTTCAGCATGTGTGATATGTAGAATAT
The DNA here is from genome assembly GCA_036186865.1 of Eustoma russellianum. Taxonomy (NCBI): domain Eukaryota; kingdom Viridiplantae; phylum Streptophyta; class Magnoliopsida; order Gentianales; family Gentianaceae; genus Eustoma; species Eustoma russellianum. Next base: position 11,995,311 of record AP025053.1, read on the forward strand.
CACACTTTATTACCTTACATAATATTCAAATCATTTCCATAACATCTTCAATTAATCCTTTAATAAAAAATTGACAAAATATGTTGCCTTAATGACATAAAAATCGGCCAAGGTAAGAGTAGTATGCTGAAATTTTCAGCATGTGACATAAGAGAGGTATATGTTGAATACTTACCTTTTGTAGCTTCTCTCTTTGATTCATCAACATTGTATGATTGATCTTTGACCAATCAACATGCCAACAAGGCTCCACATATGCTCCAAATCAGCTGTAGTAACGTTTGAGTGTGTTTGTACATGTGCTGAAATTTATTTTTGCTAACTTTGTAAAATAGTGCACATTTAATAATACACACATGTAATATTCCAATCAGCCCTTAATTTAATTTTCTAGAACACTTTAAGATGTATATTATATGTAAAAAGTGTCTAGATACGTGTCACATGATGTCCAAGAAAAACGTTCCATGTTATGTGCGTAGAAAACCGAATTTTCGATATTTATCGATTACCCGATTTTTCTCTAATTTAAATTCCACCTTTTGCACATGATATATATATTATGTTATACATAATATATATAATATATACTTTAAATTTCAGCACTTGGCTGATTTAAAGTGGTACCATAAACATGTGACAAAATTAAAATTGGAATCTTCACATTTTGGCCTAAATGTGGGGTGATTTGTGTGTGCCATCATGGAAAGTATTTTTGCCTGATTTTTCAGTGATGCGCACGAAATTTACATCAATTTTTGATGTATATGGGCTGGCCATTTATTTATGGCAAGTACGTGACACGTTGGCGAAGTTTCGGTATTCGCCCGATACGACAAATTTCGGTTTAGAACCTTTTATCGTGTCGTATTTAATTTGTCATCACCATATCTTATATCATATGATATAAGACCTGAATATACTCATAAATATGAGTTAAGTATAGTGGTGTGACGTTAACGTACGTAAGATATATAACGTGTCGGTAGTACGTTGGAATACATGTGTATGTGCCTTTTATAAAAAAAATCTGAAAATATAGTATATATATGTATAAAAGGCGTGTGACATTGAATGTGGGGAGGAGGAGAAAACTTTCCTTCCTTAGCCTTGTTGCCTTTGTGCCTTTTCCAAATGAATCTTCCTTTAATGAACTACTTAGTTTATTAAACTAAGTACTTCACTTAATGAACTAATTTAGTTCATTAATGGTGGCATCTGAAAATAGTATAAACTCAACAAATGTTCGCCATATGATGTAAGCTTTAATGCTTCATGGCTCGTTAGTACGACAACATAATATATAAGCTAAATAAGGCAAGTAATGACAAGTTATCATGCATACATATATACACTTATACACGTTTGTATATATATATATATTCAACGTTTCTTATTTTGAAATCACTCAAACCCTCTTATTTCTACAATCTCCCCCTTTTGATGATTTTCAAAATAACTAGTGTACATGATTTAAGTACTGTCTCTCCCCCTTGAATTATGCACAGATTTGAAATTTGAATTTCGAATTTCAAATCCGGCTCCCCCTTGATTCATGCAATTAGGATCAATCAGTGTCTCTCTCTCCCCCTTAAATCATGCTTCTCTCTCCCCCTTTATTTTGGAAAGTTAATCATAAGATCCCTGTCAAAAAGGAAAGTAAATCAAATAGTATCACATTAAATCACATCAACGGGAATCATGCCTAATTTAGAACGAAGAGATTCAAATGTGGCTTGATTTAAGGCCTTTGTAAATATATCCGCTACTTGTGATTCTGTGCGTACGTGATCTATGACAATATTACCATTGTTAACGTGATCACGAAGAAAATGATAGCGAACTTCTATATGCTTAGCCTTAGAGTGTAATACGGGGTTCTTAGACAAATTTATTGCACTCATACTATCACAATATATAGGAATTTTATTTACGGTAATTCCAAAATCTGAAAGTTGTTTTATCCACAACAACTGTGTGCAACAAAGGCTAAGAGCCATATACTCAGCCTCAGTAGTGGACAAAACAACACTTGCTTGTTTTTTGGAAAACCATGAAATAAGGGAATTTCCTATAAATTGGCAAGTTCCGCTCGTGCTTTTTCTGTCTATCTTGCAGCCACCATAATCTGCATCAGTGTAAGCATGTAAGTCGAATGTAGAATCCTTATCATACCAAATACCTAAGGTGGGCATGTGCTTAATATAACGGAATATTCTTTTTACCGCATTTAAGTGTGACACCTTAGGTTGACTTTGAAAACGAGCACACATGCATACGCTAAACATGATGTCAGGCCTACTAGCAGTTAAATATAGTAAAGAACCTATCATAGATCGATATAATCCATTATCAACGTCTTTACCATGTTCGTCTTTGTCTAATTTAGTAGTAACACTCATAGGCGTGGGGGATGGTTTCAAATTTTCAAAATTGAACTTCTTGATCATGTCATTTACATACTTAGCTTGGCTTATATGAATTCCTTTACTCGTTTGCTTAATCTGCAAGCCAAGAAAATAATTAAGTTCACCAACCATAGACATTTCAAATTCAGCTTTCATACAATTTTCAAAATCTTTAACGAGTCTATGTGAGGTAGAACCGAAGATAATGTCATCTACGTAGATTTGAATAATAAGTAAATCTGATTTTTCTTGTTTCAAAAATAGTGTACTATCTATAGTACCACGTTTAAAATTATTTTCTAAAAGGAAAGTAGCAAAACGATCATACCATGCTCTCGGCGCTTGCTTTAGGCCATATAGTGCCTTCTTTAGTTTGTACACGTGATCTGGATGTTTCAAATCTTCAAAACCGGGTGGTTGCTTCACGTATACTTCTTCTTGTATGAATCCGTTTAGAAAAGCACTTTTGACGTCCATTTGATATAATTTAAAATCTTTCATGCAAGCAATGGCAAGTAAGAGTCGTATAGCTTCTAAACGTGCTACGGGTGCAAATGTTTCATCGTAGTCTATTCCTTCTTCTTGATTATATCCTTGAGCTACGAGTCTTGCTTTATTTCTAACAACCTTTCCTTCTTCATTCATTTTGTTCCTAAATACCCACTTTGTGCCTATTATTGTCTTATTTTGTGGTCGTGGCACTAAATCCCATACATCATTTCTAACGAATTCATTAAGTTCGTCATGCATAGCATCAATCCAAGATGAATCACTCAAAGCATCATGCACATTTTTGGGCTCAATTTCAGAAATCATAGCATGAAATTCATTTATTTCATCCGAAGTGATTCTTCTACGTTGTCGCACACCGTGAGTGATGTCGCCTATGATGAGATCATGTGGGTGATCTCTATGCCATCTTGGTTGATTATTTTCTAAGTTATCATGCATTTCTATATGATCATGCATTTCTAGTGTCTCATTCACTCATGCATATCAAAAGAATCATTATCTTCATCCAAAACGGGTTTCAATTCAAAATCATCGTCATATTCCTTATTTTTATCAATATCACCAAATTCATTGAATTTAACATGAATAGATTCTATGATTTATCTAGTGAGAGGATCATAACATCTATATGCTTTTGAATTTATGGAATACCCAACAAAAATACACTCAATTGATTTGGATTCAAATTTATCTAAGTTATCTTTTGTATTCAAGACAAAGCACTTGCATCCAAACACACGAAAATAATCAATCTTAGGCATGCGATCATTCAAAATTTCGTAAGGCGTTTTGTTTATTTTCTTTCTTATAGATAGGAGATTTACAATATAGCATGCACAATTTACGGCTTCCGCCCACAGAAATCTAGGCAATTTATTTTCGCAAAGCATGGTTCTAGCGATTTCTTGTAGTGTGCGATTCTTTCTTTCTACTACTCCATTTAATTGTGGAGTTCTAGGTGGCGAAAACTCATGTTTAATTCCTTTTTCTTCACAAAACGAAATCATCTCTTTATTTTTAAATTCACCGCCTCTATCGCTTCTTATTCTTTTCACATTTACGCCGTATTGATTTTCAAGTTGTTTAATTAATTTAGCAATTTCTACGGCGCTATCATCTTTATGTGCAAGAAATAAAGTCCAAGTATAACGAGAAAAGTCATCAACAATCACGCATGCATAGTGACGCCCACCAAGGCTTGTAGTGCGACTAGGACCAAACAAATCGATATGCAATAGTTCTAGTATTCTAGTCGTGCTTATCTCATTTTTAGGCTTAAGTGACTCACGTGTTTGTTTGCCTTTTATGCAAGATTCACACAACTGAAAGTTGTCTAAATCAAGCGTAGGCAATCCCCGTACTAGGTTCTTTCGTTGCAATTTTTCTAGTGTAGGAATACCTATATGTCCTAAACGTCTATGCCACAAATTCACATTGGGTTCATTTGACATAAAACATTTAACTTTAGCGTCTACTACATCATCCATAGATAGTGTAAAGATATTTCCTTCTCGTTTTCCTTTTAAAACGGTTTCTCCATTTTTATTTATTATATTGCAATAAGGGTGAGTAAAACAAAAATTGAAGCCATTGTCAACAAATTGAGAAATACTAAGAAGATTGTAGGATAAGTTGCTTACCAAAAATACGTTGGAGATTTGAAGTGTATTCGGATTGCCAATCGTACCTTTTCCAATGATCTTGCCTTCATTGTTGTCTCCAAAGGTCACGGATCCGCCTTTTGTGACCTTCTTTAATTTGGAGAACAGGCTCGGGTCACCCGTCATGTGCCTCGAGCAACCACTGTCAAGGAACCACTTTATTGATGTGTCTTTTGATGAATGGTCTCCCTGCAATGTGAAAAGGTGATTTAGGTACCCTTTTAATTTTGGGTCCTTTTGAGTTAGTTAATCACCTTTTGGTAAAGGTACCTTTCGGTACCCATACTTGGGTGATCCTTCTCGGTCTATCAAATGGCAAGAATGAAGGTGCGATATAATATACATGTGGTGCATGTACTTTGGGTCTTTGCCCAAGGACTCCTCTATACTCATTGAATGAAGGACGCTTTTGATGTGTCCTTGTGTGCGTGTGCGTAGTGCGTGGATGATATGTATTTCGTGTATGCATTGTTCTTTTCTTCTCATATCTATATGGTACAACGTTATATTTCACATGATATGAGGGAGTGGGGCGTGTGGAAGGAGGTGCTTTTTGCGTCATCTTAGACGCCTCTTGATGCTTAGGGGTGTCTACTTTCTTAGACACAACAAACTTGGTTGGTTTGGTTGATACTTCGTTAGTATCAACGTATCCCAATCCAGTTTTGTCACTGTCATGCTTTTGCGATAATATGATGCGATGCAGCATGTTTGACCCTGTATCGAATTGTTTCATCATTTTCTCTAAATCTGTATTCCTTGATTTCAAATTTGAAATCTCGGATTTCATTTCATTATTTTGAGAAGTCAATGATGAGATCTCGGTTTTTAATGCAGTGATGACACATGAAGACTCTTTCTTTGAATCGCTTAATTGAGCGACAAGATTCTCGTTAGAAGATTCTAACAGTTTCTTGTCTTCAATTAAACGTTTCTTTTCTTTTGCGAGAGTCTTAGTAAATTTATGTAATTCAAGATACTGACTAAAAAGATCATCATAAGAAGGTTCAGAGTCAGAGTCAGAATCGGATGATACCTCATTAGACGCCTTTGAAGCGAAGCAAACTTGAGCGGTCTCCTCTTCGGTTTCAGTTTCAGAGTTTGATGAGTCACTCCATGTGGAGGCCTTTAGTGCACGTTTCCTTTGTTTAGGATCTGAGACGAGTCTATTTTTGTTCCGCTCCTTGTCAGGGTATTTATTAGTTTGCTTTTCTTTGTTTGGGCAGTCATATGATAAGTGTCCGAGTTTGCCGCATTCATAACATTTAATATCCTTATCATTTGACTTGTTTTTATTTCTCTTAGATGTAGTGCCCTTGTTTTTATTTCTAAATGACTTTCTCATGAATCTTCTTAGTCCTTTAGCCAATAGAATTAAATCATCATTATCCGATTCGGAATCACTATCATCTACGTGATCGGAGGGAGGGGAGACGTATTCATTTGATTTAAAAACAATTGTCTTACCTTGTTTAGATGATTCCGATTTCCGAATAGTAAGTTTGTTTTCATAAACTTTGAGTGAGCCAATGAGTTCTTCCATTTTTATTGATTTAGTCTCCTTACTTTCTTCTATAGCAGTCACTTTAGGGTCCCATTCCGAAGGAAGGCTTCGTAGGACTTTCTGTACCTTTTCCTGCGTAGTAAAAGCCTTACCAAGAGACTCAAGAGAGTTATAGATGTTAGTTAAACGAAGATCCATATCTACAATCGACTCATTAGGCAACAATTTAAAAGACTCAAGAGTAGACATGAGCATATTAATTTTTGACTCTTTTACTTGACTCGTGCCTTTGTGTTTCATTTCTAGAATTCTCCACATTTCTTGTGCACTCAAACAATTTGACACATAACTAGACTCACTTTTACTTAATCCGTTTAAGAGCAATTGCATAGCCCTAGCATTCATACTAAGTTTCTTTTTATCATCACTCGTATATTCTTGTCTAGTTTTAATAACTTCTAAAGTAACTCCGTCTACAATGGATACATTAGATGGGACATATGGACCATCTTCAATTATTGACCAAAGATCTATATCTATAGCCATAAGAAAAGTTTCATCCTAAGTTTCCATTGAATAAAGGACTCACCGTCAAAAAGTGGAGGCCTTTGGCTCGACATACCTTCTTGTTCGGTTTTGAGATTTGTGGATGCCATCTCACTGAATCGTTGGATTCTTTGTAGTGAGTATTCCTGCGCTCTGATACCACTTGTAGGATCTGCAAGGCACCACTAGAAGGGGGGTTGAATAGATGGTGCGGAAAGTGTGCTTTTTAAAATTTCTTTAAACTTGAACAATTCAAGTTCTGAAAACAGATTCTGTTTTCAGGACCTGTTTTAAAACGTTTTGAAAACCAGGATAGAGATCTCCAAAAATTATGAAATTTTGAGAGAACTTAGCCTCAGATGTTATGAAGGTCCCCTAAAAATTTCAAATCAAAATTCAACCTTTAACCCCTTCAAAAACCGTTGGCACTCAGATTGTGCAAATCTGCCAGAAACGGTAGATGGTTTTGAAAAATTAATTCCTATTTGTGTGAATGTCCAAATGATCTGAAAATTTGCCCAATAACTCCTCACACACTATATTTAAATATTTTGAAACAGTTTTTGAAAATTCTTTTGGGAAGTAGGTCAAACACAACCAAAGTCTCAACCTTTGCAAGTCTGCAAATCAGACTGCACTAGTCTCAGAACTTTTGATGTTTGACTGACCTATACTTGTCCAAAAGGGTTGAAACTTATGCCAAATTAACCCTAGAACGTTTATGTATGTTTCTGGAAATTTTTATAATTTTTGGAAATCGTTTACTATTTTTCCGAACGTGAACAAAACGGATAAACAGTGCAGAAACTGAAAAGTAAATGCTGAAAGTAAATTGCACCAAGAATTTTATACTGGTTCGGTTATAAACAACCTACTCCAGTCTTCAAGGAACACCTTCCTTGGTTCACACTAATCACACACACAACACACCTTACCACAGGGTTGATAGAGTTACACCTTAACTCCAACCCTTTACAAACCTTGTATTGCTAGTACAATTTGCACGAACACCACCACCTTGCTAGAATGAAGATTGATCACACCTTGATCAATCTTTTACAAAGATGAATGAATGGTGGTTTCTATGAAGCCTATTCAAGATTGAAAGATGCAAAGTACAATAGGCTTTTTACAAGAAAAGAGAGAAAGAAAGTGTAGGAGAAAAGAGGCTTGGCACTTTGATCACTTTAGAATGCAAATCTTGGTGTTACTTTTGTTTGCTCTTCTTTTCCTTCCTTATAGACTTGCAGCCGTCCCTATAGCCCTTCTCCCCCTCTTGAAAATTTCCTTTTAAGTGCTTGAGAGAGTGTAAGACATCATGGTGACAATGCTTTGCTTACTTGGCATCATTCCATTGGACCATCATTTAGTCTTTGCTTACTTGGCACCTCTTTATTGGCTCAATGTTGTCATCATTTGATGACTTGGAAAATCTGAAATAATCACTTTAAACATGTGCCAATATCAATCATAAAATCATACCATAAGTCTAAAATTTCATCATAAATTGCAAGACCAACAAATCCTTCCTTTTTACTCCAAAAAATCGGCCATTATACTCCTTGCCATGCTGAATTTTTCAGCATGTGAAACATCCATTTTTATTCAATATAATCTCCAATTTACTTTGATTTTTCTCATTAAAATGAATCAACAATACATGGTAAGTCTTGCTATCAATTGAGAAATGAATTTGGACACACAATAGCCTTAGAATTCGTCCACCATCACTTCACACATGCTCAAAAATTTCAGCATGTGTGATATGTAGAATATCACACTTTATTACCTTACATAATATTCAAATCATTTCCATAACATCTTCAATTAATCCTTTAATAAAAAATTGACAAAATATGTTGCCTTAATGACATAAAAATCGGCCAAGGTAAGAGTAGTATGCTGAAATTTTCAGCATGTGACATAAGAGAGGTATATGTTGAATACTTACCTTTTGTAGCTTCTCTCTTTGATTCATCAACATTGTATGATTGATCTTTGACCAATCAACATGCCAACAAGGCTCCACATATGCTCCAAATCAGCTGTAGTAACGTTTGAGTGTGTTTGTACATGTGCTGAAATTTATTTTTGCTAACTTTGTAAAATAGTGCACATTTAATAATACACACATGTAATATTCCAATCAGCCCTTAATTTAATTTTCTAGAACACTTTAAGATGTATATTATATGTAAAAAGTGTCTGAATACGTGTCACATGATGTCCAAGAAAAACGTTCCATGTTATGTGCGTAGAAAACCGAATTTTCGATATTTATCGATTACCCGATTTTTCTCTAATTTAAATTCCACCTTTTGCACATGATATATATATTATGTTATACATAATATATATAATATATACTTTAAATTTCAGCACTTGGCTGATTTAAAGTGGTACCATAAACATGTGACAAAATTAAAATTGGAATCTTCACATTTTGGCCTAAATGTGGGGTGATTTGTGTGTGCCATCATGGAAAGTATTTTTGCCTGATTTTTCAGTGATGTGCACGAAATTTACATCAATTTTTGATGTATATGGGCTGGCCATTTATTTATGGCAAGTACGTGACACGTTGGCGAAGTTTCGGTATTCGCCCGATACGACAAATTTCGGTTTAGAACCTTTTATCGTGTCGTATTTAATTTGTCATCACCATATCTTATATCATATGATATAAGACCTGAATATACTCATAAATATGAGTTAAGTATAGTGGTGTGACGTTAACGTACGTAAGATATATAACGTGTCGGTAGTATGTTGGAATACATGTGTATGTGCCTTTTATAAAAAAAATCTGAAAATATAGTATATATATGTATAAAAGGCGTGTGACATTGAATGTGGGGAGGAGGAGAAAACTTTCCTTCCTTAGCCTTGTTGCCTTTGTGCCTTTTCCAAATGAATCTTCCTTTAATGAACTACTTAGTTTATTAAACTAAGTACTTCACTTAATGAACTAATTTAGTTCATTAATGGTGGCACCTGAAAATAGTATAAACTCAACAAATGTTCGCCATATGATGTAAGCTTTAATGCTTCATGGCTCGTTAGTACGGCAACATAATATATAAGCTAAATAAGGCAAGTAATGACAAGTTATCATGCATACATGTATACACTTATACACGTTTGTATATATATATATATTCAACGTTTCTTATTTTGAAATCACTCAAACCCTCTTATTTCAACAGTAGTCGTGGTCGATAATCCCCTCTCCGGTCATATTTAATATGCATATACTGACTCCATAGAGTGTCATGCTGCTGATATGACCACCAAATTCGGCAATGATACGCCTGTTGCAACATGTTAATATCCCGAAGTCCCAAGCCTCCTTCCTCAATAGGCAAAGTAATTGTTGACCATGCAACCCAGTGATGTCAATTGCCCCAATAAAATGCTGCCATCTTTCTGTTGATCATTTTGATGACAGACTTTGGTAAACCACCTGCTGCAAGAATATGAAGCGGAAGTGCAGAGATTACTGAACGCAACAACACTAAGCGACCCGCCGAGGAGAGAAGGCGGGAGTGCCATACGTGTAGTCGATCCTCAATATGTTGTGGCAGAGAAGAACAAAATCTAGACCGATTAATTCCTTTGTGGAGATATGAACAAAGATACCGAAAAGGTAGTGAAGTAATTCGCATGCCCAATATTTCTTGGAATGACCGACGCTGATGTGGCGCAATATTGGCCGAAGGAATGAGACTACTCTTTTGAAAGTTTACCTTTTGACCAGAAGCAGTTTCATACATAGTTAAAAAAGAGTGAAATCTTCGTAAATTGCGCTGTGTACCCTGCAGAAAAATAAGTAGGTCATCCGCATACACCAAATGAGTAATTGCAAAAGGAATGCGTCCTAGGCGAAATGGCTGTATTCTGCCAGCGGCAACTAGTGATTTTAATCCTCTGCTGAAACCTTCCGATGACAGAATAAATAACAATGGTGACAATGGATCTCCCTGCTTGACACCTCTATACGAACGGAAAGAAGCTGACGGCTCACCATTTATTAAAACCGATAGTGTAGTGGCACGTAAATGGTTGATGATAATCCGAATGAAAAAATCAGAGAAACCAAACTGTCGCAATAACCGCTCAAGATACTCCCAATTGACCCGATCAAATGCTTTCATCATATCTAAGTTCAGGCATAACTGGGATCCGCCTTTATCCAGCATATGAACCATTTCACGTGCCAATAAAACTTGTGTAGAAATAGCATGTCCAGGAAGGAATCCTATTTGCTCCGGTGAGATTAACTTCGGTAATAGCGTCCCCAAACGCGTGGCAATAATACAGGTACAAACTTTGCTCAAAAAGTTCGTAAGACAGATAGGCCGAAAATCACTGAATGTTTAAGGAGATTGCGTTTTGGAGATCAATGTAATTAAAGCACTAGCCATGACAGTTGGTTTTGGGACTCCAAGAAAAAACTCCTGCACTGCTTTAACAACATCAGAATGTATGACAGGCCAACATGAATGATAGAACTTACCATGAAAGCCATCTGGTCTGGCGGCACTCTGAGGGTTTACATGCCACACTGCCTCCTTTACCTCTGTCTCCAACGGAAGCTGTGTAAGCGTAAGATTGTCTGACTTTGTTATCAGACTAGGGATGTGTGATAGAATAGATGAATGATTTTGTGTTGCCTCCCTAGCAAATAAATCGGTATAGAAAGAAACCGCTGCGGACATAATATCAGTTGGATTCGTAAGCAATGCTCCCGCCGCAGTACGAATCTGCTGGTTTCGAAGGTTTGGCCGCCTACCTTTGACAATGGAGTGAAAATAATGTGTGTTAGCATCGCCTTCTTTTAGCCACTTGACCCTCGCTTTTTGTTTCCAGAATTGCAATTCATAAGTGGAAGCTCGTAGATATTCTGCTTTTGCCCGATGATACGCCTCACGTGTTTCCGCAGTGGGATCCGCATCCCAAGTTACTTCTGCGCTATTAAGTAGATTCTCTGCATGCTTCGGATTGCTGAAAATATTCCTAAAGATTTCCTTATTCCAACGTACTACCGACACGTTATATATTTTACGAACGTACGTCAACGCTACACCATTATACTTACCTCATATTTATGAATATATTCAAGTCTTATATCATATGATATAAGTTATGGTGATGTCAAAATTATTACAACACGTTACAAATTTCTAAACCGAAAATTGTCGTATCGGGTGACTACCGAAACTCCGCTAACGTGTCACGTACTTTCCATATATAGATAGCCAGCCCCTATACTTCAAAAATGGCAACAAATTTCATGGCTTACATGGTATATTCAGCCATAAAATCATTCTATGTTGGCACGCACAAATCACCCCCATTTAAGGCCAAATTGTGGAGATTTCAAATTCAACATTTTTGTCATATGGGGCGCCACTTTTAATCAGCCTTTAGAGCTGAATATTCAAGTTATACTATGTATATTATGTGTAACATAATATATATAACATGTGCAAAAATTTTGAATTTAATCAAAGAAAAATCGCTTATTCAACAAAAGTCGAAAATTCGGTTTTCTACGAACACAACACATGGAACATTTTTGGCATTACATGTAACATGTATCTAGACACTTTTTACATTTTCAATACATACTAAAGTGTTCTATAATATTCAAATTAGGTCTGATTGGAATATACTATATGTGTATAATTATTGTGCACTATTTTACAAAGTTTACAAAAATCAATTCATCACATGTTCAAGCTTAATCACATGCCTACTCAGCCTTGATGGAGCCTATGTGGAGCTTAGTTGACATCTTGATTGGTGAAGAATGGACTACACAAGGTTAGTGACTTAATGGAGGAAGCTATAGAAGGTAATATTTCAAACTTTGCCACATTTGTAACACATGCTGAATATTCAGCATGTATGAATAGATATGGCTGATTTTTAAGTTCATAATTGTGATAAATTTGCCTCTTCATTTTCAAGGGATTGATATAATATTAATATGGCAATAATTTGAACATGTTTAGAACATTGCACATGCTGAAAATTTCAGCATTTGAATCAATGTTATGGCCGAATTCTTGGAGTTATTGGTGACATATTTTCCTTCAAAATTATTTGGGTTTAATTATGTGATATTTGGCAAGGCTTTTATTAATAATTTTGCACATGTTTTAAGTGTAACTCTCAGATTTGTACAGTCATCAAGTGATGACAAATCTCATCCAATCAAGGAGTGCCAAGTAAGCAAGGCCAAGACAATCATCCAATCAAGTGTTGCCAAGTAAGCAAATTGATGTCACATCTATGCAAGGCATTCTTCCAAGGACTTAAAAAAGAATTCTCAAGGTGAAGAAAAGCCCTAGAGGGGGCGGCCAAGACTTGATAAAAGCAAGAAAAGAGAGCCACTCAAATGCAAGACAATTCTCATGTTTCTCTCAAGTGCAAAAAGTGTCTTCCACTTTCTTCTCCTACCTTCTTTCTTCTTCTCTCTCAAGCCTATTGTTCTTATATTCAAATATATTGAATAGGATTTGTATAGACCACCAAACACGCTTATTGTTGTAAAAGGTTGATCAAGGTGTGATCAATCCTTCATTCGTTCGATGATGGTGTTCGTGAAAGGTGTGATTACTCGTATCGTTTGTAAAGGGTTGGAGTTGGTATATAACTCCAGCAACCCTTTGTGGTAAGGTGTTATTTTGTGATTAGTGATAACCGAGGAATGTGTCCTCGAAGACTGGAGTAGGTTGTGTTAACCGAACCAGTATAAAATTCTCGGTGTTATTACTTTCAGTACTTTACTTTCAGTTTCCAGCAATTTGCATTATTTTCATTGAATTAGTAAAAATATCAAACGACTTTCAAAAATTACCAAACTTTGCAAAAAGCATAGCCACACCTCTTAAGTTTTATTTGACATAAGTTTCAACCTTTTTGGATAAGTATAAGTCAATCAAATGTTAATAGATCTAAGACTAGTGCAATCTGTTTTTTTGACTTGCAAAGGTTGAGAACTTGAACGTATTTGACATACTTGCCAAATGAATTTTTTAAAACCGTTTCAACCCATAAAAATACATATCTTAAGGGGTTTGTCATTAATTTTCAGACCATATTGGAGCCACAGATTAATCGGAATAAATTTTTCAAATCAGACTACTGTTTCTGGCAGATTTGGGCAATCTGAGCATAAACAATTTCTCAAGGGGTTAGAGGTTGAGTTTTGATCTGAAATTTTTAGGAGATACTCAAAACATCTGAGACTAGAATCTCTCCAAATTTCAGAATTTTTGAAGGCTTGTATCCTAGTTTTTCAAACATTTCAATACAGGACCTGAAAACAGAAACTGTTTTCAAAAATTGGGTTTTTGGGTCAAAACAGTTTAAAAGCCAAATTTTTCACACCCACTATTCAACTCCCCTTTTAGTGGTGCCTTACAGGTCCTACACTATCCATTAGGAATTCAAGCAACATTTTTCCCATCACTTTATTCTCTTCTTAACATAAGAAACAAGAATAGTCATTCCTTTTCCTCACCCTTCCCAACCACACATAAAGACAAGGATTCCTTCTCTCTTTTTCTCTCCCCTCACCCACAGTTACCTTGCTAAGGGAAGAAGAAGATTTCTTCTTCACTTTAATTTTCCATCACATCAATTTCTTTTTCCACCAATTAAGTTAAATGCACTCTTACATCTTACATTTTCCCTCTTTCCAACTAACCATAAAATGACGAATACTTTTTCTTTGCTCCCCACAATTCTACACACGGTTCTCCACATGGAAAAGAGGGCAAAACCATTTGTTTTATCTATTTAACACCTCATTTTATCAAGGTGTTTTCAAGAAAAATTTCTTCCTTCTTTCTAAACTTCTTCTTTCCTTAACATCTCTCTCTTTCACCTAAAGAAAACTTACCTCATCCTCATTAAGTCTCCCAACCAAGAATTTTCTAAGGCCAAAAAGGAAGAACTCCTCTTCAACTCTTTAATGAAGAATCAAGGTAAACATCCTATCCTCCTTTCTAAACATATTTCTTTTACTCTTTCTCCAAAAAGATTCAAACTTCTTCTTCTTTATGCCTTTTGGCTGAGTGCCAAACAAGAAAGGAGGAGTTCTCAAGTTAGAAAAGTTAGAATCTTCTAGGTATTCAAGAGTAAGTTTCTTTTTATGAAATGATTTTTAGAACCTCCTTAAGGTTTGTTTCCTTAAAATGACCATTTCTCCTTCTTGAATGGTCACTAGGCCGAGAGGTTTCAAAGAAAAAGGAAAGAAGCAATATTTTGCTTCTTAAGGGTAAGAATTCAAAAAAAAGCAAGTATCTCTTCCTAGTTTCTTCATGCATGTCAAAAATGAAGTCTTTTATGCTAAAAACTAAGGATGGATCTTGTATGCATAAGATTAAATGATGAAGGAATTAAGAGTATAAAGAAAGTATACTTGTATGTGTATTATTTCACGGTCATGATAAAACTAATCTCACACATACACGTTTTTCTTATTATGGTAGGAGGAAAAATTGCTTGCATGTTATATTCAAGACAAATGAAGGTCTTATGTAGATATGCATGTGTAACCAACTTGACCACCATCATCATCATAGTGTTCATTTCTCATATTTGAGTTAAGTGCCAACATGCATGAGAATGAAAATGGTAAAAAGGAAGAGGGTGCTTAAGAATGTGGATGTAACTAAGTTACATGTATAAAAAAGTATAAGTTGTGCATGAGCTAAGAGTATATTTCGGCCAAGAGGGGTGAAAAGAAAAAAGGTGTGTGTATTTAGCTACACTTATACGTGTGAGTGAATTATATTAGAAGATGTATAAAGTAGTTTTGTAGAAGAGCCTAAATGAAAGTGTCTAGTATGCGTTGGAATAATTGAAGTTATATATGTGTGTGTGTGTGAAGAATTTCGGCTAGAAGGCTTAAAGGTAGAATACTAGGAGGTTTGAATATATTATTTGTGCCTATGTGATTCCATCCAAAATGTTATAATTAACAAATGGTAATTTGCATAAGTGTGATTTTTTTATGTGTGTGTATAATTTTCGGCCAAATGGCCTATCATGTGTGTTGTACCCCAACCGTATTGTACTTGGAACTATGATGAAATGGCGAAATGAAATGTTAGATCTTCCAAGTACATTTTATTTAGTTATATTATTGTTTCTTTAATTAAATCCCCTTAAAGTAGATACTATATAATGAAAGAGGTGAGCGTTATGAAGCAAATGAAATGATCAATTCACCCTCCAGGGCCTAAGAGATTTCGGCCCAAGGCTTAAAAAGGGCCTTAGAAGGTTTTTCAAATTTATAAGAAGGCTAATCTTAAGGGCATTCTTAAAATAAGCCCAAATGGAAATTAAGGAGTTTTAAGTAGTGGGGCAATTCCCTCCCCCCCAACTCTCACAAAATTTCGGCCCTTAGCCCCAAAAGAAATCAAGATTTCCCTAATTTCATTTTAAATCAAGAAAAAGGGGAAAATAATGAATTAAAAAGGGGGCAACTACCCATATAGATTTTCATTAAACACACTTGAGAAGTGATTTAAGCATGGTAATGGCTACTAAAGGCCATTACCACCGGTTTTCCCCTATGGTTAACCCAAGAAGCCTTTCAAATCGTACCATGGTTACTGTATGTTAACCACAAGGTTAAAGTAACCCAAGTTAGCCTTAAAGTAACTCTAGTTGGATAAAGTAACCCAAGTTAGCCTTAAAGTAACTATAGTTAAATAAAGTAACTCAAGTAGCATTAAAGTAACCTTGGTTAGCTTAAAGTAACTTAGGTTAATTAACTTTAATTAGCCTAACCAAGCCAAGGTAAACCCTTCTTCTCCCTTTGCTTCCCACGGCTAAACCATTTTAGCCTAGTGAAGAAATCTCTCTCCCAAGAAACTCTAGAACACTCTCCCTCAAGAATTCACAAGGAGCAAGAGACTTCCCTCTTTTTCCATTAAGGAACACGGCTAGTTTGAGCCAAGGAATCCAAGATCTTCAAGCCTCAAGAATCCTCTAGGTAAGTATACTCTAAACCCCTTAAGAGAGTTTTATATCTTACATAGAGTGAAGCTCATGTTGCTCCTTTTTCTTGCCCAAAAACCGTGACCCCCTTGGTCACTAGGTACAAGCTTTCAAGCTCTTAAGTGGTACAAATTTGTTAAGAGGTTTGAACACCATTCAAGCTTCATCTTGGTAAGTCAATCTAGCCTCTATTTAGTTATATCTTCCACTTAAGAAAAGGACTAACCTTTGTTCTTTTTCCTTCCCCAAAACCGTGGGGTTTGGATATTGAAGAGGAGGAAAACTTCACTTCATCCAAGTTCCAAACTAAGGAGGTCTAAGCTTGAAAAAGGCAAGTACACTATAAATATTCATGATTTGTGTGTGAAAGTATGTGCTTGAATGTCTAGATGTTACTAAGTTTTAATCTTAGATGTAAAATGCTAAGTTTGAAGCATAAAACTTTTGGATCCTTAAGAAAAGTGGCTTGCATGTTTGAGATTCCTTCAAAGGTGGATTCTTTTCCCTTCTTGAGTATGAATATGATGCTTGTATAAGATATATGTGGTAAAGATCTCTTCTTTATTATGAAAGCAGGACGGTCGGATGGAAGTTTGGGGGTAGATATTATTTTTGTGAAAGATTGGACTTGTGGGGTAAAGGATGTGTATAAGTTGTATGCTTCATGACTTAGGTGTAAAATGTTCACTATGAAAAATGAAAGTTAAGCCCTTGCATTGTGTATGAGACGGGCTGTTTTGGGGGTATGGTACGCACATGCTAGATGTGCCAATAATAGATTCTATTATGAACAAAATGTGCAAGATCAAGGTGTGTTATGTTTAGTAAATATGTGAGTTGGAATTTTGGTAAAATAAGTTGTGGTTTATCCTTAATGGAATTTTTAGTAAAACTGGTCAAGCTGAAATTTACTGGACTGGACAGAATTTAAAGTGGTGTATTGATTGACCCGAAAATAGACCTTAGGAATATGAAAATGGGCTGGTTTTTGGTAGGATTCTAGCCTTATATACTTACTAAGTCTGTGAGTTGGAATTTTCGAGAAAGGACTTACGGTTTGGTCAAAATAAATTTCGTGGTAAAACTGGCCACTCCAGAAATCAGCATGTACCCGTTTTGGAAAAGTGAATAAATTACCCCTTGACAGTTATTATTTTACTCCGGAAATTTTACGACAATGACTTAGGACATAGATGAGCATGTCCACATAAATTAATCAGTCTGGAATAATTATTTTAAGGGGTAAATACCAAAGTAAAGCGAATGCTACTAAACTGGAAAATTGGGCTGAAACTACGGAATTAATTGGAGGCTTTGTTCTTGTGATTTAGACCTGTTTAATCGGTGACGGCTTATGCACAATATTTGTTGGCATGTTTAAAGTATTTTTCCAGGCTTGGCCCAAATTAGATAAAATTTATTGGGCTTAAAATAAAGATGAAAGAAGGGTACTGCACTGCTAAATTCAGCAGTATCCTGTTTGGTAATTTATTTGTTTAAGGGTCTTACGTATCTCGAAATGCTACGAAAATTATGTGGCGAATAGAAAAGACACCCTTATGCATATGTATGTTACGAAATCATGATGATGGGCCTAAATTAGGAGGTTTATAGGCCGCGCAACAGAACGATAATTCTGGAAATTTTTCCTAGTCTAAGGAATAAGAATGTTACATGTATGTATGTGATGCATAATGTCACGAATTGCATGGTACATGTCATACATTGCATCATCAGTCATTTACATGATTTATGAAACTGGTTTTATGATAAAGAATGATAAAAAAGCGTTTTTAAAGAAAAGATTCCGTTTTTAAAAGAACGTTTTCCATCAGTACCGTATGTTTCTGGCCAGCAGGACCCGCTCCAGATCCGGGGTTAATTGTTCTGATGATAATGACCGTTCATGCCCGGAGATAATAGACATGACTATGATGATTATGACCGTTCAGGCCCGGAGAGAATAGAACTGATTATGATGATTATGACCGTACAGGCCCGGAGAGAATAGACCTGGTGACTATGATTGATGATGTGACCGTTTTCGGATCCTGAAATAATAGATTCGAAGGGAAGAATATGACCACCTCAGATCCGATAGAATAGATCTGAACACTCTCTTGTTTTATTAACGATGATGTTTTGAAAGGAAGAACGAAAGAACATATCTTCATTTTATCATGACGCATCACATGTGCATACTCATGCATGTTGCATTTAATGGTTCACGAATATTTGTTACATGTTACTTAGACTAAGATGTTATGACTTGATAGCTCCTAAGTTATGATCTTTAATAAGTTATGAGCTGATTACTTACGGGTATTGGATGGAAGGTCAGGTATGTTTCTGAACCGAATTTTGGGGTTCGGTTCTTGTATGTACTTTCCATTTAATTCACGATTATTTATGGTTTACTTGCTGGTGATGTTGTCACTCACCTCTTATTTTTCCTCTCAGAACCCGCAGGAAATAGGATCGAATGGATCGAAGACGAACCTAGGGTTCCTTATACGTAGAAGAGCGAGAGGTGGACGACTTAAGGAAATTCTGCTATGATGGAAGTGATTGATGAACTTGTATGAATTAATGTTGGAAACATTGACTTTTGGATTTCCGTATCTTGTGAACATGTCTGTAAGACTCATAATGGATGTTTAGACGCTTTTATTTTAAAAGTTTTTATTCTACCTCGGTTTTGCTTACTTGATAACGCGTAAGCATGATAGTCCACATATTTTATTGTGGACTATGATATGTTATGGATTGACGCCTGGTACTCTCCGTAGTGAAGTGCGGCGGGCCGCACCGTATCCGGCTGGGCCGGGATGCAGGGGCGCTACAATGTGTCATGATAATTTGCATATTTATTTAAAGGTATACATATATGAATGAATACAATTATGATGTGATAAGAGTGTAATATTAGTGTAAGTGTATTTCGGCCATGGGCCATAAGGAAGGCTTAAATGATGTAAAACCTTAATAGAAAATACATACATATATTGATATATATAAAAGGTACCGTACGAGCTTGGTTAAATTACCGATGCATCAGTCAATTAAGCTAATATGGTAATAATGAATAACAGGGCTGTTTGTAGCTGTTTAAAATAAGGAAATTCATAATGACAAAATGGTGATTTCGCCTAGGAAAACATCATGTCACAAAGAGCCAGCCAATAGCCATAAGTTGCGGAACTGATTAGAATTATGAAATCAGTCAGTACTGAGCAATCTATCATGCATACGACAAAGACATTTTGGAAATGACATGTTTTATATCATGATACATTTTTGAGAAATATGCTTATCGTGAATGCGTTTTAAAAGAGTTTTTCATGACACGTTGGCGTGTTTTATCGCACGATATGTTTTAAAATGATTTTATTTACGAACCATACCCTGCGTCGACTTTTCCATATCAGACACGTTACGCCTGTTACGACAGTTTATGTTTATGTTGGAGGCCGTCTGGCATCGGGTGTAGTAGTGAGGATGTCAGAGGAAACTTATGTTATGGTACACCTCTTTATGGATGTTTATGTTGATATGTCCGCTCCGTGACATCGTAATCTAAGTGAGAGGTTAGGTGTCATGAGGGCGAGTTTATGTTACATTTGGTTGAGTGTAACACCGTGTCTGGGACCTAGGATTTTTGCTATTTGTGTCCCCATTAGCCTACATACGTATGATGTAACACCGAGGTTAGAAAATCGGGATTCATACACGGTATGGTGGCTATTTGGGGAGTCATCGGTAGTCTACGTGCTTATGATGTAACACCATAGGTTAGGACCACGGGATTCACAGACGACGCTGGGGGCTACTCCAGGGAGTTCAGTCGGTGAGTCTTGTGTACATTCGTACTAGATATGTTATGTTATGAGCACTAGCTGTGCCAGTTCTGATACGATGATTTATGACATGATCATGATATGACAGATTTTTCTAAAAAGGATGCAGGTTTTTACATCACATGAGCATACCGCATGTTTACTTGTGTCAGCCTACTGGACCTAAGCTCAGACCCATAGTAGACCAAGGATGACAGTAAACATAGCCACAAGGAAAAGAAACTATTTACTAAGTATAAGAAAGGAAAACACGACAGTTGCATAACTATTTATTTTGTGATGTACTTTTAGAGTTGCCTGTTTTATGTATTCAGTGCTGCAGTACCTTATCTGCAGGTACATGTTAAGTTACATAATGTAATTGTCCATGTTATGATTAGTTTACGATAAGTCGACTGTTATGATTTACCTGCTTTACTTTATTATGTGACATCCCATGGCATTTCATGTCACTTTTCATGTTGCATTTAATATACACCATGCATGATCCACATGACAAACCTAGGCGGATAGACTTGTGAGAGATTTGTTATTGCTCACCCTATCATTACCACATCGCAGGGTCAAGAGCCAGTACTGAGATATGGAGATGATGAGCCAGAGAGAGATCATAAGTGATGGATGTGCAGATTAGATTATGTAGTTCTTATGTTATTTTCGACTTGTATTTTGATATTGTACCGATGACATTTCAGATGTACTCGGGTTTAGTTATTCTGTTTTATGCATGTCGGTTATGCTTCTTGCCTTTTACATTGCTTCTGCAATTTCGATACATAATATGTCGGCATGCACATGAATGTCATCGACGCCTTGTATTTCTCGTAGCAGAGTACGGTGGGTGCAATGTGCTGAGACCTTAGTCCCTGACGAAGCGCTACATGAACCATCGGTAGTACTCTCTTCTTGAAATAAGAAAAATCGGATTTACTCATTATTCAAATTTATGTTGATGATATTGTCTTTGAATTTGCATATAAAAAATTAGTAGAAGAATTTGAAACTTGCATGAAATCCGAGTTTGTAATGTCTATGGTAGGCGAACTAAATTATTTTATTGGCTTGAAAATTAAGCAAACTAGTAAAGGAATACACATAAGTCAAGTGAAATATATCAATACGATTAAGAAATTTAATTTTGAAAACCTGAAACCATCTACCACCCCTATGGGTGTAACCACTGAACTTGATAAAGATTAAAAGGGAAAAGATTTTGATAATGGATTGTATAAGTCTATGATTGACTCTTTGCTTTATTTTACTGCAAGTAGACTCGATATTATGTTTAGTGTTTGTATGTGTGCTCGTTTTCAAAGTAATCCTAAAGTCTCACACTTTAATGCAATAAAACGGATATTTCGTTACGTTAAGCATACCCCCCCTTTAGGAATTTGGTACAATAAAAATTGTGAATTTAATTTCCATGCTTACACTGATGCCAATTATGGAGGATGTAAAATATAGAAAAAGCACAAGTGGGACATGTCAATTCATTGGAAATTCATTAATATCATGATTTTCAATACACCAATCTAGTGTAGCAATATCCACCACTGAGGAAGAATACATGGCCGTTAGTCTTTATTGTATATAATTACTATGGCTAAAACAACAAATTTCAGATTTTGGTATAGCTGTAAATCGAATTTCCGTTTATT
>AP025053.1:12020069-12040787 GCA_036186865.1 Eustoma russellianum
AAAACACGAGAAGTTGTGTGAAATCGGCAGTGAAAACAGGCAAAAAAACAGAAAAGTGTAAAGAAGACAAGAACACAAAAGATTTATCCTGTTTCGGTCAATGTTGTAGGATCTGCAAGGTACCACTAGAAGGGGGGTTGAATAGTGGGTGCGGAAAATATGGTTTTTAAAATTGTTTTAAACCAAAAACCCAACTTTTGAAAACAGTTTCTGTTTTCAGGACCTGTTTTGAAATGTTTAAAAACTAGATTACAGGTCTTCAAAAATTCTAAAATTTGGAGAGATCTTAGTCTCAGATTTTCTGAGTATCTCCTAAAAATTTCAGGTTAAACTTCCACCTTTAACCCCTTTAACAATCGTTGATGGTCAGATTGCGCAAATCTGCCAGAAACGGTAGTCTGATTTGAAAAATTAATTCCTATTTAACCGTGACTCCAAATGCTCTGAAAATTAAATGACTAACTTCTTATTAGATGTATCTAATTGGGTTGAAACAGTATCGAAAAATTCTTTTGGGAAGTTAGTCAAATACGTTCAAATTCTCAACCTTTCCAAGTCTGAAAATCAGACTGCACTAGTCTCTGAACTTTAG
This sequence comes from Eustoma russellianum, assembly GCA_036186865.1. NCBI lineage: Eukaryota > Viridiplantae > Streptophyta > Magnoliopsida > Gentianales > Gentianaceae > Eustoma > Eustoma russellianum. The sequence goes on from AP025053.1 coordinate 12,020,662, forward strand.
ACGTTTGGATGACTTATACTTGTCCAAAAGGGTTGCAACTTGCGCCAAAAGAACCTTAAAACGTGTGGCTATGTTTTCCTGAAAGTTTTGTGATTTTTGAAATTCGTTTACTATTTTTAATAACGTGATGAAAATGATACACTGTGCTAGGAAACTAAAAGTAAGTGCTGAAAGTAAAGAACACAAGGAATTTTATACTGGTTTGGTTAAAACAACCTACTCCAGTCTTCGAGGACACCTTCCTCGGTTAGCACTAATCATACAACACAAATAACACCTTACCACACAGGGTTGATGGAGTTACACACCAACTCCAACCCTTTACAAACCTTGTAAATGATTACAACGATCACAAACAACACCACCTTGCGAGTGCAAGATTGATCACACCTTGATCAATCTTTTACAACAATAAAGAGTATATGGTGGTATGTAAGAAGCCTATTCAAGATGTATGAATATGAATACAATAGGCTTTTAGAGAGAAGATAGAAAGAAGTATAGAAAGAAGGAGATGAAAAACGTTTTTAGCACTTGAATTTTGCAAGACTTGTCTTGTATTTTGTTTGCTCTCTTCTTTCCTTTTTATCCATAGTGGCCGCCCCCTATAGCCTTCTCGTCCTCTTGAAAATTATATTCTAAGTCCTTGGAAGAGTATATTGCATCATTGTGACATTTCCTTGCTTACTTGCTAACTCCTCATTGGATGATCATTAAGCCCTTGCTTACTTGGAACTCATTGATTGGATGGAAGTTGTCATCATTTGGTGACTAGATAAATATGAAAATAATCCTTAAAAACATGTGCCAATTAGCCATAAAAGTGTTGCCATAAGTCACATAATAATTCCGCATAATTAGCAAGAGAAATTATCACAATTTCGTTGCAAAAATCGGCCACATGCTAATTACACATGCTGAAATTTCAGCATGTGTGATATTCACACTTTATTCAAACTATTGCAAAGTTTGTATTTAATTAATTCCTTGAAAATAAAGAAGAAATGAATCATCATTTAGTGCATAACATTTCTACTAATTATGGAATTAAAATTAGTCGCCAAGAAGGCCATAAAATCGGCCATATGCATTACACACATGCTGAAATTTTTCAGCATATGTGATATTTGAAAATATCACTTGATTGTTTCCATAATATATTTAAAACATTGCCATATTATCTTTCAACCAATCCATATAATTCAAGGCAATAAATGTGGCTCATTTAGTAGCAAAAATTCGGCCAGCCATACTACACATGCTGAATTTTCAGCATGTGTCACAAATGTGACAAAGTTTGAAATGTTACCTTGTGTAGCTCCTTTCTTTATGTCACCAACATTGTATGCTTCATTCTTGGCCAATCAATATGCCAACAAAGCTCCAAATATGCTTCATCAAGCTAAGATAGGCGTGTGATGATGAGTGTACATGTGCTGAATTTTATTTTTGCAAACCTTGTAAAATAGTGCACATATATTATACACATATGGTATATTCCAATCAGCCCTTAATTGATTTTTCTAGAACACTTTAGAATGTATAGAGTGTGTAAAAGGTGTCTAGATACATGTTTTATGTCATGCCAAAAATGTTCCATGTGTCGTGTTCGTAGAAAACCAAATTTTCGACGTTTGTCGATTACCCGATTTTTCTCCGATTACATTCCAACTTTTTGCACATGTTATATATATTATGTTACACATAATATACATAAATTAAACTTTAATATTCAGCACTCATGGCTGATCTAAAGTGGCGCCCAACATGTGACAAAAATTGAATTTGGAATCTCCACAATTTGACCTTAATTTGGGGTGATTTGTGTGTGCCAACATAGAATGATTTTATGGCTGTATATACCATGTAAGCCACGAAATTTGTGGCCATTTTTGAAGTGTAGGGGCTGGCCATCTATGTATGGCAAGTACGTGACACGTTGGCGAAGTTTCGGTATTCACCCGATACGATAATTTTTTGTTTAGAACCTTTTAACGTGCCGTAATAAATTTGTCATCACCATGACTTATATCATATGATATAAGACCAGAATATTCTCATAAATATGAGTTAAATATAGTGGTGTGACGTTAACATATGTTCGTAAAATATATAACGTGTCGGTAGTACGTTGGAATATATGTGTATGTGCCTTTTTTTAAAAAATCTGAATATATATAAAAACATATGTATAAAAACGTGTATAGAATGAGAGGAGAGCTTTTCAAATATAGCTTCCTTTAATGAACTACTTAGTTTATTTAACTAAGTACTTCACTTAATGAACTAGTTTAGTTCATTAATGATTGCACCTGAAAATAGTTCAAACACAACAAATGCTTGCCATTTGATGTATGCTTTAAAGCTTCATGACTCGTTAGTATGACAACATTATATATGAACTATATAAGGCAAGTTTTATGCAAAAACGTGTTATGTCATGCATTTCTTTAATACACGTTATTTAAATTATGCATTTTGTAATCACTCATACCCCTTTTTCTCTACAATCTCCCCCTTTTGATGATATACAAAATAACCTACGTTCATGATTTAAATTTTATCGCTCCCCCTTCAATCATGCACAAATTCAAATTTAGAATTTTCTCTCCCTTGATTTGTGCAATCAATCTCTCTCTCTCCCCCTTAAATCCTACATTCTCTCCCCCTTTATTTTGGAAAGTCAATAAAAAATGCATGTAAATATGGAAAGACAATCAAATCAAATAAGCAGAAACCATACCTAATTTAGAACGTAGATTTTCATACGTGGCTTGATTTAATGCTTTAGTGAAAATGTCAGCTACTTGTGCCTTAGTGCGTACGTCATATATGACAATATCACCATTATTTACATGATCATGAAGGAAGTGATAGGCGTACTTCTATATGCTTGGTCTTAGAGTGTAGCACGGGGTTCTTAGATAAGTTGATGGCACTCATACTATCACAATATATAAGAATCTTATGTACCGTAATTCCAAAGTCAGAAAGTTGTTGTTTTAGCCATAGTAATTGTGTGCAACAAAGACTAAGTGCCATGTATTCAGCTTCAGTAGTGGATAAAGCTACGTTTGCTTGCTTTTTAGAAAACCATGAAATAAGAGAATTTCCTATAAATTAACAAGTGCCACTCGTGATTTTCCTATCTATTTTACAGCCACCATAATCTGCATCAGTATAGGGATGCAAGTTAAATTCACAATTTTTATCATACCAAATGCCTAAGGTGGGTGAGTGTTTAATATATCGAAATATTCTTTTCACGGCATTGTAGTGAGACAATTTAGGTTGACTTTGAAAACGTGCGCACATACATACACTGAATATGATATCAGGTCTACTAGCAGTAAGAATAGCAAAGAGCCAATCATAGATCTATATAAGGCATTATCAAAATCCTTACCATGTTCATCTTTATCTAATTTAGTGTTGACACTCATAGGGGTGTGGGACGGTTTTAAACTTCTCAAAATTGAACTTTTTAATCATATCATTTATATACTTAACTTATATGTATTCCTTTACCCGTTTGTTTAATCTGCAAGCCAAGAAAGTAATTTAATTCACCAACCATAGACATTTCAAATTCCGATTTCATGCAAATTTCGAAATCTTCAACAAGTTTATGAGAGGTGGAGCCGAAAATGATGTCATCAACATAAATTTGAATAATGAGTAAATTCGATTTATCTTGTTTTAAAAATAAATTACTATCTATAGTGCCTCTTTAAAACCGTTTTCTAAAAGGAAAGTAGCAAAACGATCATACCATGCTCTAGGTGCTTGTTTTAGACCGTATAGTGCCTTCTTTAGTTTGTACACGTGATCGGGATGTTTCAAATCTTCAAAACCGGGTGGTTGTTTCACGTATACCTCTTCTTGTATAAAGCCATTTAAGAATGCACTTTTCACGTCCATTTGATAGAGTTTAAAATATTTCATGCAAGCAATAGCAAGTAAAAGTCGTATGGCTTCTAAACGTGCTACGGGTGCAAATGTTTCATCATAGTCAATTCCTTCCTCTTGATTATAGCCTTGTGCCACAAGTCTAGCTTTATTTCTAACGACTTTTCCTTCTTCATTCATTTTATTTCTAAACATCCACTTTGTGCCTATTATTGTCTTATCTTGTGGTCGTGGGACTAAATCACATACGTCATTTCTAACAAATTGATTAAGTTCATCATGCATAGCATCAATCCAAGAAGAATCACTCAAACTATCATGCACATTTTTAGGTTCAATTTCGGATATCATGGCATGAAATAGATTTATTTCATCGGATTTATTCTACTACGTGGTCGCACACTGTGAGTGATCGTGTGGGTGATCTCTATGCCATCTTGGTTGATTATTTTCTACGTTCTTATGCATTTCTAAGAGATCATGCATTTCTAGTGTATCATGCGTATCTAGTATATCATGCGTGCCATCATCATCATTCAACACGGGTTTTAATTCAAAATCATCGTCATATTCTTTATCTTTATCAATCTCACCAAATTCATTAAACTTCACATGAATGGATTCTAGAATTTGCCTAGTGATGGGATCATAACATCTATATGCTTTTGAATTCACAGAATACCCAACAAAGATGCATTCAATTGATTTAGATTCAAACTTATCTAAATTATCTTTCGTATTTAACACAAATCATTTACAACCAAACACACGAAAGTAATCAATTTTAGGCATGCAATCATTTAATATCTTATAAGGCGTCTTATTAATCTTCTTTCTAATGGACAAACGATTAATTATGTAGCATGCACAATTTACGGCTTCCACCCACAAAAATCTAGGCAATTTATTCTCACAAAACATGGTTCTAGCAATTTCTTGTAATGTCCTATTCTTTCTGTTGTACCCCGCCGAAAAATTATATAGTACTTGAAGACTCGTATAAGTGAATTAATAAAGTGGTATCCTTCAAGTGCCTTTCACTAAGTTTCCTTACTGATTCTTTTATTTAGGATGATAAGCAAATGATATAATCAATTCAAGCGTGAGTTATGGACTATATGAAGTGGCCAATTCACTCCCAAAGACTCAAGAAAATTCGGCCATAAGGCATAAAAAGGGGCCTTAAATGGGGTTTTCCCAAATTATAGGAGAGTTTAATCTTAAGGGCCTCCCTAAAATAAGCCCAAATAAAATTAAGGAGTTGTAAGTAGTGGGCAATTCTTTCCCCAATTCTTAGAAAAATTCGGCCCTAGTCCAAAGGGAATTAGGAATTTCCTAATTTTTTTTAAAACAAGAAAAGGGGAAATAATTAATAAAAAGGGGGCAAATACCCACATGGCTTCTCATTAAACTCATTCGGAAAGAAATTAAGCATGGTAAAGATTCTCCCCCCCCCCCCAAGAGTCAAAACCGCCACCCCCATGGTTGAAGATTTCCATGGTTACTCAATATTTACTACAAGGTTAAGGAAATAACTCTAGTTGGATAAAGTAACCTAGGTTAGTCATAAAGTAACTATAGTTGATATAAAGTAACTATAGTTGATATAAAGTAACTATAGTTGACATAAAGTAACTATAGTTGACACAAAGTAACCTTGGTTGGGTAAAAGTAACCAAGGCTAATTAATTCTAGTAGCCTAACTAAACTATGGTAAACTCCCTCCCCTTAACACAAAACCCACGGCTGCACCCTAGCCAAGGGAAGAAAAATTCTCTCCAAGCAATTTTAGAACACTCCACTCTCAAGAAGTCAATGGAGCAAGGAGACTTCCCTATTTTCTCCATTGTAACATACGGTTAGTGAAGAAGTCCAAGAACAATTTTCAAGCTCCAAGAATTCATCTAGGTAAGTACATGCTAAGCATGCTAAGTGAATTCCATGTTTCAAAGAATGAAACTCACATTGGTATCCATCTTTTCTTTCCAAAAACGTGACCCTCAAATGGTCACTAGGAGAAGGTTTTGCAAGATACCAAGAGAAGCTAATTTTTTGAAGGCTGGATTCATTTCTAGCTCCATTCAAGTTTCATTTTGGTAAGGGAATCATAGCCTTACTTTAGTTGTGTTTTCACTTAAGATAATAGCTAATGATCCTTCTATTTCTTCCTCCTCTCAAAACCGTGTACTATATGTGAAGTAGGCGGAAGACTTTACTCCATTTCAACCAAGGCTCATGCTAAGGAAAGCTCTAAGGTTCAAAGAGGCAAGTATACTCTAGCCAATCTTGCCTTATTTGCGAAGTGCATGCTTGAATGGCTAGTCATTATTAGGTTATGAATCTTAGTAAAAGATGCTAAGTACAAGATATGAAAACTAGATGTTATAGGAAAAGTGGTGGTATGAACAAATGATTTGTTGTATGAATGTGTGTGACAAATTTGATATGACTCTTAAACTGATTATTTATGGTTTAAAGCATATTATGAGGCTTGGAAACATTATGTTGAAGTGAGTATTTAATGGATATTAAGTCATTTTAAGGAATGAGGATTGATTGGAATTGCTTGAACCATAAAAATGAAGAAGTGCTGGAACTACTGGAGCTGGACAGATTTGTGCAGCTGATTGTGTGACCTGAAAACGAACCTTAGGAGTGTTCAAATTGGCTAATTTTTGTATGATGTTAGCCTTACATGTTTATGAAATGTGTGAGTTGGAATTTCAATAAAAGAAGCAGTGGTTTGTCCTAAATAAAATGTTTAGTAAGAGTTGGTAAAACAGAAGTACTGGAACAAGACAGTTTTATATGGCATGTTTAACGACCTGGAAACGAACCCTAGGAATGTCCAAATTGACTAATTTTTGTTATGGTGATATCCTCATATATGTAATAAATATGTGAGTTGGAAGTTTGGTAAAAGAATATGTGGATTGACCAGAGTGTAATTTTTAGTAGAAACTGCTCAGACAGAAGTACTGGAGCTGAACAGTTTTATGTGTTATGTGTACGCCCTGAAAATGGACCTTAGGAATATTCAAATTGGCCAATATTTGGTTTTCTGATAGACCTATGTGTTTATGAGATGTGTGAGTTGGAATTTTGTCAAAAGGAATTACGGATTATTTTTAGTAGATTGTTTGGTAAAACTGGTCAAACAGAGTTTCTGGAACAGGACAGTTTTGAGTGGTAAGTTGTGTGGCCTCGAAAGTGCACCTTAGGAATGTGAAAATTAGTGGATTTTTGGTATGATGATAGTTTGACGTGTGTATGACTTTTGTGAGTTGGAATTTTAGTAAAAGAGTTGTGGTTTGGTCACAATGAATTTCGTGGTAAAACTGGTCATCCCAGATTCAGCATGTACCTAGCTGGGAGAAAGTAATTAGTTGACCCCCTTAAACTTATTGGAATGCCTTGGAATTTTTATGGTAATTACCTAAGGCATATATGTACATGTTCATGTAAAGAATCCAGCATAAAACCATCATTTTGATGATTAACAACTGAGTTGAACTTAGTTGTACAAAACTGGAAAACATGACATTTTTATGTCTTAAGTTGTAGGGCTTCGCTCTAGCTCATTAAGCTTGAATGTGATGTTTGGCCTTATGACTATCGTTCCTTGGTGAGTTAGCTATGTTCTCCAGGTGATGAATTAAAATGAATAAGGCTTTATGACCTATGAAACTGAGGTAAAGCGGTACTGCCCTGCTGATTTCAGCAGTACCATTAGTGATAATATGATGCTTTGAGGTCGTTAGACTTTTCGAATTGTTACGAAATTTTTATGGTATGAGTCTACGACTTCATTATGCATGTGCATGACATGAACTTATGAAAACGAGCGCGAATTGATTAGCACGAGGCGGTATGAACAGAATGTGATTGCTGGACAGTTTTCCCAACTTAAAAGACAAGTCCATGCGTGTATGTTATGATGTATGTGTTCACGAGTCGCATAGTGCATGTCATACGTTGCATCATCGTCATTTACATGATTTATGGCATTGGTTTTATGTGAAAGAAAGATGAAAAGCATTTTTAAAGAAATGATCCTGTTTTAAAAAGAACGCTTCCCACCGGTACCGTGTGTGTGTATGAGCCTGGCCAGTAAGAACCCGCCCAGATCTGGGTTAATTGATCTGATGATATGACCGTTCAGGCCCGGAGAAGAATAGACCTGATAATGACCGTTCAGGCCAGGAGAAGAATAGACCTGATAATGACCGTTCGGGCCCGCAGAAGAATAAACCTGATAAGTGATGATGCTACCGTTCTGAATCCATGGAATAATAGATTCGAAGGGGAGACGTTACCGCCTAAGATCCGGGAAGATAGATCTGAACACTCTATTGTTTTCTGACGATGATGATTTGAAAGAAAAGCATGAAAAGCCATATTCTCATTTTTATCATGATGCATCACATGAACATATGCATGCATGTCACGTTTATGGAGTCATTGTGTAGTGACACATGATACTTAGACTAAGTTGTTATGACCTTGTAGATCCTAAGTTATGATCTTGTTAAGTGATGATCTTTGATATGTTACGAACTTATGCAAGTTGCAGCCTTTTATTGTTGTGTTCTTTAAGTAACGATCTTGCTTAAGTTATGATCTTGATGCATTTAATGTTGATCACTAACGGGTATTGGATGGAGGTCAGGTATGTTACTAAACCGGATTTTGGGGTTCGGTTCTTGTATGTACTTCTCATTTAATGCATGATTGTTTATGGTGTACTTGCTGGTGACTTTGTCACTCACCCCCCATTTTTCCTCCCAGAGGCTGCAGGGAACAAGGTAGAATGGATTGAGGATGAACCTAGGGTCCCCTACCCATGAGTGCAGCGAAGGATGGACGGATTAGGAGACATGACTTGACGATTATGACTGATGACTGATTATGTAGTTGTGATGGGAAACATCTACTTTTGAGAATTTCGATACTAATTCGGGTTATAAAACGAAGAATGATTTTGTGGATGTTTTTAATTTAAAGTTTTTATTCTACCACGGTTTCGCTTACTTGATGACGTATAAGCGCGAAAATCCATGCATTATTTCATGGATTAAGACACGTTACGGATCGACGCCTGGTACTCTCCTTAGTGAAGTATGGCGGGTGCACCGGTTCTAGCTAGGCCGGCATGCGGGGCGCTACAGGTGGTATCAGAGCTGAGGCTCCAGATCCGGGCAGAATGTAGAGCTAAGTTATGATCATAGTCAACTAAGCTTGATATTAGATCTACGTCATGATCCTAGATGAGACTTGAACTTAGACTAGGATGATTTAGACTGAAAATTAGGTTTTTGACCAAATGATAAAGCCCTAGTCGATGGCCATCAATAGAATGTAATCATGTCTGCTTGCATGACCATAAGATTGTATATGGATTACGAATTAAATGGTGTCGCTTATCCTGAATATTTGTACTTTGAGTAAGACTCCGACACTTCGTGGTGCGGATGGCACCACAATTCAGTAAAATGACATCATCATTGTCACCCCAGGAGGCAGTAGACTTTACTAGCAATAGTTAGTAAGAACATGTATTCCAAGGTTTGGCAGGGAATTTAGTTCATAGCAAGCAGGAAGATGGTTAAGTAAGGTTGAAGGTAATTCCATGCTGACACGAGTACTGGATAGGATAAAGGCAAAGTTCTAAGGGGAGTTTTGTGAGTTCTTCCTCTCTCGGGACTTAGTCACGAGAAGGGTTGAGGAATTTGACTCACTAAGACAAGGGTCAGGAATCTCCGTACTCATTTATTACTTTGGGACTGTATGTTCCTTTGATCATGAGAGATGAAAAGTTTAAGGTGATCAGATTTGTGCGCGGTCTAGACCCCCAGATCAAATTAGGCTAAGTTAAGTCGTATTCAAGGACCTTTGGTGAATTATTGGAGGACCGCTACGGAGCGGAATGCGATAGTAAGGGAACGAAAGAATGAAAGAAGCGATTTAACAAGCAAACGAAGTAGAAGGTGGGAAACCGTATCCATATAAGGCTAGTTTATGCAGATGACAAAGAAACAACCAAGGTACGCCTAATAAGTGTGAAGTACCTATGTCCTCTGCTCTACTTCCTATTAACCAAGTATGAGTGATTATGATAGTTTTCTTTAAGTTATGATGAGTAGACCACAAGTAAACAAGTGAGATTATTAGTGATAACATGACTAAGTATGACACTGTGTATGGAACTCGGGGTCCTCGTCATGATGCGTCACTATTAGAACTTGTACACATTTTATTGCACTATATGGGGAATAGGTCATTATTATGAAAACCATGTTTTAAGAAAACGGACCACCTTAGGATGATTTGAAATATCACAAAGGGAACATAAGTTTCAAAGGAGAACCCACAATTTCTAGTTCGATCTTATGAAATGATCACAAAAAGGTAAAAGTTGTTACATAGTAAGGCGAGCCGCGGACAGATGAATGTAGCACATACCTTATGAAGAGCTTGGTATGTGTACCTTATTGGAATTATACGGGAGGACGTTGGATGCTGTTTCATACGTAAGATGACCATTACGTGATTACGGAAGGCATGTTTACAGAAAGGAACTAATGGTCCATATCTCAGAGTTAATGATCTCTGCCAAGTTTTTCATATTTTATGAAAAAGAAAATTATAAGCCTGCTATAATCATGATTACACGGAATGGATTTCATTATCAAGTGCATACTATTAAAGTTGCAAGTGCTTGATATGAGATAGGTTACGATAACACCTCTAGAGAATTAGAATAAGTTCTGATGAGACCTCTAAGATGAATGGAACAAAGCAGTTCTGAGGGAACTAAATAGACACTTTATGCGATCTTATTTACCTAAAAGAAGAAGCCACAAGGGAAACGGAAGACAACATGAGGAGTAGACGCCCCCATTTTGTTGACTAGCCTGAAGTTTCGAGTACTAAACTTATATTAAGGGGGGGGAGAATGTTGTATCCCCCCCCCCCGAATAATCATATAGTACTTGAAGACTCGTATAAGTGAATTAATAAAGTGGAATCCTTCAAGTGCCTTTCACTAAGTTTCCTTAGTGATTCTTTTATTTAGGATGATAAGCAAATGATATAATCAATTCAAGCGTGAGTTATGGACTATATGAAGTGGCCAATTCACTCTCAAAGGCTCAAGAAAATTCGGCCATAAGGCATAAAAAGGGGCCTTAAAGGGGTTTTTCCCAAATTATAGGAGAGTTTAATCTTAAGGGCCTCCCTAAAATAAGCCCAAATGAAAATTAAGATGTTGTAAGTAGTGGGCAATTCTTTCCCCAATTCTTGGAAAAATTCGGCCCTAGTCCAAAGGGAATTAGGAATTTCCTAATTTTTATTTTAAAACAAGAATAGAGGAAATAATTAATAAAAATGGGGCAAATACCCACATGGCTTCTCATTAAACTCATTTGGAAAGAAATTAAGCATGGTAAAGATCTCCCCGACCAAGAGTCAAAACCGCCGCCCCCCATGGTTGAAGATTACCATGGTTACTCAATATTTACTACAAGGTTAAGAAAATAACTCTAGTTGGATAAAGTAACCTAGGTTAGTCATAAAGTAACTATAGTTGACATAAAGTAACTATAGTTGATATAAAGTAACTATAGTTGGCATAAAGTAACTATAGTTGGAATAAAGTAACTATAGTTGACATAAAGTAACTATAGTTGACACAAAGTAACCTTGGTTGGGTAAAAGTAACCAAGGCTAATTAATTCTAGTAGCCTAACTAAACTATGGTAAACTCCCTCCCCTTAACACAAAACCCACGGCTGCACCCCTAGCCAAGGGAAGAAAAATTCTCTCCAAGCAATTTTAGAACACTCCACTCTCAAGAAGTCAATGGAGCAAGGAGACTTCCCTATTTTCTCCATTATAACATGCGGTTAGTGAAGAAGTCCAAGAACCATTTTCAAGCTCCAAGAATTCATCTAGGTAAGTACATGCTAAGCATCCTAAGTGAATTCCATGTTCTAAAGAATGAAACTCACATTGGTATCCCTCTTGTCTTGCCAAAAACGTGACCCTCAAATGGTCACTAGGAGAAGGTTTTGCAAGATACCAAGAGAAGCTAATTTCTTGAAGGGTGGATTCATTTCTAGCTCCATTCAAGTTTCATTTTGGTAAGGGAATCATAGCCTTACTTTAGTTATGTTTTCACTTAAGATAATAGCTAATGATCCTTCTATTTCTTCCTCCTCTCAAAACCGTGTACTATATGTGAAGTAGGAGGAAGACTTTACTCAATTTCAACCAAGGCTCATGCTAAGGAAAGCTCTAAGGTTCAAAGAGGCAAGTATACTCTAGCCAATCTTGCCTTATTTGCGAAGTGCATGCTTGAATGGCTAGTCATTATTAGGCTATGAATCTTAGTAAAAGATGCTAAGTACAAGATATGCAAACTAGATGTTATAGGAAAAGTGATGGCATGAACAAATGATTTGTTGTATGAATGTGTGTGAAAAATTTGATATGACTCTTAAACTGATTATTTATGGTTTAAAGCATATTATGAGGCTTGGAGAACATTATGTTGAAGTGAGTATTTAATGGATATTAAGTCATTTTAAGGAATGAGGTTGATTGGAATTGCTTGAACCATAAAAATGAAGAAGTGCTGGAACTACTGGAGCTGGACAGATTTGTGCAGCTGATTGTGTGACCTGAAAACGAACCTTAGGAGTGTTCAAATTGGCTAATTTTTGGTATGATGTTAGCTTTACATGTTTATGAAATGTGTGAGTTGGAATTTCAATAAAAGAAGCAGTGGTTTGTCCTAATAAAATGTTTAGTAAGAGTTGGTAAAATAGAAGTACTGGAACAAGACAGTTTTATGTGACATGTTTGACGACCTAGAAACGAACCCTAGGAATGTCCAAATTGACTAATTTTTGTTATGGTGATATCCTCATATATGTAATAAATATGTGAGTTGGAATTTTGGTAAAAGAATATGTGGATTGACCAGAGTGTAATTTTTAGTAGAAACTGCTCAGACAGAAGTACTGGAGCTAAACAGTTTTATGTGGTATGTTGTATGCCATGAAAATGGACCTTAGGAATATTCAAATTGGCTAATCTCTAGTATGCTAATAGCCCTATGTGTTTATGAAATGTGTGATTTGGAATTTTGTTAAAAGGAATTACGGATTATTTTTAGTAGAATGTTTGGAAAAACTGGTCAAACAAGTTTCTGGAACAGGACAGTTTTGAGTGGTAAGTTGTGTGTCTCGAAAGTGCACCTTAGGAATGTGCAAATGAACTTATTTTTAGTATTATGATAGTTTGACGTGTGTATGACATTTGTGAGTTGGAATTTAGTAAAAAGAGTTGTGGTTTGGTCACAATGAATTTCGTGGTAAAACTGGTCATCCCAGATTCAGCATGTACCTAGCTGGGAGAAAGTAATTAGTTGACCCCCTTAAACTTATTGGAATGCCTTGGAATTTTTATGGTAATTACCTAAGGCATATATATACATGTTCATGAAAATAATCCAGCATAAAACCATCATTTTGATGATTACTGAGTTGAAGTTAGTTGTACAAAATTGGAAAACAAGGACAGTTTTATGTCTTAAGTTGTAGGGCTTCGCTCTAGCTCATTAAGCTTGAATGTGATGTTTGGCCTTATGAATATTGTTCTTTGATGAGTTAGCTATGTTCTCCAGGTGATGAATTAAAATGAATAAGGCTTTATGACCTATGAAACTGAGGTAAAGCGGTACTGCCCTGCTGATTTCAGCAGTACCATTAGTGAAAATATGATGCTTTGAGGTCGTTAGACTTTTCGAATTGTTACGAAATTTTTATGGTATGAGTCTACGGACTTCATTATGCATGTGCATGACATGAACTTATGAAAATGAGCGCGAATTGATTAGCACGAGGCGGTATGAACAGAATGTGATTGCTGGACAGTTTTCCCAACTTAAACGACAAGTCCATGCGTGTATGTTATGATGTATGTGTTCACGAGTCGCATAGTGCATGTCATACATTGCATCATCGTCATTTACATGATTTATGGCATTGGTTTTATGTGAAAGAAAGATGAAAAGCGTTTTTAAAGAAATGATCCTTGTTTTAAAAAGAACGCTTCCCACCGGTACCCGTGTGTGTATATGAGCCTGGCCAGTAAGAACCCGCCCAGATCCGGGTTAATTGATCTGATGATATGACCGTTCAGGCCCGGAGAAGAATAGACCTGATAATGACCGTTCAGGCACGGAGAAGAATAGACCTGATAATGACCGCTCGGGCCCGGAGAAGAATAGACTCGATAAGTGATGATGCTACCGTTCTGAATCCGGGAATAATAGATTCGAAGGGAGACGTTACCGTCTCAGATCCGGCAAGATAGATCTGAATACTCTGTTGTTTTCTGACGATGATGATTTGAAAGAAAAGCATGAAAAGTCATATTCTCATTTTTATCATGGTGCATCACATGAACATATGCATGCATGTCACGTTTATAGAGTCATTGTGTAGTGACATATGATACTTAGACTAAGTTGTTATGACCTTGTATATTCCTAAGTTATGATCTTGTTAAGTGATGATCTTTGATATGTTACGAACTTATGCAAGTTGCAGTCTTTTATTGTTGTGTTCTTTAAGTAACGATCTTCCTTAAGTTATGATCTTGATGCATTAAGTGTTGATCATCTAACGGGTATTGGACTGGAGGTCAGGTATGTTACTAAACCGGATTTTGGGGTTCGGTTCTTGTATGTACTTCCCATTTAATGCATGATTGTTTATGGTGTACTTGCTGGTGACTTTGTCATTCACCTCCCTATTTTTCCTCCCAGAGGCTGCAGGGAACAAGGTAGAATGGATTGAAGATGAACCTAGGGTCCCCTACCCGTAAGTGCAGCGAAGGATGGACGGATTAGGAGACATGACTTGACGATTATGACTGATGACTGATTATGTAGTTGTGATGGGAAACATCTACTTTTGAGAATTTCGATACTTTAATTCGGGTTGTAAAACGAAGAATGATCTTGTGGATGTTTTAATTTAAAGTTTTTATTTCTACCACGGTTTCGCTTACTTGATGACGTATAAGCGCGAAAATCCATGCATTATTCATGGATTAAGACACGTTACGGATCGACGCCTAGGTACTCTCCTTAGTGAAGTACGGCGGGTTGCACCGGTTGTGGCTAGGCCAGGATGCGGGGTGCTACACTTTCTTTCTACTACTCCATTTAATTATGGAGTTTTTGGTGGCAAAAACTCGTGTTTAATTCCTTTTTCTTCGCAAAATGCAATCATGTCCTTGTTTTTAAATTCACCGCCTCTATCGCTTCTTATCCCTTTCACATTAACACCATATTGATTTTCAAGTTGTTTTATTAGTTTGGCAATCTCAATGGCACTATCATCTTTATATGCAAGAAACAAAGTCCAAGTATAACGAGAAAAATCATCAACAATCACACAAGCATAATGACGTCCACCGAGACTCGTAGTGCGACTAGGACCAAACAAATCAATGTGTAATAATTCTAAAACTCTGTCATGCTTATTTCTTTTTTAGGTTTAAGTGACTCGCATGTTTGTTTGCCTTTTATGCAAGATTCATACCGCTGAAAGTTGTTTAAATCAAGTGTAGGCGATCCTCGTATTAAGTTCTTTCGTTGGAGTTTTTCAAGTGTAGAAATGCCAATGTGTCCTAAACGTCTATGCCACAAATTTACGTTAGGTTCATTTGACATGAAACACTTAACCTTAGCGTCAAACATATCATCCATAGAAAGTGTAAAGATGTTTCCTTCCCGTTTTCCTTTTAAAACTGTTTCTCCATTTTTATTTATTATATTGCAATATGGATGAGTAAAACACACATCAAAACCATTGTCAATAAATTGTGAAATGCTAAGAAGATTATAGGATAAGTTTCTTACCAAAAAGACGACGGAGATTTGAAGGGTGCTTGGGTTACCAATTGTACCTTTTCCGATGATATTGCCTTCATTGTTGTCTCCAAAGGTCACGGATCCGCCTTTTGTGACCTTCTTCAATCTAGTGAACAAGCTCGGGTCACCCGTCATGTGTCTCGAGCAACCACTGTCAAGGAACTATTTGATAGATGTTTCTTTTGTTGTGTGGGTTCCCTGCAATGTACGAGAATGATTTAGGTACCCTTTTAATTTTGGGTCCTTGCGAGTTAGTTATTCACCTCTTAGTAAAAGTACCCTTCGGTACCCATACTTGGGTGATCCTTCTCGGCCTAGCAAATGGTAATAATGTACATGAAGGAGCAATGTAATAGACATGTGGTGAATGGACTTTAGGCCTTTGGCCAAGAACTCCTTTATAGCATTATATGGAGTACGTTTTTGATATGTCCTCGTGTTGGTGTGCATAGTACGTGATCTAGATGGATGAAATGAATGTCGTGTATGCATCACTTGTTTCTTCTCATATCTATATGGCACATAATTATATTTTGCATGATATGAAGAAGAAGTATGACGAGATGAAGGAGAGGGGGTCTTTGCGTCATCTTAGACGCCATGTTTGCTTTAGGTGTATCTACTTTCTTAGACAAGAAGAATTTGAATGGTTTAATTGATACATCATTTGTCTCAATGTATCCTAATCCGGTTTTATCACTGTCATGTTTTTGTGATAGAATAATACGATCTAGCATGTTAGATCCTGTGTCAAATTGTTTCATCATCTTTTCTGAATCCTTATTCCTTGATTTCAAATTTGAAATCTCGGATTTCATTTCATTATTATGAGTGGTCAATGATGAGATCTCTATTTTTAATGCATTAATGATGCATGACGACTATTCTTTTGAATCGTTTAATTGAGCGACAAGGTTCGCGTTAGAAGATTCTACAACTTCTTATCTTCAACTAATCGCTTCTTTTCTTTCGCGAGAGTCTTAGTAAATTTATGCAATTCTAAATACTGACTGAAAAGATCATCATAAGAAGGCTCAGATTCAGAATCAAAGTCAGAAGATACCTCGTTTGATGCTTTGGATACAAAGCATACTTGTGCAGTCTCCTCTTCTGTATCAGTCTGGGAATTAGATGTATCACTCCAAGGGGAGGCCTTGAGAGCTCTTTTCCTTTGCTTAGGTTCTGAGACGAGTCTATTTTTGGTCCGATCCTTGTTAGGGTATTTGTTTGTTTGCTTGTCCTTATTAGGGCAGTCATATGATAGATGTCCAATTTACCGCATTCGTAACATTTAACATCCTTGTCATTTGTCTTGTTCTTATTTCTTTTAGTCGAAGTAGCCTTAGATTTGTTTTTAAATGACTTTCTCATGAATTTTCTCAAGCCTTTAGCCAATAAAATTAAGTCATCGTTGTCTGATTCAGAATCACTATCATCTACGTGATCGGAAGAAGTAGAGACGTATTCATTTGATTTAAATGCAATAGTCTTACCTTGTTTTGATTATGATTCCGATTTCCTTATGGTGAGTTTGTTCTCATATACCTTAAGTGATCCAATTAGTTCCTCTATCTTAATTGATTTAGTTTCTTTGCTTTCTTCTATGGCCGTTACTTTAGGATCCCACTCGGATGGTAGGCTTCGTAAAACTTTTGTACCTTTTCCTGCATAGAGAAGGCTTTGCCAAGAGACTCAAGAGAATTGTAAATGTTAGTCAAGCGTAGATCCATATCAACGATAGATTCATTTGGCAATAATTTAAATGACTCGAGTGTGGACATAAGCATGTTGATTTTGGACTCTTTTACTTGACTAGTGCCTTCGTGTTTCATTTCAAGAATTCTCCACATTTCTTGAGCACTAGAACAATTTGAAACATAGCTAGATTCACTTTTATTTAGTCCATTTAGAAGCAATTGCATGGCTCTAGCGTTCATGCTCAGTCTCTTTTTATCATCACTAGTATACTCTTGTATAGGCTTAACAACCTCTAGTGTGACTCCATCTACAGTGGATAATTTTGATGGAACAAATGGACCATCTTCTATAATGGACCAAAGATCAATATCGAAGTCCATAAGGAAAAGTTTCATTCTTAACTTCCACCGTCAAGAGAGGAGGCCTTTGACTGGACATACCTTCTTGCTCGGTTTTGAAGTTTGTGGATGCCATCTCACTTAGATCGTTGGATCCTTTAGTTGTGAGTATTCCTACGCTCTGATACAACTTGTAGGATCTGCAAGGCACCACTAGAAGGGGGGTTTGAATAGTGGGTGCGGAAAATATGGTTTTTAAAATTGTTTTAAACCAAAAACCCAACTTCTGAAAAAGTTTCTGTTTTCAGAACCTATTTTGAAACGTTTTGAAACCTACGTTACAGATCTTCAAAAATTCTGAAATTGAAGAGATCTTAGTCTCAGATGTTTTGTATCTCCTAAAAATTTCAGATTAAACTTCAACCTTTAACCTTTTTAAAAATCGTTGATGGTCAGATTGCGCAAATCTGCCAGAAATGGTAGTTTGATTTGAAAAATTAATTCCTATTTAACCGTGACTCCAAATGCTCTGAAAATTTAATGACTAACTCCTTATTAGGTGTATTTAATCGGGTTAAAACAGTTTTGAAAAATGCTTTTGGGAAATGAGTCAAATACGTTCCAAGTCTCATCCTTTGCAAGTCTGAAAATCAGACTGCACTAGTCTCAGAACTTTAGACGTTTGGATGACTTATAATTGTCCAAAAGGGTTGAAACTTGCGTCAAAAGAACCTTAAGACCTGTGGCTATGTTACTTGAAAGTTGAATGATTTTTGAAATTCGTT
Source organism: Eustoma russellianum (assembly GCA_036186865.1). Taxonomy (NCBI): domain Eukaryota; kingdom Viridiplantae; phylum Streptophyta; class Magnoliopsida; order Gentianales; family Gentianaceae; genus Eustoma; species Eustoma russellianum. Next base: position 12,039,339 of record AP025053.1, read on the forward strand.
TACTATTTCGAATAACGTGATGAAAATGATGCACTGTGCTGGAAACTGAAAGTAAGTGCTCAAAGTAAAGAACACAAGGAATTTTATACTGGTTCGGTTAAAACAGCCTATTCTAGTCTTCGAAGACACCTTCCTTGGTTAGCACTAATCACACAACACAAATAAACCTTACTACACAGGGTTGATGGAGTTACACATCAACTCCAACCCTTTACAAACATTGTAAATGATTACAACGATCACGAACACCACCACCTTGCGAGTGCAAGATTGATCACACCTTGATCAATCTTTTAAACAATAAAGAGTATATGGTGGTATGTAAGAAGCCTATTCAAGATGTATGAATATGAATACAATAGGCTTTTAGAGAGAAGAAAGAAAGAAGTGTAGAAAGAAGGAGATGAAAAACGTTTTAGCACTTGAATTTTGCAAGACTTGTCTTGTATTTTTTTGCTCTCTTCTTTCCTTTTTATCCATAGTGGCTGCCCCCTATAGCCTTCTCTTCCTCTTGAAAATTATCTTCTAAGTCCTTGGAAGAGTATATTGCATCATTGTGACATTTCCTTGCTTACTTGACAACTCCTCATTGATGATCATTAAGCCCTTGCTTACTTGACACTCATTGATTGGATGGAAGTTGTTATCATTTGATGACTAGATAAATCTGAAAATAATCCTTAAAAACATTTTCCAATTAGCCATAAATGTTGTACCCAACGAGGAATCACATTGTACTTGAGACTTGTCTAAGTGAATTTACGAAAAGTTGCATCTTCAAGTACAATTTATTTAGTTTTATGATTACTTCTTCAATTAGATTCGTGTTAAGAAAATATTGTATAATAATTCAAGCATGAAGTATGGACTATGTGAAGTGGCCAATTCACCCCTAAGGGCCTAGGAGATTTCGGCCACAAGGATAAAAAGGGCCTTAGAAGGTTTTCTTTCAAATTAAAAGAAGGTTAATCTTAAGGGCCATCTTTTAATAAGCCCAAATAGCAATTAAGCAATTTTAAGTAGTGGGCAATTTTTCTCCAATCCTCCCTAAACTTTCGGCCCTATGAGTCCAAGAAACTCAACATTTCACTAATTTTATTTTTAAATCAAGAAAAAGGGGGAAATAGTTAGTAAAAAGAACAACTACCTACAAAGCTTTTCATTTAACCCGCTAGGAAAGAGAATTAAGCATGTAATGGCCACTTAATGCTTAAACCGCCGGATGTCCCCTATGGATAACCCAAGAAGCCTTTCAAATCTTACCATGGTTACTTTATATTAACTACAAGGTTAAAGTAACTCAAGTTAACCCTTAAAGTAACTCTAGTTGGATAAAAGTAACCCAAGTTAGCATTAAAGTAACCTTGATCATCTAAAAGTAACTTGGGTTAATTAACTCAACCATGCAAGTTTACCCCCTTATTCTCTCTTACTTCCAACGGCTAACCC
>AP025053.1:12045608-12112918 GCA_036186865.1 Eustoma russellianum
AAGTTTGTTGAGGGGTTTTCTCGAATTGCCATGCCTCTCACCCGATTGACACAGAAAAAGACCAAGTTTGAATGGACCCCAGACTGTGAAAGAATTTTACTGAATTAAAGGAGAAGCTAACTTCTGCCCCAGTTTTGGCACAACCTATTACGAGTTAAAATTTTGTGGTGTATAGTGACGCCTCTAAGAATGGACTTGGATGTGTCCTAATGCCGAAAGATCGAGTGATTGCGTATGCATCTAGATAGCTAAAACCATTTGAACAAAATTACCCGGTACATGATCTTGAATTAGCAGCCGTAGTCTTTGCCCTAAAAATATGGAGACATTATTTGTATGGTGAGAGGTGCGAAATCTTCACAGATCACAAGAGCCTTAAGTACCTCTTCACCCAAAAAGAATTAAAAGTGCGTCAATTGCAGATGGCTAGAGTTGATGAAGGACTACGACCTTTCTATTCAGTATCATCCGGGGAAAGCTAATAAAGTTGCCGACGCTCTGAGCAGAAAGACAAGCCATCCGCGTCAACCACCTCTGCAACGGGATATGGAAGAATTTGATCTTGAGGAGGTCGATTCCATTGAGGGCATGCTCGCAAAGATGGTACTGATTCCTTTGCTAATTGACAAGATTAAGGAGGGTCAGGAAAAGGATGAAACTTTGAAAAAAATAAAGGACAGTTTGAGAACGAAACCATCTGAGGATTTTAAGATTAGAAATGATAATAGCTTGTGGTTTCGAGAAAGACTGTGCGTTCCCAATGACGATGATATAAGGAACGAAATTCTTCGTGAAGCTCATAATACACGTTTGTCTATCCATCCTGGAGACAACAAGATGTACCAAGACTTAAAACAAAGATTCTGGTGGCATGGCATGAAAAGACAAATTGCGGAGTTCGTAGAGAAATGCCTTGTTTGCCAGAAGGTGAAAGCGGAACATCAGAGACCCACTGGATTACTACAACCTCTTGAAGTTCCCGAGTGAAAATGGGATCACATTACTAAGGATTTTGTAACTGACCTACCAAGAACGAAGAATGGACATGACGCCATTTGGGTAGTCGTCGATCGTTTAACAAAATCTGCTCACTTCATGTCTATGACACTCAAGGCTCCTATGGAGAAGTTCGCTACGATGTATGTTGATCAAATTGTGAGCCTTCATGGAATACCCATAAGCATTGTTTGTGACTGCGACCCTTGCTTTATATCTCGATTTTGGATAGCTTTTCAAAAAGCGATGGGTACCGAGTACGAATAAGTTCCGCATTTCACCCCCAAATAGATGGTCAATCGAAGAGAACCATCCAAACACTGGAAGACATGATGCGAGCTTGCATACTTGACTTTGGAGGAAGTTGGGACAAGAGTCTCATACTAGTGGAGTTCTCTTATAATAATAGTTACCATCGATCAATTGGGATGGCTCCTTACGAAGCACTATATGGGAGAAAATGCCGCTCTCCATTTTATTGGGACGAAATCGGAGAAAAGATTTTCACAGGACCTGACCTAATAGAACAAACGTGAGAGACAGTAATGATTATCAAACAAAGGTTGCAAGCAGCCCAAGATAGAAGCAAGGTTTGGCAGACGAGAAACGGCGACCATTGGAATTTCAAGTTGGGGAAAAGGTATTCTTGAAGGTATCGTCATCCAAAGGAGTTAAGAGATTTGGTATCAAAGGGAAATTAAGCCCAAGGTTTGTTGGACCCTATGAGATTCTTGAAAGAGTTGGAGAAGTCGCTTACCGGTTAGCGCTACCGCCATCACAATCTCAACTACATGATGTGTTCCATGTATCTCAGCGGTATGTACACGAGCCTAGTCATGTCATTGAGGAGCAACCTTTGAAAGTTGAAGCCGACGCGACATACGTAGAAGAACTGGAAAGGATTGTTGATCGCAAGAAAAAGGTTCTGAGGAAACGATCTATTCCTATGGTTAAGGTGCAATGGAAGCACCACGCTATTGATGAGACCACTTGGGAGATGGAAGAAAACATGAAGAACCTGTATCCTCACCTTTTTGATTAGCGCTCTTAAGTTTCAAGGACGAAACTTGTAATAAGGAGGGGAGGATGTTGTACCCAACGAGGAATCACATTGTACTTGAGACTTGTCTAAGTGAATTTACGAAAAGTTGCATCTTCAAGCACAATTTATTTAGTTTTATGATTACTTCTTCAATTAGATTCGTGTTAAGGAAAATATTGTATAATAATTCAAGCATGAAGTATGGACTATGTGAAGTGGCCAATTCACCCCTAAGGGCCTAGGAGATTTCGGCCACAAGGATAAAAAGGGCCTTAGAAGGTTTTCTTTCAAATTAAAAGAAGGTTAATCTTAAGGACCATCTTTTAATAAGCCCAAATAGCAATTAAACAATTTTAAGTAGTGGGCAATTTTTCTCCAACCCTCCCTAAACTTCCGGCCCTATGAGTCCAAGAAGACTCAACATTTCCCTAATTTTATTTTTAAATCAAGAAAAAGGGAGAAATAGTTAGTAAAAAGAACAACTACCTACATAGCTTTTCATTTAACCCACTTGGAAAGAGAATTAAGCATGGTAATGGCCACTTAATGCTTAAACCGCCGAATGTCCCCTATGGATAACCCAAGAAGCCTTTCAAATCTTACCATGGTTACTTTATATTGACTACAAGGTTAAAGTAACTCAAGTTAACCCTTAAAGTAACTCTAGTTGGATAAAAGTAACCCACGTTAGCATTAAAGTAACCTTGATTAGCTAAAAGTAACTTGGGTTAATTAACTTAACCATGCCAAGGTTACCCCCTTATTCCCTCTTACTTCCAACGGCTAACCCTTAGCTTAAGTGATGAAAACTTTCTCCAAGAAACCTAACTCTCAACCCTCAAGAATTCACAAGAAACTTTCCCTCTCTTCTCCTCAAGGCACACGACCAAAGTTGAGCCAACAAGGTTTAGGATTCATCCAAGTTCAAGTTGTCTTAGGTAAGTATATCCTCAACTCTTTAAGAGAATTTCTATATTTTTCATAGAGTGAAGCTCACATTGCTACTCTTTCTTGCTCAAAAACCGTGACCTCCATGGTCACTAGGTTCAAGCTTTCAAGCTCTTAAGTAGTGCTAGTTTCTTAAGAGGTTTGAACACCATTCAAGCTTCATCTTGCTAAGTCAATCTAAGCCTCCATTTAGCTCTATCTTGTACTTGAGATAAAAGCTAATGTTTGTTCTTTTTCCCCTCCAAACCGTGGGGTATATGTAGTGAAGAGGAGGAAGACTTCACTCATTTCATACTCATTCCAAGGTAAGGAAAGGTGTAAGCTTGAAGAAGGTAAGTACACTATAAATACTCAGGGCTTGTTTGTGAAAGTATATGCTTGAATGTCTAGATGTTACTAGGTTTTAATCTTAGATGTAAAATGCTAATCTTGAAGCATGAAGTTTTCGGATTTCTAAGATAAGTGGCTTGCATGTATGAGATTTTCTTCAAAGGTGGATTCTTTGCTCTTTTTAAGTATGAATATGATGTTAATCTAGGATGAATGTGACAAAGTTTTCTTCTTTGACATGTAAGGAGGATGGTTGGATGAAAATGAGGGATAAATGTGGTTCTTGTGATAGATTGTAACTTGTGGGGTAAAGGATGTGTACAAGATGTATGCTTTATGACTTAGGTGTAATATGTTCATTATGGAAATATGATTTAAGCCCTTGTATGTGTATGAAATAGGCTGTCTTGGGGGTATGGTACGTGTAGGATCTGCAAGGCACCACTAGAAGGGGCGGGGTTGAATAGTTGGTGCGGAAAGTGTGGTTTTTAAAATTTATTTAAAACCAAACAACTCAACTTCTGAAAACAGATTCTGTTTTCAGAACCAGTTTTAAAACTTTTTAAAACTAGGTTGTAGGTCTTCAAAAATTCTGAAATTTTGAGAGAAGTTAGCCTCGGATGTTATGAGTGTCTCCTAAAAATTTCAGATTTAAATTCAACCTTTAACCCCTTCAAAAATTGTTGGTGGTCAGATTGCGCGAATCTGCCAGAAACGGCAGACTATTTTGAAAACTTTATTCCTATTTGTTCTTAACTCCAATTGCTCTGAATTTTTAACCACTAACCCCTTATATGTTTTATTTGAATGGGTTGAAACAGTTTTGAAAAATTCTTTCGGGAAGTTAGTCAAATACACTCAAAGTCTCAACCTTTGCAAGCCTTAAAATCAGACTGTACTAGTCTCAGAACTTTGGATGTTTGAGTGACTTATACTTATCTAAAAGGGTTGAAACTTGTCCCAAAATTACTTTAAGACGTGTGGCTATGTTTCTGGAAATTTTCGTAATTTTTGAAAATCGTTTACTATTTTTACGAACGTAAACAAAAAGAGTAAACAGTGCAGAAACAGAATATAAGTGCTGAAAGTAAATGACACCGAGAATTTCATACTAGTTCGGTTATAAACAACCTACTCTAGTCTTCGAGGAACACCTTCCTCGGTTCACACTAGTCACACACACGCAATACACCTTACCACAGGGTTGATGGAGTTACACACCAACTCCAACCCTTTACAAACCTTGTACGATGAATACAATTCGCACGAACACCATCACCTAGCAAGATAGAAGATTGATCACACCTTGATCAATCTTTTACAAAGATATAGAATATGTGGTGGTCCAAGATAAGCCTATTCAAGAATATGAATGTAAGTACAAAAGGCTTTCAAGAAGAAAGAAAGAAATAGAGTGTAGAAGAAGAGAAGACTAGGCGTTTTTGATGCCTGAATTTGCAATGCTTGTTCTTGTCTTTTGTTTTGCTCTTCTCCTTTCCATTTATGCAACATGGCCGTCCCCTATAGGTGCCTTCCCTTCTTGAAAATTGTCTTCTAAGTCCTTGGGAGAATGTGTAACATCATTGTGACATGATCTTGCTTACTTGGCACCTTTTCATTGGATGATCATTTAACCTTTGCTTGCTTGGCACTTCATGATTGGTTGAATGTTGTCATCATTTGATGACTTGGAAAATCTGAATATTTCACTAAAAGCATGTGCCAAAATCAACATAGAATAATTGCCATAACATCCAAGATTATCACATAAATTAAGCAAGACAAAATTTCTCCAAATAAGGTGAGAATTTCGGCCATAATGAGGAGTTAGCATGCTGAAATTTCAGCATGTGATACATGGTGATAAAATTCAAAATACTTCCAAATTTTCAATTATTTTTCTTTTAAAATAAATCAACAATTAGTAGCAAATATTCTTATCAAATTGGAAATAAAATTTGGACACCAACATGGCCTAAATTTCGGCCAAGGTTCATTCCACACATGCTGAAAAATTTCAGCAAGTGTGATATTCAAAATATCACACTTTATGGCTTGGTATTTTATTCAAATTACTTCTATTTCTTCCTCCAATTTACCACATGTTTCAAGACACCAATTATATGCTCATTAATCTCCAAAAATCAGCCAGCTATAATTCTACATGCTGAAATTTTCAGCATGTGTTTCAAATGAGACAAAGTTTGAAACCTTACCTTTTGTAGCTTCTTTCTTTAAATCACCAACATTGTATGATTGATTCTTGACCAATCAATATTCCAACAAGGCTCCACATATGCTCCATTTCAGCTGTAGGGGCGTGTATACATGTATATGCATGTGCTGAATTTTATTTTTTCTACTTTGTAAAATAGTGCACATTTAATAATACACACATGTTATATTCCAATCAGCCCTTAATTTAATTTTTTAGAACACTTTAAGATGTATGACATATGTAAAAAGTGTCTAGATACGTGTCGTATGATGTGCCAAAAATGTTCCATGTGTTGTGTACGTAGAAAACCGAATTTTCGATATTTATCGATTACCCGATTTTTCTCTAATTAAATTCCAACTTTTTGCACATGTTATATATATTATGTTACACATAATATATATAATATAAAATTTAATTCTCAGCTCTTGGCTGGTCTAAAGTGGCGCCATTAACATGTGACAAAATTAAAATTGGAATCTCCACAATTTGGCCTTAATGTGGGGTGATTTGTGTGTGCTATCATGGAATGATTTTATGGCTGAAAATATCATCATAGCCACGAAATTAATAATGATTTTTTAGGTGTAGGGGTTGGCCATCTATTTATGGCAAGTACGTGACACGTTGGCAAAGTTTCGGTATTCGCCCGATACGACAATTTTTGGTTTAGAAACTTTTAACGTGTTGTATTTAATTTGTCAGCACCATGACTTATATCATATGATATAAGACCTGAACATACTCATAAATATGAGTTAAGTATGATGGTGTGACGTTAACATACGTACGTAAAATATATAACGTGTCGGAAGTACGTTGGAATACATGTGTATGTGCCTTTTTCAAAAAATCAGAAAATATGTATTTATATATGTATACAGGCGTGCCATAAGGTGAGAGGAGGAGGAGGAGACTTTCCTTTCTTAGCCTTGTTGCATTTGTGCCTTGTTCAAATGTAGCTTCCTTTAATGAACTATTTAGTTTAATTAACTAAGTACTTCACTTAATGAACTAGTTTAGTTCATTTATGGTGGCACCTGAAAATAGTATAAACACAACAAATGTTTGCCATATGATGTAAGCTTTAACGCTTCATGGCTCGTTAGTACGGCAACATTATATATGAACTAAATAAGGCAAGTAATAAGCAATATATCATGCACACGTTTGTACACGTTTATATCATGCACACGTTTTATGTCATGCTCATTTAAATCACATATTTTGAAATCACTCAAACCCCTTTTTCTCTAAAGTACGTATAAACTAATTATACCAAGAATAGATTTTATTATGAACAAAAGGTGCAAGATCAAGGTGTGTTATGTGTAACCCTCAAACTGTTTTGAAGTGATTTGTAGGTGACCTTTAGCATGTCTTAGAACCTGTAAAGTTTATGCTAAAAGGTGTATTTGATGATTAATAAGTTATTTATGAAGACTAACTCAAGTTGGAACACCTTTAGTAAGGACAAGTGACAAGAATGGAAATTACTGGAACAGGGCAGAATAATGTGACGTTTTATAAGACCTGAAAATGGATCTTAGAAGTATGCAATTAAGCTAATTTTTGGTATGACATTAGCCCTATGTATGTAGTAAATATGAGAGTTGGAATTTTGGTAAAATAAGTTGTGGTTTATCCTTAATGGAATTTTTAATAAAACTGGTCAAGCTGAAATTTACTGGACTAGACAGAATTTAAGTAGGGTATTGATTTACCCAAAAATGGAGCTTAGAAATATGCAAATGGGCTGATTTTTGGTAAGATGCTAGCCCTATGTGTTTACTAAGTCTGTGAGTTGGAATTTTCAAACAAGGACTTAGGGTTTAGTCACAATAAATTTCGTAGTAAAACTGGCCACTCCAGAAATCAGCATGTACCCGTTTTGTAAAAATGAATAAAAGACCCCTTGAAAGTTATTATTTTACTCCGGAAATTTTATGATAATGACATAGGACATATACGAGCAAGTGCATGTAAATTAATCATCCCAGAATAATTATTTTAAGGGGTAAATACCAAAGTAAAGCGAACGCTATTAAACTGGAAAATTGGGCTGAAATTACGAAACTAATTGGAGGCTTCGTTCTGGTCATTTAGACCTGTTTAATCGGCTTGGGCCTATGCACAATATTTATTGGCATATTTACAGTATTTTTCCAGGCTTGTCTCAAATTAAATAAAATTATTGGGCTTAAAAGAAAGATGAAAGAAGGGTACTGCACTGCTGAATTCAGCAGTACCCTGTTTGGCAATTTATTTGTTTAAGGGTCTTACATATCTCGAAACATTACGAAAATTTTGTAGCAAGTAGAAAAGACACCCTTATGCATATGTATGACAAGAAATCATGATAATGGGCCTAAAACATGAGGTTTTGAGGCCGTGCAAACAGAACGAAAATTCTGGAAATTTTTCCAGCCCAAAGAATAAGATTGTACTTGTATGTATGTAACGCATCATGTCATGAATTCCATGGTACATGTCATACATTGCATCATCGTCACTTATATGATTTATGAAACTGATTTTATGACAAGGAATGATGAAAAAGCGTTTTTAAAGAAAAGATTCCGTTTTGAAAAGAACGCTTTCCTTCGGTACCGTATATTTCTGGCCAGCAGGACCCGCTCCAGATCCGGGATTAATTGATCTGATGATTATGACCGTTCAGGCCTAGAGAGAATAGAACTAATTATGATGATTATGACCGTACTGGCCCAGAGAGAATAGACCTAGTTATGACGATTATGACCGTACATGCCCGGAAAGAATAGACCTATTGACTATGATATGACCGTTTTCGGATCCGGAAATAATAGATTCGAAAGGAAGAATATGACCGCCTCAGATCCGAATAGAATAGATCTGAACAGTCTCTTGCTTTTATTGACGATGATGTTTTGAAATAAAGAAAGAAAAGAAGAATTTGTCCTCATGATTATCACGATGCATCACATGTGCATACTCATGCATGTTGCATTTAATGGTTAGTAGAATAATTTTTACACTGTCACTTAGGCTAAGATGTTATGATTTGATATCTCCTAAGTTATGATTTTTATATGTTATGATCTAGTTACTTACGGATATTGGATGGAAGGTCTGGTATGTTACTAAACCAGAATTTTTGGGGTTTGGTTCTTGTATGTACTTTCCATTTAATTCACGATTATTTATGGTTTACTTGCTGGTGACGTTGTCACTCACCCCTTATTTTTTCTCCCAGAACCCGCAGGAAATAGGGTCGAATGGATCGAAGACGAACCTGGGGTTCCTTATCCGTAGAAGAACGAGAGGAGGATGATTTAAGGATTTCTGCTATGATGGAAGTGGTTGATGAACTTTTATGAAATTATGTTGGAAACATTGACGTTTAAATTTCCGCATTTTGCGAATTGGTTTGTAAGACGTATGATGGTTGCTTAGACGCTTTTATTTTAAAAGTTTTTATTCTGCCTCGATTTTGCTTACTGGTGGACGTGTAAGGATGAAAGTCCACATATTTTATACTGGACTATGATATGTTATGGATTGACGTCTAGTACTCTCCGTAGTGAAGTACGGCGGGTGCACCGTATCCGACTGGGCCGGGATGCCGGGCGCTGCAATAAAAATATTGCCATAAGTCACATAATAATTCCACATAATTAGCAAGACAAATTATCGCAAATTCCTTGTAAAAATCGGCCACATGCTATTTACACATGCTGAAATTTCAGCATGTGTGATATTCACACTTTATTCAAATTGTTCCCAAGTTTGTATTTAATTAATTCCTTGAAAATAAAGAAGAAATCAATCATCATTTAGTACATAACATTTCTACTAATTTTGGAATAAAAATTAGTCACCAAGAAGGCCATAAAATCGGCCATATGCATTACACACATGCTGAAATTTTCAGCATGTGTGATATTTGAAAATATCATTTGATTATTTCCAGAATATATTTAAAACATTTCCATATTATCTTTCAATCAATCCATATAATTCAAGGTAGTAAATGTGGCTCATTTAGTAGCAAAAATTCGGCCAGCCATACTACACATGCTGAATTTTCAGCATGTGTCACAAATGTGACAAAGTTTGAAATATTACCTTGTGTAGCTCCTTTCTTTATGTCACCAACATTGTATGCTTCATTCTTGGCCAATCAAGATGCCAACAAAGCTCCACATATGCTTCATCAAGCTAAGATAGGCGTGTGATGATGAGTGTACATGTGCTGAATTTTATTAAATGTGAACTACTCCAGTTCCAAGGAACACCTTTCCTTGGATTTCACTATGGTATGAACACAATTACAACAAGAACCAAGCTTTATCCTTAGGTTAAACACTAATCCTATATTCAAGACTTGGATGAACACGTCTATGCAACTCTTGGTTGCAACACCTCTACCACCTATTGCTATACCCTTATAAATTTGGCTAACCAATCTTACAAATGAAACACAAGAGGCTTGTAGCTCTACACAAATATCTCAAGAACACCTTGGCTACACAAAGAATGAAACAAGAATGAAGAGAAGAAGATAGCAAGACAATGAACTTCAACTTTTGCTTTCGAGTGTGTGTTCTTCTTCTTCACCTTTGCCTCCTATATATAGCGTGAAATAGGCCTTGAAGATAAGACCTCCAATGTGTCACCATCTTTATCATTAAGTCTTAGTTGTCTTCACATCATTGGTTGGCCACAAAATTTTCTTGTACACTTGGCAACATAGAGAAAAATGATTGGTCCACCTTGGCATCCTTATCTTGGCTGAATTTCCACATCATTTTGTCTTGTAAATGTTGAAGATAATAAGAAGGAATATGCCACAAGAATACCTCAACTTCTTGGCATGAACATAGGACATATGAGGCTGACTTTTCTTGAATAAAAACAGCTCAAATTAAGCTCCAACAACTAATGTAGCCGTTGGCTACAATTTTGAATTTCCTAGTTGGCAATTTTTTCCAACTAGCTTGTTTTTGGTTGGTCCACTTGTCACCAAGTCATAAAATAAATACACAATCCTTTTCACCTGTAAATGGACGTTTTGGAGGCCATATATATGTGTACAAACTCAGAGTTAATGAAGAGAAATCAACAAATAATAGTTGACAAGATTATATCAACATATAATACAAAATTCCCACTTTTTCTCCTTTGTGTGTTGCAATAAAGTTTTCACCAAAATCACCTTATAATATCTGAAAATCGATGGTTAAGAACCTCTAATAATATATCAACAAGAGTCTTCAACAAGAAAATAGAATGTGACATGACAACACATCACATATCTCGTTACCGTCGATAATGTCATCAAATAGAGAAATAAAATAGAGAACCACCAAATAATCTTCAATATAACCATAAATCAACTACAAAATGAATATAATAAGATACTCAAGATATTCCTTGAGTAAAAATACAAAAACTGCCCTCGGGGGTTTAATGACCAAATACTCCTGGTGAGAGAAAACTCCAGAAATGACCCCAAGGGTCAGAAATAAAGATAATAACACCTTTGTGATGATAAATAAGAGATGAATGTGTCCTTGAAATATTTTCAGCATGTCGAGTACCTTCACAAACTCAAAAAACCAATTTTGACCTTTTTGGTAAGTTGTAGAAACATCCAAGGCATGTTAGTCACAATGCATAATATTTATCAAAATCACATAATAATCACATAATGAGCATATATAAATCATGTACAAATGAAAACAACCATTTTATCACATTTTAGAAAAATATTTCTAAAAACCCTAGACATCGATCGATCGAAGTGCCTCAGCTTCAGAGATCGGTGTCTCACACGGAGTTTCAGAGTTTGTCTCTGAACTAGATCGACCAATCGAAGTGAGGGTTCGATGTGTACATCGATCGATCGATGTGTCTTAGGTTTAGATATCAATGTCTCACAGTAAGGTCTTTGTTTTTCTCTACTTTACATGGATCAATCGATGTGAGGGATCGAAGTACATCGATCGATCGAGGTACATCGACCGATCGAAGTGTAATATCTTGAGAGATCAATGTCCTTTTTCTTCACTTTTTCAACTTTTAATCATTTATAATATTATATGTGACATTTTTATATACCCACTACTTAAAATCATGACCTTGAAAATTATCCAAACATATTTCTCAACAAATTCAAAAATTTATGGAGGTCAAAATAATTCAAGGTAATGTTTCAAATTTTGAAAACAATGCTGAAATCTTCAGCATTATAGCTGATTTTTGGAGAGGCTTTCAAGAAACAAAATCAATTAAAAAATGAGAAGACATCACATTAATGGTTGATTTAGAATCAAGACATTCAAAATTCAAATTATTTTCAGATTTTTTATGATTATTCATTTCATATATTAAGTTCCAAGGCGGCTTAATGAAGACCCAATTATAGAGTGACAACAAGGCGAAGAAACATCATTTGTCTAATCATATCTCGCCAAATAAGCAAAGGTATGTCACAAGGCTTTGCAAGATATCTTCCAAGAGCATTCAAGACATCTTCTAAGAGTCTTTTCAGCCCTAGGGGGCGTGCACCACTCTACAAAAGGAGAAAGATCAAATACAAAACAAGACACACATTCTACAAGCTATCAAGTGAAAAGAAAGAATTCTCTTCATCTATTATCTTCTTCTCTTACACAAAGCCTTAAGCCTATCAAACATACATTTTATATTGTGTATAAGCTTCATATAAACCACCCTAATATAGTTTGTACTTGTAGAAGTTTGATCAAGGTGTGATCAAACCTACATTGTTAAGGTGGTAGATTTTGGTGAGTGTTGTAAAAAGGTTAGACATTGAAGGAGTTGGTGTATAACTGCAGCCACCCTTGTGATGAGAAAAAGAGGTTTGAGTGATTACAAAATGCATGATTTAAATAACGTGTACTAAAGAAATGAATGACACGTTTTATGACTTGACATGTTTTTGCATGAAACCTGCCTTATATAGTTCATATATAATGTTGTCATACTAACGAGCCATGAAGCTTTAAATCTTACATCAAATGGCAAACATTTGTTGTGTTTGAACTATTTTCAGGTGCCACCAGACCCACTCCCATCTGCCGCGATCGCGGCACAACATCCTTCACTCATGCGATCCTTCGCATCATTGTTCAGACCATCATCAGAACCGCTCAAACCGAAGGATGTCCAAAAATATAAGTGCAGCCCCATGATCACCTTCACAGATGAAGAAATTCAATCATTAGCCGCACCATATAGATTCACATTGGTGGGCACTTTTTGGTATGGGTGGCCGCCATTAGCAACCATACGGGCCGCCATTGATCGAATAGGTTTCACAGGAGCATTAAAGATTGGCCTTTTAGACGCAACACACATCGTCCTCCATTTTGATCACGAACAGGACTACATCTGATGCTTCGCCAGAAGAGGTTGGATCATCTCTGGCAAACAGATGAGAATCACAAAATGGACCCCGGATTATGATCCCGCAGTTGAGGTGCCAATCATTCCAATCTGAGTGTCATTCCTAGGTCTCCCAATACATATGCATCATAAAGATGCTCTTTTTCAAGTGGCGGCAATGTTAGGAGAGCCATTGAAGTTAGATTCAGCCACTGCTGCGATGAACCGCCCTTCGGTTGCGCGTGTGTGCATTGAACTGAACGTTTCTAAAGAGCTTCCTCATCGAGTATTCATTCAGACATCCTCACGGGTTATCATGCAGACGATGGAGTATGAGGATTTGCCAAAATATTGTGACCAGTGCTTTCGACTGGGCCATATCGCTGCAGACTGCGGCAACCAAACGAAACAGTCGACTGCTTCAGGTGATAAGCTAACAGCTAAGCATACAGCAAACCCTAAACAGCCATTGGACAAATCTAAAAGTCAACGTTGGACACCCAAAAAACAAGGATCATCAACTGAACCACAGCGCCCAGAAATTTCTGCAGAAAATCTAGAGCCGGCATTACATCTATTGCAGCCCATGACAGAAGCCCCAGAAATAATGATCCCCCCATCACCGGACATGGTGGCACCCCCAGGAGTTTCTGATGTTCAGGACATATCTAGACTAAAAGGGGTTGATGATTGTATAGTAGGAGATATTCTGGACAAATTTGTAGCTGGTTTTTACTCGGACACTGACGTAGACCCTCCTCAACATGCAAACCGGTTGGATGATCTTGATCAGAGCTGCGAAGAGCACATCGCTCATACCGTTGAGGCCGCTTATGTTGATACCCATTTGGATGACCAAACAGTGGTCCACCCTCCTGATCCACAACCGTCCCAGGGGCCAAAAATTTTAATGAGAGCCCATGACAACCCCACATCTCCCAGAATAACAAGGTTACGTGCTGCCCACCTCTCAAATTCTTTTGATGGCTTATCACAATGAAGATATTATTATGGAATGTCCGTGCCATTCGTACATCATTTACTCGATTATTAGCACTAACACGAAAATATAGCATACATGCGTTAATCGTCATTGAGCCAAAAATTAGGCCTTCTTTAATTTCTTATCAACTGCAATTGGGTTTCTCTAAATCGCTATCTATTTGTAATGATCAAATTTGGATTTTTTGGAAGGAATCTATCTTGAGTTGGGAGGCGGAGATTAATGGACACCAACATCATTCGGTAAAATTTCGGTGGCTTGCCTCTGGAGAATATTTTTGGCTGACAGCGGTATATGGTCGCCATTCTATTCTAGAGCGCCGTATATTATGGGAACAATTGGACCAATTTCATGCGGTCAATACCATACCTGGGTTAATAAGCAGGGACTTCAATACTTTTAGACCTTTGGAAGAACATCGTGGCGGATCTCAACCTTCAGTACGAACTTTCCAGGATTTCAATGATTTTATCCAACGTTGTCATTTGCAGGAGATTCCTTATCAAGGATCAAATTTTACCTGGTCTGATGGACGAGGTTTAGGCCGTGTGTGCCGACGCCTTGGTCGTTTCCTCACTTCATCATCCTTTTTGGACTTATTTCCAATTATGCAAGTTCAACACCTATCACGTGCAACTTCTGACCATGCTCCGTTACTTTTGTCTTGCGACATTGACGGCCCAAGAGCTCCATCTGCCTTTCGCTACCTAGATGCTTGGGAAACACATGTAGATTTCTATGATTTCGTCGCACATAGATGGCAAACATACCCAACGGTTGGGGGTATGTGGGGACTACACAAGAATTGTCACTTTTGCGCCAGGACCTAAGGCAGTGGAATAAAGATACTTTTGATAATATATTTGATGCCATATCCCATGCGGAATCATTGGTGAAAACTGCAGAAACTCAACACGATGAGGCACCTACGGAGCTCATGCGATCACTATATCACCAACGAATAGCGGAACTCAAATTGGCTCAACACCGTGCCTTTCTTTTTTGGAAGCAAAAGGCAAATGTTAAGTGGCTGAAAGAAGGTGACACGAACACATCATTTTTCATCAAACAGTCAAAGATAAGCGTTGCAGACAACACATACGCAGAATTTTGTCAACCGAAGGGATAGAATACACACAGCCAAATGATATTGCGACTGAAGCTATTTGGTACTTTTCAAAATTGTTTGCGGAGGAACCTATTTCTGAATTTGACAACATACTACAGTATATACCTGCCTTGATTGACTCAAACGATAATCTTATGTTACAAGCGATTCCAACATTAACCGAGGTCAAGACAGCGGTTTGGGATCTCAGTCCCTCAAGTGCAGCGGGACCCGATGGCTACCCGGGATCCTTTTATTGAAAATTTTGGCATATTATTCAGCATGATGTTCACAAGGCGGTCCAGGAATTTTATTTGGGTATTCGAATGCCAAAGACAACAGCAACGGGCACAATAGTACTCATACCTAAGGTTGTAAACCCTCAAACCTTTGCGGATTTTCGTCCAATATGTCTCACCAACTTTATTTCTAAAGTGATTACACGATTGCTAGCATCCCGCCTTGCCATCATTCTACCGAAACTAATTTCTCCTGAGCAGGCAGGATTTATGAAAGGTCGGGGCATCACAGAACAGGTCCTGCTTGCGCAGAAAATGGTTCATGTTCTTGATAAACGCACAAGAGGAGGGCAAGTCATTGTCAAGTTAGATATGGCCAAGGCTTTCGATCGCGTAAGTTGGAAATATTTGCAGCTACTATTGTGTAAAATGGGCATGCACGCACGCCTTGTCAGGATCCTCTAAACAATTTAGGTATGACCAATTGCTCTATTCTTCTCAATGGTGTGTTGAATGATTCTTTCCCTCTTGGCCGAGAAGTCAAACAAGGTGATCCCTTATCGTCGTTGTTGTTTATCCTATCTTCTGAAGGTTTTTCAAAAGGTCTAATACGTCAT
The DNA here is from genome assembly GCA_036186865.1 of Eustoma russellianum. Taxonomy (NCBI): domain Eukaryota; kingdom Viridiplantae; phylum Streptophyta; class Magnoliopsida; order Gentianales; family Gentianaceae; genus Eustoma; species Eustoma russellianum. The sequence continues at coordinate 12,061,502 of AP025053.1, forward strand.
GTTCAAACGGGATATATTTTGGTATTCAATACAGGCCGTGTACAATGTGTATCGCATTTGGGATTTGCCGATTATCTCCTAATATTCTTAAACAGGTCCGCGCAAAATCTAGACCGTTTTCGAAGCTTTTTAGACGAATACCAACAAGCGTCGGGCCAACTCGTAATACAACAAAAGTCAACTTGTTCTAGGCCAAGGAGCCTCATCTCATAACGCGCTACAGGCCATGGGTATGCGCTCAACGTCTTTACCCATTAAATATTTAGGCTCGTATTTGTACAAGGGCATCAACAGAGCCAGGTACTGTATCCCCTTGCTTCATCATTTTGATGCTAAATTGTCCTCATGGTCGACAAAGTTGCTTTCAATGGCGGGTCGTCTAGTGCTTCTTAAATATGTGCTCAACACAATCCAAACTCATCTTATAGCCAGCTCCAAGTTCCCAAAAAGGGTTATAAATACTTTGAGTCACAAAATGGCAGTCTTTCTCTGGAATGGTAGGCACCACTGGCAATCTTGGCCCTCAGTATGTTGGGATGTTGAAGTTGGAGGGCTCGGAATTCGTAGTCTTTCACATGTGCAAAAATCATATGACTGTCAACTTTGGTAGAAATATTTCCAATCAAACACGCTATGGTCCGAATTCAGCAGGGCCAAGTACGGCCACCACTCCTCAGTCTATTCACACATTTATGACTCTTCTACATGGAAGCGTATTTGTAAAGTCAATGCGTATATGGAGCTACACACTACAAGGACCATGGCATGCTCCATTGGATCCTGGATTCAAATGGCCAATTTACTATACGTTCAGCCTATTTGCAAATCGCTGCCCAAGAACCTCGCAAAGTTGAATACAGTTACATTTGGTGGAAATCTTCCCCTCCAGGCCAAAAAATATTTTTATGGCGATTATTGAACAGCTCCCTGCCGATGGTAAATAACTTGCGCCGCTGGACCACCTCAATGCCATCATAATGTATTTTTTGTCGACAACAGCATGATCATCAAGACCATGTCTTCCTGCATTGTTCAACCATTCAGCCTTTATGGATGGATATGTCGATAACATTCTCGGGTCCAATGCCACAGTCAAGCACAATCAAAGCACATCTTTTACGTTGGTGGAGAGGATCTTCGAAATCATCAATGTCTGGCCAACTTCGAGCAGTAGTACCTTTGTTAGTAACTTGGGAGATATGGAAAACATATGCGGCATGTAGATTTGGTGATGAGACCTTCAGTCCCGAATGCCTACATAACAATGTCAAAACTTCTATTTACACATGGTGCGCTTCAGTAAATGAGAAGAAGTTTGCTCAGAATCTACCTCATCTAGTCCAACAAAAATATTCGCCCCCAATCCGCTCAAAGCGCTTGACTATAGTCCGCTGTCAACTTCCACCATCAGGAAAACTAAAGTTAAATATAGATGCCTCCGTTGGGCAGCGGCAGGCTGCAGGTGCAACGATTTTACGCTCATCTGACGGTCACTTCATCTCGGCAATTTGCTTTGCTTTACCTTTGATGACTCCATTACGAGCAGAACTGCAAACCATGACATACGCATTGATTTACTATGCACAGCGACATGACAGCATAATCATAGAAACTGACTGCCAAACGATTGTTTCTCTGCTAGCGGGAACTCGCACACTCACAGGATTCTTCACTACGGACATCTTGCGTGCAACACTCTTTCTCAATCTCAGCAATGCAACCCTACAATATTGTCCACGAGAAGCGAACTCTGCAGCACACAGATTAGCTCGATATGGTTTTAGAACAGCAGGTCACCGTTCTTATGTATTCACTCAATCACTTCCCAGTGAAGTACGTGGTGCTTTACTCATGGATCTTCAACTGCCGGCCCTTCGTCATTGACAAATGCTATATGCTACATCGGCTACATACATAAGTCGTTACCTGTGTTACTGCGCACAGGCAATGCTGGTGCGTTCTCCTGCTGTGTGCTATCTCGTTTTATTCGTGCTGCCTCACATCCTATCTTGTTATACATCTCTTTGTCTGATGTTTGTGTTTCTCTTGTTCTGGTTTACAACAATGAAAATTTCGCTTATGAGGATGTTCCTGCAAGCAATATTCCTGTGCCAGTGCCAGTGCAACAGGAAGTGGTCATTTGCGAGCATTCTTCAGCAGTCGTCGCCCTGGCATAACTTCAGCCAGGGCGACTAGGGTACGTGTTTGTTTGATACTTCTGTACTCATTTATTACTTTATTGCCATGGTGATAACTACTACCTTACTTTTTCCTGAGGTACACTTCCACGAGGATCATACTTCTTCAACAACTCGGCCATTCAAGTGGACCAATAGCAACTTCTGCAAAACAACTTTGATCATGCCTTCATGCTTCCATAGCTTTTGTATCGATGACAGCCGTATAAATATGTACGCTTTTTCCTTCGCCAAGTTTTTATCCACAAGGGTGGTTTTTCTTGGCAAGGTTTTAATGCGGCATATCATATACGATTGGAGATACACCATTATATGTATTCTATTTCATTTATTTTCTTACAATGACGAATGTACATGATGTAATATGGTGTTCCTCCGCCATAAGTGAGGCTTATCAATAAATATATTCGTTTCCCAAAAAAAAATATATTCAGATTTTTTCAAAAGGCATTATACACATATATTCCAACGTACTACCGACACGTTATATATTTTACGAACGTACGTCAACGTCACACCACTATAATTACCTCATATTTATGAGTATATTCAGGCCTTATATCATATGATATAAGTCATGGTGATGACAAAATTATTACGACACGTTACAAGGTTCCAAACCAAAAATTGTCGTATCGGGTGACAACCAAAACTTTGCCAATGTGTCACGTACTTGCCATATACAGATGGAAAGCCCCTACACTTCAAAAATGGCCAAAAATTTCGTTGTTTACATGATATATTCAGCCATAAAATCATTCTTTGTTGGCATACACAAATCACCCTCAATTAAGGCCAAATTGTAGAGATTTCAAACTCAACATTTGAGCACATGGACCGCCACTTTACTTCAGCCATTAGAGCTGAATATTCAAGTTATTCTATGTACATTATGTGTGACATAATATGTATAACATGTGCAAAAATTTTGAATTCAATCGGAAAAAAATCACGTAATCAACAAAAGTCGAAAATTCGGTTTTCTATGAACACGGCACACGAAACGTTTTTGGCATGACATATAACATGTATCTAGACACTTTTTACATATTCAATACATTCTAAAGTATTCTAGAGAAATCAATTTTGGGCTGATTCGAATATACCATATGTATATAATTATTGTGCACTATTTTATAAAGTTTGCAAAAATAAATTTCAGCACATGCCAATCCTACATCACACGCCTAGATCAGCTTTGATGGAGCATATGTGGAGCCTATTTGGAATCTAGATTGGCCAAGAATGAAGTATACAAGGTTGGTGACATAAAGGAGGGAGCTACACATGGTAATGTTTCAAACTATGTCACATATATGAGACATGCTAAAAATTCAGCATGTGTGTGCTATAATGGCCGAATTTTTCAACCTTAATGATGAATTATTTACTTCTTTAATTCCAATGGAGTGATTGGATGATAATATGGCAATGTTTTGAATATGTCTTGAATAGTGCACATGCTAAAAATTTCAGCATGTGTTGAATAAATATGGTCGAAAATTTGGTCTTAGAATTCAACATATTTGATTCTTCATTTTCAAGAGATTAATCTAATACCAACACAGAAACAATTTGAATGTGTCTTGGATTGTGAACATGCTGAAAATTTCAGCATGTGAAGAAATCATGTGGCCGATTTTCTTGAGGTTAATGGAGATGAATTGTCTGGCGAATTTTATGAAATTAATTATGTGACTTATGGAAACATTTTATGACTAATTGGCACATGTTTTTTAGGTGATATTTTTAGATTTATACAGTCATCAAATGATGACAACTTTCATCCAATCAGTAAGTGCCAAGTAAACAAGGCCAAGATGATCATCCAATAAAGTATTGCCAAGCAAGCAAGTGAATGTCACAATGATGCAAGATATTCTTCCAAGGACTTAAAAGATAATTTTCAAGAGAAAGAAAAGGAAAATGGGGCGGCCACATGTTGATAAAAAGAGGAGAAGGAGAGAAAACAAAACACAAGACAAGTCTCACAAACTCTCAAGTGAAAAACATTTTCATCATCTCCTCCTTCTACACTTCTTTCTTCTTCTCTCTCAAAGCCTATTGTATTCATATTCATACATATTGTATAGGCTTCATATAAACCACCATACACGCTATATTGTTGTAAAATATTGATCAAGGTGTGGTCAATCTTTCATCCGCTTGGTGGTGGTGTTCGTGATCACTGTGATTCTTTGTAAGGTTTGTAAAGGGTTGGAGTTGGTGTATAACTCCATCAACCCTGTGTGGTAAGGTGTTGTTCGTTGTTTTTTGATTAGTGATAATCGAGGAAGGTATCCTCGATGACTGGAGTAGGTTGGTTTAACCGAACCAGTATAAAATTCCTTGTGTTCTTTACTTTTCAGCACTTACTTTCAGTTTCCAGCACAGTGCATCATTTTCATCACGATCTTAAAAATATCAAACGAATTTCAAAAATCACTAAACTTTCCAGAAACATAACCATACATTTTAAGTTTCATTGGACGTAAGTTTCAACCCTTTTGGATAAGTATAAGTCATCCAAACATCAAAAGTCCTGAGCCTAGTGCAGTCTTATTTTCAGGCTTGCAAAGGTTGAGACTTTGAACAAATTTGACTAACTTCCCAAAGGCATTTTTCAAAACTGTTTCAAACCAATTAAATAAATATATAAAGGTGTTTTTCATTAAATTTTCAGATCATTTGGAGTCACGGTTTAATCAAAATAAATTTTTCAAGTCAGACTACCCTTTGTGGCATATTTGCGCAATCTGACCACCAACAATTTTTAAATGGGTTAAAGGTTGAAGTTTGATCTGAAATTTTTAGGAGATACTTAGAATATCTGAGACTAAGATCTCTCCAAATTTCAGAATTTTTGAAGACCTGTAACCTAGTTTTTCAAACGTCACAAAACATGTCCTAAAAATAGAAACTGTTTTCAGAAGTTGGGTTTTTGGTTTAAAACAATTTTTAAAACCAAATTTTCCGCACCCACTATTCAACCCCCCTTCTAGTGGTGCCTTGCAGTCCTAAAAGTGGTATAAGAGTGCAGACACACTCACAACAAAAGGATCCAATGATCTAAGTAAGATGGCAATCACTAGCTTCAAAACCGAGCAGGAAGGTATGTCTAGTCAAAGGCCTCCACTTTTTGATGGTGAGTCCTTTATTCAATGGAAGTTAAAAATGAAACTTTTTCTTATGGCTATTGATATTGATCTATGGTCCATCATAGAGGACGGTCCATTTATTCCTTAAAAATTGTCTACTGTAGATGGAGTCACACTAGAGGTCGTTAAGCCAAAACAAGAGTATACTAGTGATGATAAAAAGAGACTAAACATGAATGCTAAAGCCATGCAATTACTTTTAAACGGTCTAAGTAAAAGTGAATCTAGATATGTGTCTAATCGCTCTAGTGCTCAAGAAATGTGGAGAATTCTTGTGATCAAACACTACGGGACTAGTCATGTAAAGGAGTCCAAAATTAATATGCTTATGTCTACAAGTCTAAGTTATTGCCAGATGAGTCTATTGTCGATATGGATCTACGCTTGACTAACATTTACAATTCTCTTGAGTCTCTTGGCAAAGCTTTCTCTACGCAGGAAAAAGTCCAAAAGGTACTACGAAGCCTTTCATCTGAATGGGACCCTAAAGTGACAGCTAGAGAGGAAAGCAAGGAAACCAAATCAATAAATATGGAGGAACTAAATGGATCACTAAATGTATACGAAAACAAACTTACTATAAGGAAATCGTAGTCAACGTCGAAACAAGGTAAAACTATTGTTTTTAAATTAAATGAATACGTCTCTACTTCTTCCGATCACGTGATGATAGTGATTCCGAATCAGACAATGATGACTTAATGCTATTGGCTAAAGGTTTTAGAAAATTCATGAGACAGTCATATAAAAACAAAACTAAGACTACTTCTACTAAAAGAAATAAAAATAAAACAAATGACAAGGACGTAAAATGCTACGAATGGGGGAAACTTGGACATTTATCTTATGATTGTCCTAACAAGGACAAGCAAAGAAACAAACACCCTGACAAGGATCGGACCAAAAATAGACTCGTCTCAGAACCTAAATAAAGGAGAAGAGCTCTCAAGGCCTCCACTTGGAGTGACACATCTGATTCTGAGACTGATACAGAAGAGGAGACTGCACAAGTATGCTTTGTATCCAAAGCATCAAACGAGGTATCTTCTGACTCTTATTCTGATTCTGAACCTTCATATGATGATCTTTTCAGTCAATATTTGGAATTGAAAAAATTCATTAAGACTCTCGCAAAAGAAAAGAAGCGATTAATTGAAGACAAAAAGTTATTAGAATCTTCTAACACGAATCTTGTCTCTCAATTAAACAATTCAAAAGAAGAGTCGTCATGCATCATAAATGCATTAAAATCAGAGATCACTTCATTGACTACACATAATAATGAAATGAAATCCGAGATTTCAAATTTGAAATCAAGGAATACGGATTTAGAGAAAATGATGAAACAATTTGACACGGGATCTAACATGCTAGATCGCATTATTCTATCACAAAAACATGATAGTGATAAAACCGGATTAGGATACATTGAGCCAAACGAAGCATCAATTAAACCAACCAAATTTGTTTTGTCTAAGAAAGTAGACACACCTAAGGCAAATATGTTGTCTAAGATGACCCAAAGAACCCCTCTCCCCTCATCTCGTCACACCTCTTCCTCATATCGTACAAAATATAATTATGTGCCATATAGATATGAGAAGAAACCAGTGATGCATACACGACATTCATTCCATACATATAGATCACGTACTATGCACAATAACACTAGAACATATCAAAGGCGCATTCCATATGATGCGCATTAGGGGATTCTCGGCCAAAGGCCTAATGTTTTCTCACCCCATGTCTACTACATTGCTCCTTCGTCTACATTCTTACCATTTTCTAGACCGAGAAGGATCACCCAAGTATGGGTACCGAAAGGTACTTTTACTAAGAGGTGAATAACTAACTCGTAAGGACCCAAAATTAAAAGGATACCTAAGTCATTATCATACATTGCAGAGAACTCATACACCAAAAGACACATCTATCAAATGGTTCCTTGACAGTGGTTGCTCGAGGCACATGACGGGTGACCCGAGCTTGTTTTCAAAGTTGAAGAAGGTCACAAAAGGCGGATCTGTGACCTTTGGAGACAACAATGAAGGAAGAATCATTGGAAAAGGTACAATCGGAAGCCCAAGTACCCTTCAAATCTCCAATGTCTTCTTGGTAAGTAACTTAACCTATAATCTTCTTAGCATCTCACAATTTATTGATAACGGTTTTGATGTTTGCCTTACTCATCCATATTGCAATATAATAAATAAAAATGGAGAAGTAGTGGTAAAAGGAAAAAGGGAAGGAAACATTTTTACACTTTCTATGGATGACATGTTAGACGCTAAGGTTAAGTGTTTTATATCAAATGAACCTAACGTTAATTTGTCGCATAGACGTTTAGGACACATCCACATTTCTACACTTGAAAAACTCCAACGAAAGAACCTAATACGAGGATTGCCTAAACTTGATTTAGACAACTTTCAGTTGTGTGAATCTTGCATTAAAGGCAAACAAACACGCGAGTCACTTAAACCTAAAAATGAAATGAGCACGTCTAGAGTTTTGGAATTATTACACATTGATTTGTTTGGTCCTAGTCGCACTACGAGTCTCGGTGTATGTCATTATGCATGTGTTATCGTCGATGATTTTTCTCGCTATACTTGGACTTTGTTTCTTGCGCATAAAGATGATAATGCCATTGAGATTGCGGAACTAATAAAAGAACTTGAAAATCAATATGGTTTAAATGTGAAAAAGATTAGAAGCGACAGAGACGGTGAATTTAAAAACAAGGATATGATTGCATTTTGCGAAGAAAAACGAACGAAACACGAGTTTTCGCCACCTAGAACTCCACAACTAAATGGAGTAGTAGAAAGAGAAAATAGGACACTACAAGAAATCGCTAGAACCATGTTGTGTGAAAATAAATTTCCTAGATTTTTGTGGGCGGAAGCCGTAAATTGTGCATGCTATATAGTTAATCGATTGTCTATTAGAAAGAAAATAAATAAAATGCCTTTTGAGATAATAAATGATCGCATGCCTAAGATTGATTACTTTTTGGTGTTTGGTTGCAAATGCTTTGTTTTAAATACGAAAGATAATTTTAACAAGTTTGAATCTAAATCAATTGAATGCATCTTTGTTGGATATTCTGTGAATTCAAAAGCATATAGATGTTATGGTCCCATCACTAGACAAATTTTAGAATCCATTCATGTGAAGTTCAATGAATTTGGTGACATTGAAAAAGATAAAGAATATGAAGATGATTTTGAATTAGAACCCGTGTTAGATGATGATGATGGCACGCATGATGAAGTAGACACACTAGAAATGAATGATCACTTAGAAATGCATGAGAACGTAGAAAATAATCAACCAAGAGGGCATAGGGATCACCCACACGATCTCATTATAGGCGACATCACTCACGATGTGCGACCACGTAGAAGAATAAATCCGGAGGAAATGAAACAATTTCATGCTATGATATCCGAAATTGAACCTAAAAATGTGTTTGATGCTTTGAGTTGATTCTTCTTGGATTGATACTATGCATGATGAACTTAATCAATTCGTAAGAAATGATGTATAGGATTTAGTGTCACGACCACAAGATAAGACTATATAGGCACAAAGTGGGTGTTTAGAAATAAAATGAATGAAGAAGGAAAAGTTGTTAGAAACAAGGCTAGACTTGTAGCACAAGGATATAATCAACAAGAATGAATAGATTATGACGAAACATTTGCGCCCGTAGCATGTTTAGAAGTCATACGAATTTTGCTTGCTATTGCTTGCATGAAAGGTTTTAAACTTTATCAAATGGACGTAAGAAGTACATTTCTAATGGGTTTATACAAGAAGAAGTATACGTGAAACAATCACCCGGTTTTGAAGATTTGAAACACCCCCGATCACGTGTACAAATTAAAGAAGGCACTATATGGTTTAAAGCAAGCACCTAGGGCGTGGTATGATCGTTTTGCTATCTTTTTTTTAGAAAATGGCATTAAAAGAGGCACGATACATAGCACTATATTTTTAAAAAAGGATAAATTGGATTTACTAATCATTCAAATTTATGTTGATGACATCATTTTTGGCTCTACATCTCATAAACTTGTTGAAGATTTCGAAACATGCATGAAATCCGAATTTGAAATGTCTATGGTTGGTGAATTGAATTACTTTCTTGGCTTGCAAATTAAACAAACGAGTAAAGATATACATATAAGTCAAGTTAAATATATAATGACATGATTAAAAAGATCAATTTTGAGAATCTAAAACCGTCCCCCACCCCTATGAGCGTCACCACAAAACTAGATAAAGATGAACATGGAAAGGACTTTGATAATGCTTTATATAGGTCTATGATTGGCTCTTTGCTCTATCTTACTGCTAGTAGACCTGATATCATGTTCAGTGTATGTATGTGTAGCGCCCCGCACCCGGCCTCGTCCGGATACAGTGCGCCCGCCGTACTTCACTGAGGAGAGTACAAGGCGTCATGCATAACATGCGAACATCCATAACATAAGTCGTGGACTCCCATGCTAACATTCAACATGGTAGTAAAATTTAGGCAGAATTAAAACTTTTCAAATCAAACATGCATCACTAATTTACTAAGTTCCCAAAAGTAGTAGTCCCACAAAATAGCATAACTGAAATCCAGAGAGTTCAAACATAGTCATAATACAAAACGTTGTGGCGGCACAAAGGTTCTTAAGCTTAGCTCCCTTCATGCTCCTTGCCTATGGATAAGGTACTCTCGGCTCATCCTCGATCCATTCTATCTTGGCATTATCTGGCTCTGGGGGGAAAAATAAAGTGTGAGTGATAAAAAAATCACCCAGCAAGAATACAATAAACTACCACGAAATACGTAAAGAATCATAACATGAATGTATTACCCCAAAAACCTCAAATAATCATAATTCATACCTGATCTTGGATCCTGTACTTACTTGACGATCGGCTTAGGCATGTTTTTAGGGAATGCTATACCATACCTGACCTTGGATCTTGAACTTACTTGGCGTTCGGCTTAAGCATGTTTTTAGGTAATGCTATACCAATAATAACTTATAACCATTAACTGTAACATGCAACATTTCCTCATGATTGTGACTTATGCAAGATGCAATGCATGATGTCATGTCATGTCAAAACATCATTTTGGTCCCATAAAGTAACATGTCGTAAAAACAGAGTGTCAGATCAATTAACCCCGGATCTGAGCGGGTCCAGAACATATCATCAGACCAATTAACCCCGGGTATGAACAGGTCCAGAACAGATATCAGATCAATTAACCCTGGATCTGAACGGGTCCAGAACATATATCAGATCAATTAACCCCGGATCTGAACGGGTCCAGAACAGATATCAGATCAATTAACCCCGAATCTAAACGGGTCCAGAACATATATCAGATCAATTAACCCCGGATCTGAACGGGTCCAGAACATATCATGTCATCAGACCAATTAACCCCGGGTCTGGAGTCGGGTTAATCGCATGCTTGGCCGGCAAAGGAATCATGAAGCTTTCTTTAAAAACATGGGACCGTAAAAACTTTTCATGCATAACGAAAACATAGCTGCTTATAAAACTTGCTTGCATCATAAAATCCATGAAAATCGGTTTCATGATCATGCATGATACATGCAGTGATATGCAATGCAAGTCATGACATGGATAAGCGTATGCATTCCTTATAACATATCAACATGCATGAATGCGGAAGCTAAATTCTTCCAGACTATTACTTCGTATTCATTGGGCGGTTAAGCTAACCAAATAGGTTCATTTCCCTGATATTTTGTCACAAATACATTTGTTGGAATCATAGATACATGTCATAAAAATTTCAGATTATTTCGATAATCATAAAGGGGCTCATTTACTTAATTTCCAAAATGGGTTAGATGCTGAAACTGATCTGACCTATTTTACCAAAAATTCAATTGCGGCAAATCCGTGATTCTTTTTTCAGAAATTCCAACTTGCACAAGTCATAAACATGTGGAACTAGTATCCTACCGAAATTTAGCCTATTTTCATATCTCTAAGTCCCCTTTCTGAGTCCATAAAGTCGTTACTAAATTTCAGGTTGGTTCCAGTGATTTCAGTTGAGCAGTTTAACTAATTAATTCATATCAAATAATCCAGAACTTGTTTTACCAGAATTCCAGCTGGCGTGTTCACTACACTCATAGGATTATTACCATGCCAAAAATCAGATTTATTGGTCATCTACAAGGTCTCTTTTCAAGCCAACCAAAAGAGGCTACAACTCTGCTCAGTTCCCGTTTTTCAAGTCTGACCAGTCTTACCAAATATTTTATTAAAAATTAACCATAACTTATTTTACCAAAATTCCAACTCTCATCTATGATAGACTCATGGGACTAACTCTGTGCCAAAAATCAGATTTATTGAAGGTCCACAAGGTCCTCTTTTAATTCGTTGAATCCAGTGATCAATTCTGTCCAACTCCAGAATTTTCTACTGGAGCAGTTTTACCGTATAATTTGTTAAAAAATAATCCGTAACTGATTTTAACAAAATTCCAACTCTCACTTGCACTACACTAACGAGGCTAGCTCTGTACCAAAAATTAGCTTCATTGAAGGTCTGTAAGGTTAGTTCTTAAACCATCTAAAACGTCACTCTATTCTGTCCACTTCCAGTGGTTTGCTATTTTGTCATCTTATCCAAGTCAAATGTCCATGTTTTCACTCAATACTTTGGCCGAATCTTGTGTATTGCCTTAACCACATTTTACAACACATATTCAAGCATGCATCCACATTCAAGAGTCATCTTAATCTAACTTACCAACAACCTCATAAAGCTCCTAGCTTTCACATGTATTCTTTCCTTAGGACCTTTTATGTTACATTCACAAGTCAATCTTGTCTAGACCTACTTAGGTGAACCTTATTTCACTCTAGGTCATCCTTATTTCATATAGCATATAGGAAAAGACTTCATCTTTAAAGGAATAAATCAGATGCAAGGCATTGTTCTTAGGGAATCACTAAGATATAGCCTCAAACTTAAGACTTTCAACTAAAGATCATATCTTAAGAACTTCTAAGCATTTAAGTCACAAACTCTTTAAATAAATCATGAGAGATCATTGTACACTTGCCTCTTCAAGCTAAAGCTCTTGTCTTTGCTTGGTTATGGTGTGAGATGTGTTGGAATCCTTCACCTTCTTCACCTTAACCATACGGTTTTAAGGAAAATGGAAGGAAAGATTAGTCTTTATACAAAGAGCAAATAGGATACATTTAAGGTTAGAGCATCTTACCAAAATGAGCTTGGAATGGAGATGCAAGCACTCCAAGATATCACCTCCTAAGAAAGTTGATGGCTTTTACCTATTTGGACCTTGAATGTCACGGTTTTTTCATGGAGAGAAGGAGTTCATATGAGCTTCATTCTTCACCAAATAAGGATTCACTTAAGGAAGCTTGGAGCAAGACTTACCTAGATGTCTTCTTGAGTCTTGAAGTGAAGTTGAACTCCTATCCTTCAAGAGGATGGGGGCCGAAATATTGGTGAGGGTAGGAGGGAATTTTGCTAAGTGTTGCTTGGCTTGCCTGGGAAGAATTTTCTAGATGAACGTAGGGTGTAGTCTTGTAAGATTTAAAAATCTAGGAGATGGGGAGGGCTTGGCCGATTTTGGAGGGATAATAGGGAGGTTAGGGTTTCCATGAGTGTTAACCAATGTTACTTTATTCCAACTATGGTTACTTTTGGGCTAACCCAAGTTACTTTATCAAATCATGGTTATCTTAACCTTGGTTTAAGGAAAAAGTAACCATGGTAGGGTTTAAAAATCCTCCATGGTTAATCATGTAGGGGCCGATTTTGGTTGGGGTCTTTATGACCTCAACCATACTACTTCTTTCTTTAATGAGTTGTCTTACTTGTTCCTTAAATGCATGTCTATTTTGTTTTCTATTTACTCTTTGCATAATAACTTCTTGTCTTAATGGTGTAGTAGACTTTAAGTAATTATTTTAACTAATAAAATTGGCTTGAGAATTCTAGAATCCCCATTCATGCCTTGGCCGAACTTTAGTCTTCTTGGGCAACTTGATATTTCTTGTAATTTTAATTCATGCACTATATTGTTTTTCTTTATTTTATCATATTCTAAGATTAACATGTGTATGTATACATATATATACACGCCATGTGTACTATATATATATAGATATATATATATATATATATCTTCCTATGTATACGCATGTAGGTATTTATACATTTCGTACACATATATCTTATACACGCACATACATACATAGTGGTATGTATGGTTCATATCACTCTATATTTCGTGTACTACTTTCTTGAAGTTTCCCTTATTTAATTTGGCTTGGTATCACCTCAATTATAATTAAGTAAAGAGGGTTAAGTTGACTTAAGTAACACGCGCTAAAAGAAATTGTCGCTTTCATTCCGTCTCATATTCATAGTTTTCACGTACATGATCGTTGGGGTACAACATCCTCCCCCCCTTATCATAAGTTTCGTCCTCAAAACTTCGGAAGTAGTCAAAAAGATGGGGGTATCTACTCCTCATATCTTCTTCCGTTTCCCATGTTGCTTCTTCTTCCGAATGATGCCTCCATTGTACCTTCACCATGGGTATGGATCTCTTCCTTAAATCTTTCTCTTTCCGATCAACTATTCTTAAGGATTCCTCTTCATAAGTTATATCTTTTTCAACCTTCAACAGTTGATCTTCAAGGATGTGGCTTGGGTCATATACATATCGACGGAGTTGAGAAACATTGAATACATCGTGCAGCTGAGAAAGAGATGGTGGCAACGCTAAGCGGAACGCAACCTCGCCTACTTTCTCAGGCACTTCATAAGGTCCAACAAATCTTGGGCTTAGTTTTCCTTTGATGCCAAATCTCTTAACTCCTTTGGTCGGAGAAACTTTCAGAAAGACTTTCTCTCCTTCTTGGAATTCTAAAGGTCTCCTTCTTTCATCTGCCCATATCTTCGTTCTATCTTGCGCTGCTCTTAGTCTTTGTTGGACTAACTTTACCTTCTCTCGTGTTTGCTCAACAATGTCGGGTCCTGCGTAGATCTTATCTCCAATTTCGTCCCAATATAGTGGGGATCGACATTTTCGTCCATACAATGCCTCATAAGGTGCCATTCCGATGGATCTGTGGAAGCTATTATTGTAAGAAAACTCAACGAGCTTAAGGCTTTTATCCCAGCTTCCTCCAAAATCAAGAATGTAAGCTCAGAGCATGTCCTCAAAGGTTTGGATTGTTCTTTCGGATTGTCCATCTGTTTGAGGATGAAACGCTGAGCTCATTCTTATCTCTGTGCCCATTGCCTTTTGAAAGGCGGTCCAAAATCTCGAAGTAAATCGAGGGTCGCGGTCGCAAACAATACTTATGGGCACTCCATGTAGACAAACAATCTGATCAATATACATAGAGGCTAACTTCTCCATAGATGCCTTAATCGTCATAGCCAAAAAGTGAGCAGACTTGGTCAAACGATCCACAATGACCCATATAGCATCGTTCCCATACTTAGTCTTGAGTAGATCGGTCACAAAGTCCATGGTGATGTGATCCCATTTCCATTCTTGCACTTCCAAGGGTTGTAACAATCCAGCAGGTCTTTGGTGTTAGGCTTTTACTCTTTGGCAGATCAAACATCGCTCAACAAATTCTGCTATTTGTCTCTTCATACCGGGCCAACAAAACTTTTGCTTGAGATCTTGATACATCTTATTAGCTCCAGGATGTATAGATAATCGAGAGTTATGAGCTTCCATCAAAACTTCATCCTTGATTCCCTTGTTTTTGGGGACACATAACCGTCCTCGATACCATAGACTGCCATCACTGCGAATCTCAAAGTCATCTCGCGGCTTTTCTTCCATCCTTTCCTTGACCTACCTTAAGTTTTCATCAAGTCCTTGAGTCTCCTTGATCTTATCAATTAATGAAGGAACAAGAACTAGTTTGGCGAGAACTTCATCGATTGAGTCAACTTCTTCTAGGCCAAATTCTTCCATATCTCGCTGAAGAGGTGGTTGCCGTGGGTGGCTTGTTTTTCGGCTTAGGGCATCAGCGACTTTGTTAGCTTTTCCTGGATGATACTGAATGGAGAGATCATAATCTTTGATTAGTTCCAACCATCTACGTTGCCGCATATTAAGCTCCTTCTGAGTAAAGAGGCAGTTTAGGCTCTTGTGGTCTGTGTAGATCTCGCACTTTTCGCCATATAAATAGTGCCTCCATATCTTTAACGCGAATACCATTGCGGCAAGTTCAAGATCATGGATAGGATAGTTTTGCTCAAATGGTTTCAACTGTCAGGATGCATAGGCTATCACTTTGTCATTCTGCATAAGAACACATCCAAGACCATTCTTCGAAGCATCGCTGTACACTACGTACTTTTCACCAGGAGTGGGCTGAGCTAGGATAGGAGCGGATGTCAACTTTGCTTTTAGCTCCGAGAAACTTTCCTCACAGTCGGCACTCCACTCAAACTTGGTCTTCTTTTGGGTCAATTTGGTGAGGGGGACAGCTATCCTCGAGAATCCTTCCACAAACTTTCTGTAATATCCGGCTAGTCCGAGAAAACTTCTCACTTCAGTAACATTTGTTGGCCTGGGCCATTCTGTGATAGCTTCAATTTTCTTGGGATCCACCAAAATCCCATCTTCTGAAATCACATGACCATGGAATGATACGCTTCGCAGCCAAAACTCGCATTTGCTAAACTTAGCGTACAACTGTCTTGCTCTTAGAATATTCAAGACTGTCCTCAAATGGGCTACGTGAGTCTCTTCGTCGGGTGAATAAATCAGGATGTTGTCGATGAAGACCACTACGAATTTGTCCAATTGTTCTTGAAAGATTCGATTCATAAGATCCATAAAGGCGGCAGGGGCATTGGTCAAACCAAAAGGCATGACTAAGAATTCATAGTGTCCATAGCGGGTTCTGAAAGCAGTCTTAGGGACATCTTCCGCCTTAATCTTCAATTGAAAGTATCCAGATTGTAAGTCAATCTTACTAAAAATTCGAGATCCCTGCATTAAAATACTTTAGATAGGGTTTCAAGGGATTCAAATCTTAATCAAGTTAAAACTTATGAGTTACTTACCCTGAGCTGGTCGAATAAATCGTCAATCCGGGGCAATGGGTACTTGTTCTTTATGGTGATCTTGTTGAGCTCCCGGTAATCGATGCATAAGCGCATACTTCCATCTTTCTTTTTCACGAATAACACCAGGGCACCCCAAGGCGAAACACTGGGGCGAATGAGTTTCCTTTCTAACAGCTCATGTAACTGTTCCTTTAGCTCCTTTAGTTTCGCAGGTGCCATGCGATAAGGGGCTTTCGATATGGGTTCAGCTCCTGGAACAAGGTTTATTTCGAAAGCAATCTCGCGATCAGGAGGTAGTCCAGGCAGATCATCAGGAAATACATCAGGGTATTCACTAACAACTGGAACTTGTGCAAGGGTAGGGCTTTCTTGTTCAGCACTTAGAACATACACCAAGAATCCTTCATGACCTTTCCTTAATGCTTGTCTGGCACGAGCTGCGTTAACAAAGACTTTCTTGGATGGTTTCTTTAACTTAGTTCCTCCTTGGAATGACATCTCCTCTCGAGTTGGGTTCTTAATGATAACTTGCCTGCTTCGGCAGTCAATGTGAGCATGATTCTTGGAGAGCCAATCCATTCCGAAAATCACGTCAAAATCACTCATAGATATGGGGATCAAATTGGCCTCAAACAACTGGTCTTTAAACTCAAGCGCACAATTTCTGAATATGTGATGGGAAACAAGCACCTGGTCGCCAGCTGCTTGTACTCTATAAGGTGAATCTAATCGGACTGGATTATGATCGATATTCTTAGCAAACTTCCTTGAGATAAATGAGTGGCTAGCGCCACTGTCGAACAACACATTTGCGGGTATGCTACACACTAGGATAGTTCCTGAACCAGGCACGTTTTCTAAGCAATATGATAATTATACATAAGTGAAAGGTATTGAATGCATAAAACTTTAAATCTTACCAGTCACTACGTCAGCAGTCTCCTCAGCATCAGCATCAGTCATAGCGTGCACCCTTGCATTTGCACGTGGCCGTTGATTCCTTTGCTGTTGTTGTGGTTGTGTTCCCTTTTCCGGGCAATCCTTAATCATATGGCCATCCTTTCCGCATCCAAAGCACTTACCTGTCTTCCACCTACACTCTCCCACGTGCCTCTTCTGGCAATGAGGACATACTGGTATCGCTGGCTGCTGAGTTGGGGCCTGATTCTTCGGCTGATTATTTTGATTTTGCTTGCGTCTCTGATTCTGTCCTTGAGATTGTCCCTGACGAACAGATCCTCTGAAATTCTTCTTAGCCATTTTCCTATACTTCTCTTTTCCGGTCCCTTGTCTTTCTCGCTTTTGGCCCACATCATCTCTTCGTATGATATCCCTCTCTATACGGTAGCATGCATCCAAAAGTGCTCCAAAATTGGTAGGATTTGCATTTACCAACCATGTCCTAATTCTTGGGTTTAGACCTCTTTCAAACTTCAGCATTTTCGTTTCTTCATCGTTCATAGTAACAGGCTGAAACCTCCCAAGTGCGATGAACTTATTTGCATACTCAGCTACTGTCATGCCTGACTCTTGCTTCAGAGATTCAAACTCATGCCTCTTTTGCATTTTGACTGACGGAGGAATATAGAATTTATGAAATTCTTGCAGAAATCTTTCCCAAGTAATTGGTCTAGGCAAAGGTTGCAGATTCGTCTTCCACCATTGATTAGCTTCACTGATCAAGAAAGGTCTGATAGCCTGAGCCTTCATCTCCTATGGGGCTTGAATTAGCTCAAAACAATTTTCAACTTCATCTAGCCACTTCTCCACAGTATCTGGGTCAGGTTTTTCCTCAAACGGTGGTACATTAGCTCTCTTGAGCTTCTCAAAATAGTACTGAGCATCCCTTACTGGCTGATGTGGCTGAGGTGGAGCATTCTGATAAATTAGGCCTTGTCCTATTTGCGTAACGACTTGACAAAAGGCCTGGAAAGCATTCATATCTGGGATGGCCAGAGGAACAGGTGCCTGTGGAGCCGGGGGCGGATTATTCTGTGCTGGAGGATCCTGGTCCGGCTGAGATGGCGGCGGAACCTGTGCTGGTGGTGGAGGAATGGGCTCCTGAGCAGCTGGTCGTGCTCTCGGAGGTCTGCCACGTGGTCTCACCATCTGCACTTATGGGTTTATCGTCTATTTAGAATATCGGAATAAAATCAATTTATTTGACCAAGGACCATAATTCAAAATTTTAAAATATAGAAGGAAAGGGCACGTCTTACGTCATAGACCTAACTTCATAGTTCAGGATTCTTTATTAAGTTACATCCTAAACCCGGTCTACGTGGTCTTAGTCTAAGGCCATCACTCATCTAAGATCATGACTTAGGTCTAAGATCAAACTTATATTGCTAAGATCATAACTTAGTCCTACGTTCTGCCCGAAATCTAGAGCCTGGGCTCTGATACCACCTGTAGCGCCCCGCACCCGGCCTCGTTCGGATACGGTGCACCCGCCGTACTTCATTGAGGAGAGTACAAGGTGTCATGCATAACATGCGAACATCCATAACATAAGTCGTGGACTCCCATGCTAACATTCAACATGGTAGTAAAATTTAGGCAGAATTAAAACTTTTCAAATCAAACATGCATCACTAATTTACTAAGTTCCCAAAAGTAGTAGTCCCACAAAATAACATAACTGAAATCCAGAGAGTTCAAACATAGTCATAATACAAAACGTCTTGGCAGCACAAAAGTCCTTAAGCTTAGCTCCCTTCATGCTCCTTGCCTATGGATAAGGTACTCTCGGCTCATCCTCGATCCATTCTATCTTGACATTATCTGGCTCTGGGGGAGAAAATAAAGTGTGAGTGATAACAAAATCACCCAGCAAGAATACAATAAACTACCATGAAATACGTAAAGAATCATAACATGAATGTATTACCCCAAAAACCTCAAATAATCATAATTCATACCTGATCTTGGATCCTGTACTTACTTGACGATCGGCTTAAGCATGTTTTCAGGGAATGCTATACCATACCTGACCTTGGATCTTGAACTTACTTGGCGTTCGGCTTAAGCATATTTTTAGGTAATGATATACCAATAATAACTTATAACCATTAACTGTAACATGCAACATGCCCTCATGATTGTGACTTATGCAAGATGCAATGCATGATGTCATGTCATGTCAAAACATCATTTTGGTCCCATAAAGTAACATGTCGTAAAAACAGAGTGTCAGATCAATTAACCCCGGATCTGAGCGGGTCCAGAACATACCATCAGACCAATTAACCCCGGGTCTGAACGGGTCCAGGACAGATATCAGATCAATTAACCCCGGATCTGAACGGTCCAGAACAGATATCAGATCAATTAACCCCGGATCTAAACGGGTCCAGAACAGATAGCAGATCAATTAACCCCGGATCTGAACGGGTCAAGAACAGATATCAGATCAATTGACCCCGGATCTGAACGGGTCCAGAACATATCATGTCATCATACCAATTAACCCCGGGTCTGGAGTCGGGTTAGTTGCATGCTTGGCCGGCAAAGGAATCATGAAGCTTTCTTTAAAAACATGGGACCGTAAAAACTTTTCATGCATAACGAAAACATAGCTGCTTATAAAACTTGCTTGCATCATAAAATCAATGAAAATCGGTTTCATGATCATGCATGATACATGCAGTGATATGCAATGCAAGTCATGACATGGATAAGCGTATGCATTCCTTATAACATATCAACATGCATGAATGCAGAAGCTAAATTCTTCCAGACTATTACTTCGTATTCATGGGGCGGTTAAGCTAACCAAATAGTTTCATTTCCCTGATCTTTTGTCACAAATACATTTGGTGGAATCTTAGATACATGTCATAAAAATTTCAGATTATTTCGATAATCATAAAGGGGCTCATTTACTTAATTTCCGAAATGGGTTAGAAACTGAAATTGATCTGACCTATTTTACCAAAAATTCAATTGCGGCAAATCCGTGATTCGTTTTTCAGAAATTCCAACTTGCACAAGTCATAAACCGTTACTAAACTTCAGGTTGGTTCCAGTGATTTCAGTTGAGCAGTTTGACTAATTAATTCATATAAAATAATCCAGAACTTGTTTTACCAAAATTCCAGCTGGCGTGTTCACTAAACTCATAGGATTATTACCATGCCAAATATCAGCTTTATTGGTCATCTACAAGGTCTCTTTTCAAGCCAACCAAAAGAGGCTACAACTCTTCTCAGTTCCCATTTTTCAAGTCTGACCAGTCCTACCAAATATTTTATTAAAAATTAACCATAACTTATTTTACCAAAATTCCAACTCTCATCTATGATAGACTCATGGGACTAACTCTGTGCCAAAAATCAGATTTATTGAAGGTCCACAAGGTCCTCTTTAATTCGTTGAAACCAGTGATCAATTCTGTCCAACTCCAGAATTTTCTACTGGAGCAGTTTTACCGTATAATTTCTTAAAAATAATCTGTAACTGATTTTAACAAAATTCCAACTCTCACTTGCACTACACTAATGAGGCTAGCTCTGTACCAAAAATGAGCTTCATTGAAGGTCTGTAAGGTCAGTTCTTAAACCATCTAAAACGTCACTCTATTCTGTCCACTTCCAGTGGTTTGCTATTTTGTCATCTTATCCAAGTCAAATGTCCATGTTTTCACTCAATACTTTGGCCGAATCTTGTGTATTGCCTTAACCACATTTTACAACACATATTCAAGCATGCATCCACATTCAAGAGTCATCTTAATCTAACTTACCAACAACCTCATAAAGCTCCTAGCTTTCACATGTATTCTTTCCTTAGGACCTTTTATGTTACATTCACAAGTCAATCTTGTCTAGACCTACTTAGGTGAACCTTATTTCACTCTAGGTCATCCTTATTTCATATAGCATATAGGAAAAGACTTCATCTTTAAAGGAATAAATCAGATGCAAGGCATTGTTCTTAGGGAATCACTAAGATATAGCCTCAAACTTAAGACTTTCAACTAAAGATCATATCTTAAGAACTTCTAAGCATTCAAGTCACAAACTCTTTAAATAAATCATGAGAGATCATTGTACACTTGCCTCTTCAAGCTAAAGCTCTTGTCTTTGCTTGGTTATGGTGTGAGATGTGTTGGAATCCTTCACCTTCTTCACCTTAACCATACGGTTTTAAGGAAAATGGAAGGAAAGATTAGTCTTTATACAAAGAGAAAATAGGATACATTTAAGGTTAGAGCATCTTACCAAAATGAGCTTGGAATGGAGATGCAAGCACTCCAAGATATCACCTCCTAAGAAAGTTGATGGCTTTTACCTATTTGGACCTTGAATGTCACGGTTTTGTCATGGAGAGAAGGAGTTCATATGAGCTTCATTCTTCACCAAATAAGGATTCACTTAAGGAAGCTTGGAGCAAGACTTACCTAGATGTCTTCTTGAGTCTTGAAGTGAAGTTGAACTCCTATCCTTCAAGAGGATGGGGGCCGAAATATTGGTGAGGGTAGGAGGGAATTTTGCTAAGTGTTGCTTGGCTTGCCTGGGAAGAATTTTCTAGATGAACGTAGGGTGTAGTCTTGTAAAATTTAAAAATCTAGGAGATGGGGAGGGCTTGGCCGATTTTGGAGGGATAATAGGGAGGTTAGGGTTTCCATGAGTGTTAACCAATGTTACTTTATTCCAACTATGGTTACTTTTGGGCTAACCCAAGTTACTTTATCAAATCATGGTTATCTTAACCTTGGTTTAAGGAAAAAGTAACCATGGTAGGGTTTAAAAATCCTCCATGGTTAATCATGTAGGGGCCGATTTTGGTTGGGGTCTTTATGACCTCAACCATACTACTTCTTTCTTTAATGAGTTGTCTTACTTGTTCCTTAAATGCATGTCTATTTTGTTTTCTATTTACTCTTTGAATAATAACTTCTTGTCTTAATGGTGTAGTAGACTTTAAGTAATTATTTTAACTAATAAAATTGGCTTGAGAATTCTAGAATCCCCATTCATGCCTTGGCTGAATTTTAGGCTTCTTGGGCAACTTGATATTTCTTGTAATTTTAATTCATGCACTATATTGTTTTTCTTTATTTTATCATATTCTAAGATTAACATGTGTATGTATACATATATATACACGCCATGTGTACTATATATATATACATAGATATATATATATCTTCCTATGTATACGCATGTAGGTATTTATACATTTCGTACACATATATCTTATACACGCACATACATACATAGTGGTATGTATAGTTCATATCACTCTATATTTCATGCACTACTTTATTGAAGTTTCCCTTATTTAATTTGGCTTGGTATCACCTCAATAATAATTAAGTAAAGAGGGTTAAGTTGACTTAAGTAACACGCGCTAAAAGAAATTGTTGCTTTCATTCCGTCTCATATTCATAGTTTTCACGTACATGATCGTTGGGGTACAACAGTATGTGTGCACGTTTTCAAAGTCAACATAAAGTGTCTCACTACAATGCTGTGAAAAGAATATTTTGATATATTAAGCACACACCCACCTTAGGCATTTGGTATGATAAAGATTGTGAATTTTACTTTCATGCCTATACTGACGCGGATTATGGTGGATGTAAAATAGATAGAAAAAGCACAAGTGGCACTTGTCAATTTATAGGAAATTCATTAATTTCATGGTTTTCTAAAAAGCAAGCAAGTGTAGCCTTATCCACTACCGAAGCTGAATACATGGCACTTAGTCTTTGTTGTACACAATTACTATGGTTAAAACAACTTTTTGATTTCGGTATGACGGTAAATCATATCCCCATGTATTGTGATACTATGAGTGCCATAAACTTATCTAAGAACCCTGTGCTACACCCTAAGGCCAAGCATATAGAAGTACGATATCACTTCCTTCGCGATCATGTAAACAATGGTGATAATATCATAGATCATGTACGCACTAAGGCACAAGTGGCAGACATCTTCACTAAGGCACTAAATCAGGCCACGTATGAAAATCTTCGTTCTAAATTTGGCATGATTTTTGCTAATTTGATTTGATATCTCTTTCCATATTTACATGCACTTTTGATTATCTTTCCAAAATAAAGGGGGAGAGAATGCATGATTTAAGGGGGAGAGAGAGATTGATTGCACAAATCAAGGGGGAGAGAATTCAAAATTCAAAATTTGAATTTGTGCAGCATGATTGGAGGGGGAGGGACAAAATTTAAATCATGAACGTAGTTTATTTTGTAAATCATCAAAAGGGGGAGATTGATGAGAAAAAGGGGTTTGAGTGATTACAAAATACATGATTTAAATAACGTGTACTAAACAAATGCATGACACGTTTTATGACTTGACACGTTTTTGCATGAAACCTGCCTTATATAGTTCATATATAATGTTGCCGTACTAACAAGCCATGAAGCTTTAAAGCTTACATCAAATGGCGAACATTTATTGTGTTTGAACTATTTTCAGGTGCTACTATTAATAAACTAAACTAGTTCATTAAGTGAAGTACTTAGTTAAATGAATTAAGTAGTTCATTAAATGGTGATATATTTGGAGAAGGCACAAAAGCAATGTAGCGCCCTGGCCCGGACAGCGGACCCGAACCGGTGCACCCGTCGTAGCCTACTAAGAGGACTATCAAACGTCATTACTCTCACATACGCATCATCGCTTACATAAGAGAAATAAGCACACAGACACGTGCAAATTAAAATCTAAATCAATCAAATCTGTGTTCCCAACAGCATAAGTAAATAAAACTGTTTATGGACGCAGCCATCTAATTCCTCAAATGAATGAAATAAAGTTGAAATAACCAATAGCAATCTTGGAAAATTCTCAATATAGGCTCTAAGCACCCCACTCAGCCCACTCGCCGTCGTCCTCAATGAATATCATGTCATATTCGGGCTCATCTGCAAAACAACGGGTAGAACCCTTAGCGAAAACGCTAGCAAGTAACCCGCTTATAAGACATACGGGATCATCACATGGCAAGACATGAGTGAATATAAATATCAAGGGGGAATAGGAGCACATGTCCCAAGTTATTCAAAAGTTCAGATTTACTTGCATGATAAAAGAAAAGAACAAGTAACACACACGTAAACAACAATTCACTTTCATATCAATCATACCGGAACAAAACACATGATGCATGCCATTTCAAATCATGCTCTACACTACCCAGTCACAAATGCTTATGCAATACTTTTCAAAACAGTGCAATGCATGTGACAATGTCCGGTCTCATAACTTTATACCCTGTGATGGGCCACAGCTTGTCTTTATACCCTGTGACACATCACAGTTGAACTTTATACCTTGTAATGTCCCACAGCTTGTCTTTATACCCTGTGTCACATTACAGCTCACATTATATCCTATGATGACTACAGCTTGTCTTTATACCCTGTATCGCATCACAGCTCATTTCGCAAAGTACTTTATACCCTGTGCCAAGGCAAAGATCTTTATCAAAACATAAACAAATGCAAGTGCCATGATGCAATGTGCACAATCAACATGTCATTCAATCACACGAGGCTCATCTCATTCACACATTCAAGTGTATCACTACATGTTCAGTTTTACCTCACATAAATATTCAAACTAGGGATACAAGGTATGAAGTAGACACCCTCACACGTTCTATTTGAACCTTATCGAAGCATCAAACGTTCTTCCTTAACCCATTAGATCATTCACACTAAAGTCCAATTCAAATACCTCACGAAGTCCTCACCGTTGATTCACCATCTTAGGTCGTGTTCCAAGTCTTACACTAATCTCAATCAGGTCCTAAGAAGCCTCTGGTGTCCCCTAATTGGTCCTTTAGCTTCCCTTATCCTTCTTCTATTTTCCCACAAAACAGTATAACATCATACCCTACATCGATCGATCGATGTCACATCATACCCTTCATCGATCGATCGAAGTCTGTCAGAATACTTTCTGCCTCACTTCAATCGATCCCTCAGCCAACATCGATCTATCGATGTGACTTCATACCCTACATCGATTGATCGAAGTCCGTCATAATACTTCCTGTCTCACATCAGTCTCTCAATCCTCCCACATTGATCGATCGATGTACATCAGTCGATGACATCGATCGATTGATGTCTATGATTTCCAGAAATTAACACTGCGATTTCTGCAGAAACTGCAGAACCAAAACTTCCATCGTTTCCAAGCTTCATCCCAGTCATTCCAAGCCTAATCCTTGCTATCATCTCATGCTTAAACTACAAATTGAACACTACACACATACATAACAAAGATTCAAGTCTAGAACTCAAAGATTTCAACCCACGAATCAAAAGATCCCACCTTTCACCCTCAAACCCTATCAAACAATAATATCGCAGCAAAAAGGGATTCAAGGGATGGGGATTTGCAGGAATTCATACATTCATCGACATCAAATTATGTTTTCAACGTACGATGGTCAAAACATCAAATCCAAAACACAGAAATTGCACAGAATTCACATATAGATAAACAAGGGTATAATACTGCATGGTGATCCAATTTTGATACAAAAGTAGGGCCCTTTCTTCACAAATCCCAGGAACTTACTTGCCTTTGATTACTGATACTCGGATTGGGAAACAAACGGAGGTTGAATCGATTCATGAAGGCTGTCTTCCTCACCTAGGGCTTGCAAAAGTCGACTATGGCCGGAGAAAGAGGGGAGGTTGACGTTTCTTGTGAAAAATGAGGAAACTGACGCTTTGTCAGTTTTTATTATAGGGAAGGGCAAAACTGAAATTCCTAAATTCTATTTTAAATCCTTTATCTTTAATTCTTAAATTCTAATATTTAATCCATAATTAATTGAAATTAATTGATTATTAATTTCTCAATATTCCTTTCCTTATTTAATTAAGTTCCGGAGGATGCGGGGCATAACATTCCACCCCCCTTACAAAAAGTTTCGTCCTCGAAACTGACGTACCTTATTGGAAGAGATACGGATACAACTCCTTCATCTGCTCCTCAAGTTCCCACGTGGTTTCACGCTCCGTATGGTTACTCCATTTAATCTTGACATACGGAATCACACGTTTGCATAGAACTTGATCTTTCCTGTCCACAATTTTCATCGGGTACTCTTCATCCGTAACATCATCCTTAATCTCCAATGGTTGAGCCTCAAGAACATGACTTGGATCCGACATGTATTTTCTCAGTTGAGAAACATGAAATACATTGTGGACTTGCGATAAAGTCAGAGGCAATGCTAATCGGTATGCTCTTTCACCAACTTTGCCAAGCACCTCGTATGGACCAATATACCAAGGCTTAACTTGCCTTTCATCACAAACCTCGCAACTCCCTTCGTTGGTGAAACTGGCAGATAGACTTTTTCACCTTTCTCAAACTCCAAGGGTCGTCTTTTAGAATCGGCCCAACTCTTACTACGGCCTTGTGCCACCTTTAATCTCTCCTTTATGATCTTCACTTCTCCAATCGTCTGTTCAACCAATTTTGGTGCAGTGATCGTCCTTTTCCTAACTTCGTCCCAACAAACCGAGCATCTGCACTTCCGCCCGTATAGAGCCTCAAATGGTTCCATACCAATCGCATTGTGGTGACTATTGTTGTACGAGAATTCCATCAACTTCAACATGCTATCCCAGTTCCCTTTAAAGTCCAACGTGCATGCTCTCAGCATGTCCTCCAAGGTTTGGATGGTCCTCTCCAACTGTCCATCCGTCTGTGGATGATAAGCTGTGCTCATCCTTAGCTCATTGCCCATAGTTTTCTGGAAAGCTGTCTAAAACTTAGAGGAGAATCGGGGATCACGGTCCGACATAATACTGATGGGAACTCCATGCAAACTCACAATGTTATCCATATATGTGTTGGCCAATTTCTCATAAGAAGTACCATGCAGCATAGCTAGGTAATGCGCTATTTTCGTCAAGCGACCCACAATTACCCAAATCATGTCATTCTCACTTTGGGTTCGGGGCAACCCAATCACAAAATCCGGTCATGTGTTCCCACTTCCATTTTGAGATCTCCAGTGGCATCATCAAACTGCCAGGTCGCTGATGTTCCTCTTTGACCTGCTGACACACCAGACATCTCTCGACATACTCCGCAATACTTTTTTTCATCCCTACCCACCAATAATTCATTTTGAGGTCCTTATACATTTTTGTGCTTCCGGGGTGGATAGACAACCTTGAGTTATGAGCTTCACGCAGCAATTCCCTTCAAAGCTCTTCATTGTCTGGTACGCATAGCCGGTTTTGGACCCATAGACTTCCATCTTCTCTCAGCTGAAAATCCCTTACTGGTCCCATGTTCAACTTGTCAGGGATTTCCTTCAGTGCCGCATCATCATATTGAGCTCCTTTTATTTTGTCTACCAAATCTGGAGTTATAGATAAGGCCGTAAGAACATTCGCCATTGAATCCACAACATCGAGACCGAACTCCTCAATCTCTCATTCCAAAGGAGACTATCTAGCGTGGCTAGACTTTCTTCTTAACGCGTCTGCCACTCTGTTGGCTATATCGGGGTGATAGTTGATGGTTAGGTCATAATCCTTAAGTAATTCCAACCATCTCCTTTGTCTCATATTCAGCTTTTTCTACGAAAATAAGTATTTCAGGCTCTTATGATCTGTGAACACTTCACACTTTTCTCCATATAAATAGTGTCTCCAAATCTTAAGAGCGAATACTACTGCTGCGAGCTCTAAGTCATGCGTCGGGTAATTCTGTTCATAAGGTTTCAGCTGTCTCGAAGCATAAGAAATAACTCGCCCATTTTGCATCAGGACACAACCTACAAACAGAAGGTTAATTCACGTCCGGTATGAATATATACAATACAACCGTTGTAGTTATATACATACCTAGTCCTTTCTTGGACATATAATTATAGATCACGAAGCCATCAGTGCCGGAGGGTTGTGCCAACACCGGGGCCGAGGTCAATCTTCTTTTGAGTTCAGAGAAGCTCTGCTCGCATTTTGTAGTCCACTCAAACTTAGTTTTCTTCTGGGTGAGTCGGCTCAATGGAACTGCAATTGTTGAAAATCCTTCAAAAAACTTCCTATAGTAGCCTGCTAGGCCTAGGAAACTTCTGACTTCTGTTACGTTCGTATGCTTGACCATTCAGTGATGGCTTCCACCTTCTTAGGGTCCACCAAAATTCCATCCTCCGAAATCACGTGCCCAAGAAAAGTCACACTCCTTAGCCAAAATTCACACTTGCTGAATTTGGCATACAACTTCTGCTGTCTCAGAATCTCCAACACCACTCTCAAATGCTCCGCATGGGATTGCTCATCAGGGGAATATACCAAGATGTCATCAATGAACACCACCACAAACTGATCTAGATGTTCTTGGAACACGGTGTTCATTAAGTCCATAAAAGTTGCTGGGGCATTAGTCAATCCAAAAGGCATCACCAAGAATTCATAATGCCTGTATCGAGTATGGAAGGCTGTTTTAGGGACATCTCTTGCTTTCACGAGCAACCGATGATACCCCTGACGAAGGTCGATTTTTGAGAACCAACGAGTACCCTTCAACTGGTCAAATAAATCCTCGATCCTTGGCAGTGGGTACATATTCTTGATGGTTACCTTGCCCAGCTCTCTATAGTCAATGCACAATCTCAAACTGCCATCCTTCTTCTTGACAAATAAGACGGGGGCTCCACAAGGTGATACACTGGGTCAGATTAGCTTCTTATCCAATAACTCCTATAGTTGTCCCTTTAACTCCTTGAGTTCAGCTGGGGCCATTCTGTAAGGCGCCTTAGATATAGGTTCAGCTCCTGGAATCAAATTGATTTTGAACTCTACTTCTCTTGATGGGGGTACTCTACGCAAATCATCTTGAAATATGTCCTTGAATTCATTGATCACCAGAATCTGATCAATGGAAGGAATCTCCTGATTAGCGTCCATGGCATAAACCATAAATCCCTCCGCTCCTTTTTGTGAAGCCTTGAAAGCTTTAACCGCAATCAAATAAATCTTCTTGGGGGTCTTTGTCAG
This sequence comes from Eustoma russellianum, assembly GCA_036186865.1. Taxonomy (NCBI): domain Eukaryota; kingdom Viridiplantae; phylum Streptophyta; class Magnoliopsida; order Gentianales; family Gentianaceae; genus Eustoma; species Eustoma russellianum. The sequence continues at coordinate 12,091,012 of AP025053.1, forward strand.
CTTAACATTTCCTTGCACCGTTACTTCATTCATCTCGGGATCCTTAATGGTTACTTGTTTACGTCTGCAGTCAATGTTGGTACGATACTTAGTCAACCAATCCATGCCCAATATCACATCGAAATCCCGCATCGCAATCGGAACCAATGTGGCGGGAAGTACTTTCTCATCCAACTCCAACTCACAATCTTTATACTGATGATGTGAAACCAATACTTGGTCACCAGCTGCCTGCACTCTGAAGGGGGTCTCAAGACACTCGGGCAAACAATTAAGTCCTTTGGCGAACTTCTTAGATATAAACGAATGACTTGCACCACTATCAAACAACACGTTCCCAAGCACTTTATTTACTAGAATAGCACCTATTCACGAAGAGCATGGCACAGAAAACCTCACGTAAAGCAAATTTAGTCCCAACTTAAACAACTAAAATTTAACTTAAGTCATACCTGTCACGACATCGGTGTTCTCCTGCACCTCGGCATTCGTCATGACATGGACTCTGGCATTGGTTTTGGGCCCAGCTCTCTGCTTTTGTGATGGCCCTGCGTCTCCCTGTGGTCTCTGCTTCCACTCGGGACAGCCCCTGATCCTGTGGTTCTTCTTGCCACACTTAAAACATGCCCCAGTCTTCTTCCAACATTCCCAACATGATTTGTTTGGCAATGGGGCACACTTCGGCCGTCTGTCGATTAGGCTGACTCTGCTATGGTGCCCTCTAAAACTGTCCTGTCTGACCTCTCTGGGAAATTTTGACCCAATGTCCGGGTCTACCTCCACTTCTATCATCTCTTGGCCTCTTGCCCGTGTCATCACGAGCCTCTCTAGGCTAAGACTAGCACATGTCGCTCTCCACCTGATAACAGGCATCCAACATTTCAGCAAAGGTTTTTAAGCTAGATCCTACTATAGCTGATCGAATTCGGGGGTTCAAACCTTGCTCGAACTTGAGCATCTTCATTATGTTGTTTTCCAACACCATGGGCGTAAATTTACCAAAGGCGTGGAATCTGTCAGCGTAATCAGAAATGGACATCCTGTCCTGCTCTAGTTTATCAAACTTCCTCATCTTCTCCAGTATCGCAGTCTCAGGTACGTATTAATCCTTATAAGCCTCAACGAATTATCTACACAAAATAGGGGGAGTCATCTTTGGGAGAGTACCATTCCACCAAGCATTAGCTCGGCCACTCAGCAAGGGTGTGGACACATCCACCTTGTGTTCTTCAGGCACCTGTACCAGCCTGAAGCACTTCTCTACTTCTTCCAAAAAGAATTCTGCCACTTTTGGGTCTGTGGTCCCTTCAAAGGTGGGGGCATGCATCTTCCGCATTTCCCCGATATAATACCGTATTCCATGCTGAGGCGGTGGTGGAGGAAGAGGTTGCTGCTGCTGAGTAACTCCTGTTATAGCATCTATCAGGGCCTGTGGCATTACCATTTGCGGTGGCTGAGGATTTTCGTTTCCGTTGCCACCGTTTCTAGGGTTTTCTCTTCTAGGAGGCATCTTTCTGCAAGATCAGCTCTTATTAGCATTCAGTAATTCAAAAGGTAGTACTGAAGGCTCATATGTGTTACACGAAACGGAACTTGCGTACGTTAAGGGAATGAGTCGTAAACTTATTAATTAAACCGTATCGCACTCGCACACCCCCAGCCCAATCCAACTTATATCTAAGATCACACACTTAGACCTATGGATCAACTTAAGGTCAAAATCATAGCTTAAGACTCTATATGATATAACCTAGGTCTCCGAGGTAGATCTGAAGCCAAGGCTCTGATACCACATGTAGCGCCCCGGCCTGGACAGTATACCTGAACCGGTGCACCCGTCGTAGCCTACTAAGAGGACTATCAAACGTCATTACTACCACACACGCATCATTACTGACTAAGAGAAATAAGCGCAGAGACACGTGCAAATTAAAATCTAAATCAATCAAATCTGTATTACAAACAGCATAAGTAAATAAAACTGTTTATGGACGCACCCATCTAATTCCTCAAATGAATGAAAGAAAGTTGAAATAACCAATAGAAGCTTAGGACAATTCTCAATATAGGCTCTAAGCACCGCACTCAGCCCACTCGCCGTCGTCCTCAATGAATATCATGTCATATTCGGGCTCATCTGCAAAACAACGGGTAGAACCCTTAGCAAAAACGCTAGCAAGTAACCCGCTTATAAGACATACGGGATCATCACATGGCAAGACATGAGTGAATATAAATATCAAGGGGGAATAGGGGCACATGTCCCGAGTTATTCAAAAGTTCAGATTTACTTGCATGATAAAAGAAAAGAACAAGTAACACACACGTAAACAACAATTCACTTTCATATCAATCATACCGGAACAAAACACATGATGCATGCTATTTCAAATCATTCTCTACGCTACCCGGTCACAAATGCTTATGCAATACTTTTCAAAACAGTGCAATGCATTCACAATGTCCGGTCTCATAACTTTATACCCTGTGATGGGCCACAGCTTGTCTTTATATCCTGTGACGCATCACAACTGAACTTTATACTCTGTAATGTTCCACAGCTTGTCTTTATACCCTGTCACATTACAGCTCACTTTAAACCCTGTGACGACTACAGCTTGTCTTTATACCTTGTAGCGCATCACAGCTCATTTCGCAAAGTACTTTATACCTTGTGCCAAGGCACAACTCTTTATCAAAACATAAACAAATGCAAGTGCTATGATGCAATATGCACAGTCAACATGTCATTCAATCACTCGAGGCTCATCTCATTCACACATTCAAGCGTATCACTACATGCTCAGGTCTACCTCACATAAACATTCAGACTAGGGATACAAGGTATGAATTAGACACCCTCACACGTTCCATTTGAACCTTATCGAAGCCTCAAACGTTCATCCTTAACCCTTAGATCATTCACACTGAAGTCCAATTCAAATACCTCATGAAGTCCTCACCGTTGATTCACCATCTTAGGTCGTGTTCCCAAGACTTACACTAACTTCAATCAGGTCCTAAAAAGCCTCTAGTGTCCCCTAATTGGTGCTCTAGCTTCCCTTTTCCTTCTTCTATTTTCCCACAAAACTGTATAACATTATACCCTACATCGATCGATCGATGTCACATCATACCCTACATCGATCGATCGAAGTCTGTCAGAATACTTTATGCCTCACTTTAGTCGATCCCTCAGCCAACATCGATCGATCGATGTGACTTCATACCCTACATCGATCGATCGAAGTCTGTCAGAATACTTCCTGTCGCACATGAATCTCTCAATCCTCCCACATTGATCGATCGATGTACATCAGTCGATGACATCGATCGATCGATGTCTATGATTTCCAAAAATTAACACTGCGATTTCTACAGAAATTGCAGAACCAAAACTTCCATCGTTCCCAAGCTTTATCCCAATCATTCCAGGCCTAATTCCTTCTATCATCTCATGCTTAAACTACAAATTGAATACTACACACATACATAACAAGGATTCAAGCCTAGAACTCAAAGATTTCAACCTACGAATCCAAAGATCCCACCTTTCACCCTCAAACCCTATCAAACAATGTTATTGCAGCAAAAGGGGATTCAAGGGATGTAGATTTGCAGGAATTCATACATTCATCAACATCAAATTATGTTTTCAACGTACGATGGCCAAAACATCAAATCCAAAACACAGAAATCGCACAGAATTCATATATAGATAAACAAGGGTATAATACTGCATGGTGATCCAATTTTGATACAAAAGTAGGGCCTTTTCTTCACAAATCACAGGAACTTATAAGATGATTACTTGCCTTTGATTACTGATACTCGGATTAGGAAACAAACGGAGGTTGAATCGATTCCTGAAAGTTGTCTTCCTCACCTAGGGCTTGCAAAAGTTGACTATGGCTGGGGAAAGAGGGGAGGTCGAAGTTTCTTGTGAAAAATGAGGAAACTTACGCTTTGTCAGTTGTTATTATGGGGGAGAGCAAAAATGGAATTCCTAAATTGTATTTTAAATCCTTTTTCTTTAATTCTTAAATTCTAATATCTGATCCATAATTAATTGAAATTAATTAATTATTAATTTCTTAATATTCCTTCCCTTATTTAATTAAGTTCTGGAGGGCGCGGGGCATAACAGGCAACAAATTGAAGAATGGAAAGTTTCTCCTACTCCTTTTCTACACGTTATATATATATATATATATATATATATATATATATATATATATATATTCAGATTTTTTAAAAAGGCACTACACACATATTCCAACGTACTACCGACACGTTATATATTTTACGAACGTACGTCACGTCACACCACTATACTTACCTCATATTTATGAGTACATTCAGGTCTTATATCATATGATGTAAGTCATGGTGATGACAAAATTATTACGACATGTTATAAGGTTCCAAACCAAAAATTGTCGTATTAGGTGACAACCGAAACTTCGCCAACGTGTCACGTACTTGCCATATATAGATGGCCAGCCCCTACACTTCAAAAATGGCCACAAATTTCGTGGCTTGCATGATATATTTATCCATAAAATCATTCCATATTGGCACACACAAATCACCCTCAATTTAGGCCAAATTGTGGAGATTTCAAACTTAACATTTTAGCACATGGGGCGCCACTTTACTTCATCCATTAGAGATGAATAATAAAGTTATTCTATGTATATTATGTGTGACATAATATATATAACATGTGCAAAAATTTTCAATTAAATCGGAAAAAAATCGCGTAATCGACAAAAGTCAAAAATTCGGTTTTCTACGAACACGACACATGGAACGTTTTTGGCATGACATATAACATGTATCTAGACACTTTTTACATATTCAATACATTCTAAAGTGTTCTAGAAAAATCAATTAGGGCTGATTGCAATATACCATATGTATATAATTATTGTGCACTACTTTATAAAGTTTGCAAAAATAAAATTCAGCACATACCAATCCTACATCACACGCCTAGATCAGCTTTGATGGAGCATATGTGGAGCCTAGTTGGCATCTTGGTTGGCCAAGAATGAAGTATACAAGGTTGGTGACATAAAGGAGGGAGCTACATAAGGTAATGTTTCAAACTATGTCACATATATGACACATGCTGAAAATTCAGCATATGTGTGCTATAATGGCCGAATTTTTCAAGCTTAATGGTGACTTATTTACTTCTTTTATCCAAATGGAGTGATTGGATGATAATATGGCAATGTTTTGAATATGTCTTGAATAGTGCACATGCTGAAAATTTCAGCATGTGTTGAATGAATATGGCCAAAAATTTGGTCTTAGAATTTAACATATTTGATTCATCATTTTCAAGGGATTAATCTAATACAACATGGCAAAAATTTGAATGTGTCTTGGATTGTGCACATGCTGAAAATTTCAGCATGTGAAGAAATCATGTGGTCGATTTTCTTGAGGTTAATGGAGATGATTTGTCTTGCAAATTTTATGGAATTAATTATGTGACTTATGGCAACATTTTATGACTAATTGGCACATGTTTTTTTAAGTGATATTTTAATATTTATACAGTCATCAAATGATGACAACTTTCATCCAATCAATAAGTGCCAAGTAAGCAAGGCCAAGATGATCATCCAATGAAGTATTACCAAGTAAGCAAGTGAATGTCACAATGATGCAAGATATTCTTCCAAGGACATAAAAGATAATTTTCAAGAGGAAGAAAAGGAAAAGGGGGCGACCACATGTTGATAAAAAGAGGAGAAGGAGAGAAAACAAAACACAAGACAAGTCTCACAAACTCTCAAGTGAAAAACGTTTTCATCATCTCCTCCTTCTACTCTTCTTTCTTCTTCTCTCTCAAAGCCTATTGTATTCATATTCATACATATTGTATAGGCTTCATATAAACCACCATACATGCGATATTTTTGTAAAAGATAGATCAAGATTTGATCAATCTTTCATCCGCTCGGTGGTGGCGTTCGTGATCATTGTGATTCTTTGTATGGTTTGTAAAGGGTTGGAGTTGGTGTATGACTCCATCAACCCTGTGTGGTAAGGTGTTGTTTGTTGTTTTGTGATTAGTGACAACCGAGGAAGGTGTGCTTGAAGACTGGAGTAGGTTGGTTTAACCGAACCAGTATAAAATTCCTTGTGTTCTTTATTTTTCAGCACTTACTTTCAGTTTCCAGCACAGTGCATCATTTTCATCACGATCTTAAAAATATCAAACGAATTTCAAAAATCACGAAACTTTCCAGAAACATAACCACATGTTTTAAGTTTCATTTGGCGTAAGTTTCAACACTTTTGGATAAGTATAAGTTATCCAAACGTCAAACGTTCTGAGACTAGTGCAGTGTGATTTTCAGGCTTGCAGAGGTTGAGACTTTGAACGTATTTGACTAACTTCCCAAAAAACGTTTTCAAAACTGTTTCAACCCAATTAAATAAATATATAAAGGGGTTTGTCATTAAAGTTTCATATCATCTGGGGTCACGGTTTAATCAGAATAAATTTTTCAAGTCAGACTACCGTTTTGGGCAGATTTGCGCAATCTGACCACCAACGATTTTTAAAAGGGTTAAAGGTTGAAGTTTGATCTTAAATTTTTAGGAGATACTCAGAACATCTAAGACTAAGATCTCTCAGAATTTCAGAATTTTTTAAGACATGTAACCTAGTTTTTCAAATGTCACAAAATAGGTCCTGAAAACAGAAAATGTTTTCACAAGTTGGGTTTTTGGTTTAAAACAATTTTAAAAACTAAATTTTCCGCACCCACTACTCAACCCCCCCTTCTAGTGGTTCCTTGCAGGTCCTACACCTTGTTCTAAGGTGACTTTGGTGATTAGTCAACACCGAGGAAGGTGTCCTCGAAGACTGTAGTATGTAACATTTATTGGACCGTACACCTGCAGTAAACACCACTAGAGGGGGGGTGAATAGTGGTTAGCAGAAAATTCACTACTACCCTTGAATAAAAATCCCCTTTGAAAACAGAATCTGAGAGGTACTAAGATTCAGTACCCGTTTTTGAAAAATTCAAAAGTCAGTATACACAACTCCAAAAATTATGAAACTCTAGAAATTAATTTTAATGTCTTGACTAGACTCTGTCCAAAAATGATACAAAAATAAGATCGTTTGACCCTTCAAACAAAAAAAAAGATTCAGATGGTCAATCTGGACAGAATTGAAAAGAATAGTGCTGAACTTTCCAAATGTGTTTATCTTTAATTATCCAACCAAAAAGATTGATCTTTATGTCAAAACGCTCCTTAATATGTCTAGTTTAAGTTTCAAAAAGTCCCTGACCTTAAACTTGTTAGTGTATGTGCCCTAGGCCATGATTTGGATGTTTATGTTATGCATTTATTTAATAAAAGAAGTTTTATTATCATTATTGTTGGTTAGTATGTTACACAATTTTGATATATGTCCCCGATTCATTATTGTTATGGAGATAAAATAATTTATGATCAGTATGAGTATTGATTTGATAATCATGAGATGATTATGTGTATGGTGATACGAATCAATCTCATAGATACTTGTTAGAGAACAGTGTATTGGATAGACCCATCATGAGATTGCTACATGGATTAGCGTCATAAGTAAATCTCATGATAGTCATGTTTTAATCCTTTGACTTGAGATTGTCATAGTTTCCAACATAAGGACTATTATATTTTGACATGATCAAATGTTATCCGTAACTGGATAATAATAAAGGTCATGATTGAATGTGATAGAAATTATGTAGAGGATATTGAACAATCAAGATAGAATTTGTCCTTCTCTTTTGAGAGAGATATCTTTGGGCTCCTCAATTAGTGAGACTGTGAAATGCATGGTCGTGCTCAAATGAATTGACAGTGTGATCAATATCATTTTTTTTATCAGTCTACTTAGAGATCGAGTAATCATATGTTTGAACTATATAAATATGACGCTGACCATGACTTATGTTCAAACTAGATATCGTGTGACAAAGGGATTAATGCATGTACTATTATTAGGCTAGTTGGACTTTACTCGTATTAATTTGGTAGTTGTAATGCCTTGCTAGAGGCCAATTACGACTTGTTGGTTTAATAGAGATTTAATCAACTGCCAATTAATATGGGCCTATCGGGTCACACACAAGAATGCGTACAGATGAGATTAATAATATTAATGATATTAATATTGGATATTAATTATTATTATTATTATTATTATTAATTTCGTTTTTTTATGTATATACTTATATCATCGGATAATAACAGAGAATCCATATTTGATATGGATTTTGATTGGTTTTATCTAATCCTAACAAAATCCGTATCTGGTACGGATTTTGATATCGTTAACAAATCCGATCTGCAATCGGATTTTGATATCTTTATATATGTATGGAGCTTGGCGTATCTCATACACCAAGCAATAAGAAAAACAAAAGAACAGAAAACAAAACCCTGGAATCGTTTTTGAGAAAAACGAGTTCTTCAGCCGCGCCGTTTGAAGAGCTAGCACTCCGGGCGGAAGCGTTCGTGTGGATACCGACAGAGGGTGATCGTATTCTCGCACCTCTTCCATATGCGGATTTCGAATCTTAAGAGGTAATTTTTGAGTTTTTTTTCATCGATTAAACGAACAACATGGATCCTTGGTAGGAAATCGGAGATCAAGTTTTGTTTTTCCGCTGTGCGTTTTGCAGTGATCTCGGTTGATTTCCTAACAAAACTATGGTTGATAAATTCAGAATGCAAGTTTCCTTGAAACTAGTCAGATTGTAGCTAGAATGGAGCAGTTATTTTACAACGACTGAAAGACTAACTTTCCTTTACTCAAATCAAAAGATTCTTGTTGCAAATGAAATCTAACATTCTGATGTACAACTCCACCAAAAATTATGAATTTTGAAAGTGTTTTCTATTTTTTCAAGATGTGTGAATTTGGGTGAAAACTGCAGCGAAAACGGACAGAAAACAAAAAAGTAGAAAGAAGACAAAAACAACAAAGATCTATCCTGGTTTGGTCAATGTGACCTACTCCAGTCTCAAGAAACACCTTTTCTTGGATTTTACTATAAAATGAACACCAATACAACAAGAACCAAGCATGATCATTGGGTTAAACACCAACCCTATTCAAAAATTAGATGAACACCTCTATGCAACTTTAGGTTGCAACACCTCTACCACCTATTGATGTAGCCTTATAAATTGGGCTAATCTATCTTACAAATGAGACACAAGAGGTGTATAGCTGTACAAAAAATATCACAAGAACACCTTGGCTACACAAAGAATGAATCAAGAATGAAGAGAAGAAGATAGCAAGACAATGAGCTTCAACTTTTTTCTTTCAAGTGTGTCTTCTTCTTCTTCACCTTTGACTCCTATTTATAGTGTGAAATAGGCCTTGAAGATAAGAATGCACATGTGTCACCATTTTCATCATCAAGTCTTAGTTGTCTTCACATCATTGGTTGGCCACATAATCACCTTGTGCACTTGGCAACATAGAAAAACATGATTCGTCCACCTAGGAAATTCATCTTGGCCGATTTTTTTCACCTTGAATTTGTCTTGATTATCCTTTGCAAAATGAAGATAATGAGAGGGAACATGCCACATGAATCCATCAACTCCTTAGCATGTGAATAGGACATGTGAGGGCTGCCATTTTACTCAAAAAATCAGCCAAAATCAGCCATAAAGCCATTGGGTGCAACATGGAAATTGCCAACTAGCTTATTTTTTGTTGGTCCACTGGTCTTCCTGTTATAACATGAATACACCATCATTTCCAACTGTATATACACGTTTTGGAGGCCATAAAATATGCACAACTTCATAAATTTTGCAAAGAAAATAATACATAAGGGTTGACAAGATTATGTTAACATATAATATCAAAAATTTCCACTTTTCTCCTTTATATGTAGTGATGATTTTTGCACCAAAAACAACTTATAATCTCTGCAAAATTATGACTAAGAACCTCCAATAAAATATTCATGAGATTCTTCAAGAAGAAAATAAAGTGTGACACAAAAACCATCACATATATCGCCGATGTCGATAATATCACCAAATAGAGAAATAAAATAGAAAACCACCAAATAATCTTCAAGAATACCATAAGTAAGCTCCAGAATTAAGATAATAAGATACTCAGGAGATTTCTGAAGTAAAAATACCGAGACTGCCCTTGGGGTTTAAAATGACTAAAATACCCATGCTGAGAGAAAACTCTGAAAATGACCCCGATGGTCAGAAATAAATATAAGAACACCTTTTTGATAATAAATAAGATGAAGATAGGTCCTTGAATCATATTCACCATGTCCAGTACCTATAAAAACTCAAAATACCAATTTTGCCTTTTTTGGTAAGTTGTAGAAACTTCCAAAGCACATTAGTCACAAGACATAATTATAATCATCAAAAACACATAATGACAATATGATAAACATATATGAATTATTTAAAAATTAAAACAACCATTTTATCACATTTAAAAATTTTTTTAAAAGCCTTAGACTTCGATCGATCGAAGTAACTCTGCTTGAGAGATCGATGTCTCATAGTGAGGTTCTGATTTTGTCTCTGACCTACATCGATCAATCGATGTAGAGATCGATGTACACATCGATCGATCGATGTGTCTCAGGTTTAGAGATCGATGTCTCATAGTAAGTTTTGGAATTTTCATTGCCTTACTTCGATCGACGATGTAGGGATTGATGTCTCATACCTAAAAGATCGATGTCATTTTCCTTCACTTGATTGATATATTTCAACTCTTTATCATTTGTAACATTATGTGTGCCATTTTTATGACATGTAACACTTAAAATCATGATGTTGAAAATTATCCAAACATATTTCTCAACATTCTTCACCTTTTGGGTGATTTTCAAAAGAACTCAACGTGATTTTAATGTCACAACTCTTTACCAATCGCTTATCACATATTCACCAAATGAATTGTTTTGAAAAACTCACCAATTCTATACCAATTGTTTTCATACTCTCAAACTCTTTTTAGATACATGTTTGTAACATATATGCTCCCCCTCAACTTATACCCTCCCCCTTAACCTCTGCTCCGTGCCAATTGAACATTAATTGAAACTTATACCAATTGAACTTAACTTATTTTTCAACCTCCAAATCATGACTTAAAATCTAAAATCATGTTCTTATTTCTATCTTCCCCTTTACTTTGCAAATCATGCAAAAGATAGAATTATGCGATTGTATCGTAGGCCAACATACCTAACTTGGCTCATAAAGTTTCAAAAGTAGCTTGAATAAGGGGTTTGGTGAAAATATCAGCAACCTGATGATCATTTCTTATGTGGTTTATGACTATATCCTTATTTTGAACATGGTGGTAAAGGAAATGGTGTCGAACTTCTATGTGTTTGGCCTTAGAATGAAATATCGGATTCCAAGAAAGATTGATCGCACTCGTGCTATCACAGAAAATTGGAATCTTATTAATTTTAATGCCAAAATCACTATGTTGTTTTTTAAGCCAAAGTATTTGGGTAGTGCATAAACTTAAGGCTAGATACTCGGCTTCGGTGGTAGAGAGAACTGCACTAGCTTGTTTCTTAAAAAACCAAGAGATCAGGTTGGTTCCTATGAATTGACAAGTTCCGCTAGTGGATTTTCTATCTAACTTGAAACCACCATAATCTGCGTCACTGTAAGCGTACAATTCCAACTTAGCATCTCTATCATACCAAAGTCCTAAATGATGTGTGTGTTTAAGATGCCTAAATATCTTTTTTACCGCATTGTAATGGGATACTTTTGGACAAGATTGAAACCTAACAAACGTACATATATTAAACATTATATTAGGACTTGATGTGGTTAAATAAAACAACGAGCCAATCATAGACCTGTATAATGTGTCGTCAAAAGGTTTTCCATTTTCATCTTTGTCTAGTTTGGTACTAACACTCATAGGGGTAGGTATAGGTTTTAACTCTTCAAATCCAAACTTCTTAATCATATCATTGACATACTTAAGTCAGCTAATGTGCATTTCTTGAGGGGTTTGTTTGATTTATAACCCAAAGAAATAATTAAATTCTCCAGCCATTGACATTTCAAATTCTGACTTCATACACTCTTCGAAGTCCTTTACTAAGGTAGGGTTGGATGATTCAAAGATTATGTCACTACATATATTTGCACTATCAATAAATCATTATATTTTCTTTTTAGAAATAATGTGTTGCCTATGGTTCCCTTTCGATAATTATTTGCAATAAGCAAGTTTGCAAATCTATTGTACCAAGCTCTTAGAGAATGTTGGCAAGAACAAGTAATCCCTAAGCTAATACAAGTGTTCTAACAAGATTGTATGTTTTCGTTATGATACTTTCAATCTATGTTTATGTTTGATATGTTACCTACATTATTATTTCCATGCTTTATTTGTCAGCATTTACTCCATGCCTCGGCTTTCCATTGCATTACGTGTTATGTTTTACTGTGCTTCATCCTACTGTATCATCCTTTACCATATCCCCATGTATGGTCCACTTGACGGACCTAGGCGGAATGACTTGCTGAGTGATTCGTTATTGCTCACCCCTTAATATTACCACACAGATCCACAAGACCCCGAACCGGAGTTCATTGAAGATGAGCCTCGGTAGTAGACGCATGGAGCTGACTAGTAGCCAGCTACGGCCTCTTTTGTACTTTTGGATTTCAGCTCTGTATTTTGGTATTTTGTATCATGGATGTGTTATGACACTTGCGGATGTATTAGGATGTACTCTCGCTGTGGATATTTCAGTTTATGGCATTTCTTTTCCTTTTCTTAGGATCTAAGACGAGTCTATTCTTGGTCCGTTCCTTGTCAGGGTGTTTGTTTGTTTGCTTGTCCTTATTAGGACAGTCATATGATAGATGTCCAAGTTTACTGCATTCGTAACATTTAACATCCTTGTCATTTGTCTTGTTCTTATTTCGTTTAGTCGAAGTAGCCTTAGTTTTGTTTCTAAATGACTTTCTCATGAATTTTCTTAAGACTTTAGCCAACAAAATTAAGTCATCGTTATCTGATTCAGAATCACTATCATCTACGTGATCGGAAGAAGTAGAGACGTGTTCATTTGATTTAAATGCAATAGTCTTACCTTGTTTTAATGATGATTCTGATTTCCTTATGGTGAGTTTGTTCTCATATACCTTAAGTGATCCAATTAGTTCTTCCATCTTAATCGATTTAGTTTCTTTGCTTTCTTCTATGGCCGTCACTTTAGGGTCCCACTCGGATGAAAGGCTTCGCAGGACCTTTTGTACCTTTCCTGCATAGTAAAGGCTTTGCCAAGAGACTCAAGAGAATTGTAAATGTTAGTCAAGCGAAGATCCATATCAACGATAGATTCATTTGGCAATAATTTAAATGACTCGAGTGTGGACATAAGCATGTTGATCTTGGACTCTTTTACTTGACTAGTGACTTCGTGTTTCATTTCAAGAATTCTCCACATTTCTTGAGCATTAGAACAATTTGAAACATAGCTAGATTCACTTTTACTTAGTCCATTTAAAAGTAATTGCATAGCCCTAGCGTTCATTCTAAGTCTCTTTTTATCATCACTAGTATACTCTTGTCTAGGCTTAACGACCTCTAGTGTGACTCCATCTACAGTGGATAATTTTGATAGAACAAATGGACCATCTTCTATAATGGACCAAAGATCAATATCAATTGCCATAAGGAAACGTTTCATTCTTAACTTCCATTGAATGAAAGACTCACCGTCAATGAGAGGAGGCCTTTGACTAGACATACCTTCTTGCTCGGTTTTGAAGTTTATGGTTGCCATCTCACTTAGATCGTTGGATCCTTCTGATGTGAGTGTTCCTGCTCTCTGATACCACTTGTAGGATCTGCAAGGAACCACTAGAAGGGGGGTTGAATAGTGGGTGCGGAAAATGTGGTTTTTAAAATTGTTTTAAACCAAAAACCCAACTTCTGATAACAATTTCTGTTTCCAGGACCAGTTTTGAAACATTTTGATAACTAGGTTTCAGGTCTTCAAAAATTCTGAAATTTGAAGAGAGCTTAGCCTCAGATGTTCTGAGTATCTCCTAAAAAGTTCAGATTAAAATTCAACCTCTAACCCCTTGAAAAATCGTTGGTTGTCAGATTGCGCAAATATGCTAGAAACGGTAGTCTGATTTGAAAAATTTATTCCAATTTATCCGTAACTCCAAATGCTCTGAAAATTTAATGACTAACCCCTTATTAGTTATACTTAATTGGGTTGAAACAGTTTTGAAAACTTCTTTTGGGAAGTTAGTCAAATACGTTCAAAGTCCCAACCTTTGCAAGCCTGAAAATCAGACTGCACTAGTCTCAGAACTTTGGGCGTTTGGATGACTTATACTTGTCCAAAAGGGTTGAAACTTACGTCAAAAGAACCTTAAGACGTGTGGCTATGATTTTGAAACTTTTTGTGATTTTTGAAATTAGTTTACTATTTTTAATAACGTGATGAAAAGCGATGCACAGTGCTGAAAGTAAATAATACCAGGAATTTTATACTGGTTCGGTTAAAACAACCTACTCCAGTCTTCAAGGACACCTTCCTTGGTTAGCACTAATCACAAAACACAAAATAGCACCTTACCACAGGGTTGATGGAGTTACACACCAACTCCAACTCTTTACAAACCTTTTATGAGAATACAATGATCACGAACACCACCACCTTGCAAGTGCAAGATTGATCACACCTTGATCAATCTTTTACAACAATAAAGAGAGTATGTGGTGGTCTATATGAAGCCTATTCAAATATATGAATATGAGTACAATAGGATTTTAGAGAGAAGAAAGAAAGAAGTGTAGAGAGAAGAGGCTAGAAAACGTTTTTGATCCATCAATTTGCAAGACTTGTTCTTGTCTTTTGTTTGCTCTCTTCTTTCCTTTTTATCACCATATGGCCGCCCACTATGATGCCCTTCTCCTCTTAAAAATTATCTTCTAAGTCCTTGGAAGAGTGTATTGCATCATTGTGACATGTCCTTACTTACTTGGTAACTCCTCATTGAATGATCATTAAGCTCTTGCTTACTGGCACTCATTGATTGGATGGTAGTTGTCATCACTTGATGACTAGATAAATCTGAAATTAAACCTCAAAAAGCATGTGCCAATTAGCCATAAAATTATTACCATAAGTCACATAATCATCCCACATAATTAGCAAGGCAAATAACTCCAATTTTCCATGATAAAATCGACCATAACACCTCTCCACATGCTGAAATTTCAGCATGTGTAACATTCACACTCTATTCAAATAGTAGCCAAGTTTGTATTTGATTTATTCCTTAAAAATAAAGAAGAAATCAATCATCATTTAGTACATAACATTCTTATCAATTTTGGAATAAAAATTGATCACCAATAGACCCAAGAATTCGGCCAACATACATTCCCACACATGCTGAAATTTTCAGCATGTGTGATATTGAAAGATATCACTTTATTTATTCCATAATATATTCAAAACACTTCCATACTATCTCTCAATTAATCCACATAATTCAAGATAGCAAAATATGGCTCATTTAGTGTAGAAAATCGACCATCCATAGACTACACATGCTGAATTTTCAGCATGTGTCACAAATGTGACAAGATTTGAAATGTTACCTTTTGTAGTTCCTTTCTTTATGTCACCAACATTTGCATGCTTCATTCTTGGACAATCAAGATGCCAACAAAGCTCCACATATGCTCCAACATGATGATTTAGGCGTGTGATGAAGAATTTGCATGTGCTGAATTTTATTTTTGCAAACTTTGTAAAATAGTGCACATATAATTATACACATATAGTATATTCCAATCAGCCCTTAATTGATTTTTATATGTAAAAAGTGTCTAGATACATGTTATATCCCCATGCCAAAAATGTTCCATGTGACGTGTATGTAGAAAACTGAATTTTGGACGTTTATCGATTACCCGATTTTTCTCTAATTAAATTCCAATTTTTTGCACATGTTATATATATTATGTTACACATAATATACATAAATTAAACTTTAATATTCAGCACTTAGGCTGATCTAAAGTGGCACCTAACCATGTGACAAAATTTAAATTGGAATTTCCACAATTTGGCCTTAATTGAGGTTATTTGTGTGTGCCAACATGGAATGATTTTATGGCTGCACATACCATTTAAGCAACGAAATTTGTGGCCATTTTTGAAATGTAGGGGCTGGCCATCTATTTATGGCAAGTACGTGACACATTGACGAAGTTTCGGTATTTACTCGATACGACAATTTTTGGTTTAGAACCTTTTAACGTGTCGTAATAAATTTGTCATCACCATGACTTATATCATATGATATAAGACCTGAATATACTCATAAATATGAGTTAAGTATAGTGGTGTGATGTTAACGTACGTACGTAAAATATATAACGTGTCGGTAGTACGTTGGAATATATGTGTATGTGCCTTTTTTAAAAATCTGAATATATATATATATATGTTGAAAATGGCGTGTGGAGAGGGAGTGGAAGACTTTCCTTTCTTCAACTTGTAGCCTTTGTGTCTTTTTCAAATATGGCTTCCTTTAGTAAACTACTTAGTTTATTTAACTAAGTACTTCACTTAATGAACTAGTTTAGTTCATTAATGATGGCACCTGAAAATAGTTCAAACACAACAAATGCTTGCCATTTGATGTAAGCTTTAAAACTTCATGGCTCGTTAGTACGACAACATTATATATGAACTATATAAGGCAAGTTTATGCAACAACATGTCATGTCATCAAATATGTTATGCATCTCTTTAATACACGTTATTTAAATCATGCATTTTGTAATCACTCAAACCCCTTTTTCTCTACAGTTTTTATCACATGATACGTTTTAAAAGAGATTCTATGCATAACGAACCATACCACAAGACTATTGATTCTGATTACACACTGTATGTTATATGACGAAATGTTATGTTATTGGTGCGTCGGCCTGACATCAGGTCCAGGGTGGAGGATGTCAGGGGCATATATGTATGTTATCGTTGACCAAAATATTGCATGGCACCGGACCCTAAAGAGGTTGGTGTCATGGGCATGCATGTATCTTAACTTATTGGCCGAGTGTAACACCTTGTACAGGACAAGGGATCTCTGCCTTATTGATGTTACCGTTAGATCCATTTGCATATGATGTAACACCATATTTGGAACATGGGATTCATATTTTTATACGCGAATACATGGAAAATCTATCGGTATGTCGTGTGTCATCGTTCTTACCTATGAAAAGTGCTACAGCCAAGTTATGCAAAAGTCATGTTATGAAAGTTAAGGAAATGTTACATTTTGAAATGTTCTATGAAAAATGAATCATGTTACGAACTTTATCAATCATATGACGTGAATCTCGAGTTACCATTATTGACACATCCCTAAGCCTTCGGTACGATTAAGTTGAACAAGTAGAAAGTGATACATGACATGAATAATGAATTGGTATTTAGCATAAGATATGGCTTAGAAGTAGATTGAACAAAGTAAGGGACATTCTAATATGGAATTTAGATAAATTCAGTTGTGACTTTATTTTTCCGCACTTTATATGGTTATGTGATACTTATGTTTATTTGCACATATTTTTTACTTTATTTGTAAACGGAGACGAGATTATGTTCATTATTTATACTTGCATTTATTTTATCACTCGTCCCTCTTGCACGATCCACATGACGAATCCAGGTGGACATACTTTCTGGACAATTCATTATTGCTCATTCTTTATTTTTATCATCTTGCAGAGCCCAGAGAGCATGATTTGGACTTTATAGACGATGAGCTGAGGGTAGGATACCCGTGAGGAACTAAGGGCCCTGCTTCTATAGTTTGTACTTATGTTTCTTTCAGACTTGTATTTGATCTTTTGTACTAATGATACTCTGATGTATTTGGATTTAGAGATGATGTATATGTCGATTATGTCTTGTTTATTTATGATGCTCCTGCTATTTTGATACATGTTTATATCGACATGCATATAAATGTTATCGATGCCTTGTACTTTTCGTAACAGAGTATGACATGTGTACCGTCCGAGACCCTAGTCCCAAAAGGAGCGCTACAGATATAATTAGGTTTCATTTAGAAGATAGTTACATACGTAATCTTTTTTCTTTTTTACGAATGGATTGAACCACTGGGACTTCACTAAAAAATAACAATATCTCCATTCATCTCCCAAGTGCTGATGTCGGATCCTCTGCAAGAAATTAATATGAACCCATTCAGCAATAGTGGTTCGCTAGAAAATTGTTTCCTATTTCCCTGAAAATTGAAATCATTAATTGTTTTTGTGAATAAAAGGAAAATCTTGCCTTAAACGTTTGCATTATAATTATTTCTATCAAATAAGTGAATAAATGTTTTTTACTACTAAGGTAGAAAATATATTCATTATGATACTTATATTAATCATTGAGACACCTGTTTTACTCTAAGCTAATTGGATGATGTGATGCAGGATGTTATGGACCATTCTCAGGCGGGCTTTTTGAAAGAAAGATCATTAATGCACAATATCTTCCTGGTACAAAAGATGTTAAGAGACTATGGCAAAGCTTCTGCATCTCCCAGGTGCTTATTCCAGATTGACATTCACAGAGCATTTGATAGTATAAGCTGGAATTTCATAAGGCAGGTACTGGTCGGACTTAAATTCCCTTCCATCTTCATCAACTGGGTGATGCAGTGTATCACTACTACCTCTTTCTCCATTTCCATCAATTGCTCCCCAACAGGATTTTTTCAAGGAAAAAAAGGACTTAGACAAGGCTGCTCTCTCTCCCCCTTCCTCTTTGTCATTGGTATGGAGTATTTGTCAAGGTACTTGAATCAGTTACAGGCTAATCCAGATTTCAACTTTCATCCAAAATGTGACGAAGTCAAAATCACCCATTTCAGCTTTGCTGATGATCTGGTGTTGGTTTGTCGTGGTGATAACACCTCTGTTGCTCTCTTTCTGCAAAAACTCAGGGAGTTTGCGAACACTTCTGGGCTGGTGCTCAATCAATCCAAATCAAAGGTTTACCTGGCTGGCATTCCCCAATCACTGAAGGAACAGTTATCATCTGAATTTAATATTGGTTGTCTCCCATTTAGACACCTTGGTGTTCCAATTGCTGGGTATAAATTGCAGTTGTCTCACTACTCTCCATTCCTTAGTAAACTAATACAGATGGTCAATTTCTGGAAGAAGGGTAACCTCTTCTATGCAGGCAGGTTACTTCTTATTAAGACTGCCATTCAAGGTATTTGCTGCTTCTAGCTTAGTATACTACCTATTCATGTCTCAGTGATCGATCAGATTGATAGAATATGTCTGCATTTTCTTTGGAGCAGTAGCAGCACTGGGAATAAAAGGGCACTTGTCTCATGGAAACAAGTTTGCTTGCTTAAGGCTGAAGGGGGACTAGGAGTATTGCAGTTAAAGGCTTGGAACCGTGCCTTGCTTATCAAAAATCTTTGGGGTCTTCAGCTTCACAAAGATTCGCTTTGGGTAAAATAGGTGCACAAAGATATAAGATGCTCACTACTATTTGGACTATTGACAAGAAACAATTTTTCTCTCTGATGAAGGCCATGGTGGATATTAGAGACTTGATTATTGCCAACGCTGGAAGCATATCTGGCTCCCGAACTCTATTAGATTCTTGGGTGAGCAATGGGAGGCTGGACTCTCAGCTGGCTTATCATTTCTTTAGGTATAAGCGGATGCAGGATCCCTGGCATAAGGTCTTTTGGGATGCTTCAATCACTCCCAAGCCCAGTTTTATCAAGTGGCTTGCTGCCATTAATAGGTTTGGAACTAAAGACAACATGCATTTCTCTTCAGATGCTAGATGTTTCTTTTGTCCTGCATACGAGAATGTTAGGCACTTATTCTAAGATGTTGTGGCATGAAAGATCTTTGGTCAAGCATCATCCGTTGGTTGAGGATTCCCACAACACTTGTAAGTCTTCCCAGAATTCTTGCTTGGGCCAGTGGAAGCTAAAGAAAAAGAATCACAGGAGCAAAGCTATCAAAATTACCATTGCTGCTGTTGTTTATTTTGCTTGGCATACGAGGAACAAGGCATTGCATGAAGGCATTACATTAAATGTGGGGGATGTTGTCCATAGATTGCAAACACATGTGTATAGAGCCTTAAATGCTGTAAAGTACTCTAGGGCTTGTATACTTGGAAATTAGGAACATTTAATATGTTCCCATAGACATGCTGTTGGATGTATGGGTCGCATCCCGTTGATGTCGTTTTTGGTTAATACAATTTACATTTTAACAAAAAAAAATTGGATTTTACATATAATATGGCGAAACACGATAAACATCTTGGCTGAAACTGTTGTTGAAATAATGTTTAATTTAAGTCCTTGATTAAATATTTTTATGCTTTTTTGAATAATGCGTTAGAACACTATTTTGATAATACTCCTGAGATGAACAAATAAATAGATGAGATAATCGGTAGAGGAAAAAAAACTCACTTTATTTACACGATTTATCATTTTCCTATTAGTCGATGCAGAAATATCCAAAGACATTAGTATTCTAAAACCTAATTATTTTTTATTTTTCATATTATCTTCCAAACACCACTTTAGAATTTGTGATTCTACTCATCCTTTTCAAAAGTGGGAAGGAAAAGGTCTCCACTCATTGAAAAGCAAAAAAACATAAAGCGCCCTTCTGCATGCAATCACTATGGCTGGACAAAAGTAATTGCTTCCGAATCTCAAAGAGAACAATCATTATTTTTTTCTTCTTAAATACTTCAGTACTTTGTAATTTTGTCAATAGAGTAATCAAGGGGAACAATAAAAAGATTGTTCCAAAGCATCGCATGCCTAAAAATTTCAGAGTAGTTGATGTTATATCCTACAAATTATGTCAATGCCATTTCGTTATTCAATTTGGTTTGTACACATAAACGGAAAAGAAAAAGATAGGCTGTCATGAAGAAGATAAATATAAACATTTATCAAATGTAAGAGTGGATAATATATCCG
Organism: Eustoma russellianum; assembly: GCA_036186865.1. Taxonomy (NCBI): domain Eukaryota; kingdom Viridiplantae; phylum Streptophyta; class Magnoliopsida; order Gentianales; family Gentianaceae; genus Eustoma; species Eustoma russellianum. The sequence goes on from AP025053.1 coordinate 12,112,123, forward strand.
CTTTTTTATTTTTAAATATAAAGTGTAATACCATATCTCAAAGAATACCATTCATATATGTGGTTCCAATTATATATGCATGCACACACATATATGTATATTATACATTTACGCGCGCACACACGCACATATATATATATACATTTATATATCTATGTGGATAAGATGGCGGAGCTCTCGCGACAAGGGCGATTGGCGGCGGCAGCGAAATGCTGAAGCCGATCTTCTGCAGACGGTTTCGTTTTCTGTTTTTGATTGCAACATTGTTTTCTTTTATTTATCCGGTGATCTCCATAGCTGTTTCTTTTCGATCGATCGATCGCTAAACTTACGGCGCCGCAATGGCGCAAACGCAACGCTCCTTTGCTTCATTGTTTAAGAATCCGTCTCCAGCGTCACCTCTTCCTCCTCGTGAGATCGCTCGATACAAAGGGGTCCCAGCAATCAAAATCACTCGTGAGCAGGTAACAACTCTTACTGATTCTTTTAAATACTGTCTTGTTGGAAGTTTTTGGTATGGCCGCCCGAAGATTGATGCGATATGGAAATGCTTTGAAAGAATTGGATTTATGGCTTCCATTAAGATCACTTTGCTAGATTTGACCCATATATTGATGAAATTTGAGGACGAGGCTGATTACTATAGGTGTTTTACGAGGCGTACATGGACGGTTGTAGGGTTCCACATGCGTGTTACAAAATGGTCGTATGATTATGATCCTAAAATAGATATTCCTATCGTGCCAGTATGAATCTCATTGCCAAGACTACCGATTTATCTTCATAAGCAAGGGAC
>AP025053.1:12131432-12162852 GCA_036186865.1 Eustoma russellianum
AAATATAGAAGGAAGATATCTTATTGTGTGGGATTTTGAGGTTTTCCACACCGAGAAAAGATAGCTGCTGCTATTTTGAAGGTATAGCGAGAAAATGGATCCGAGGAGGAGCGATAGAAAGTGGATGTACGAGAGAGTAAACAACGAGGAGTGGAGTTTTAGATTTGTTGAAGGTCTCGAAGAATTTGTGGATTTTGCAACGAGTAATGAAAGTGGAACGCAGATTAGATGTTCGTGTAAGAAATGCAAGAACCGTAAATATATGCATCCGGGTGACGTGAGGGTTCACTTATTGAAACAAGGTTTCGTGCACAATTACCATACATGGTACTGCCACGGCGAATATGAGGGGGCGTCTACATCTGCAACTGTTCACGTCGAAGGGGGACCCGGTCAGGTTGATGTCGAAGAAATAGGCGAGGGATCTCACAACCCATACGTGCTTCTCACGGGTGCGGAGGTGTTGGAGGAGATAGACAGTTGTGGATTCGTGGGGGTCGCTGATGATCCGGACGGCAGCCACAACGCAGACCTGGCCCGTGACTGTATCGGGTGGAAGAAGAGAAGCATATTCTGGGAGCTTCCGTACTGGAAGAGCAATATGATCCGACACAACCTGGATGTCATGCACATTGAGAAGAACGTGTTTGACAACATCTTCAATACAGTGCTGAATGTGCCTGGAAAAACAAAAGACAATTTGAAGGCACGACTTGATATGCGCGACCACAAAATGCGACCGGAGCTGCATCCCGTTGGCACATCCTACATGCCGAAGTCCTCGTACATGCTGAATGCGGAGCAGGTCAGTGCGTTGTTATCATGGCTGGGGACGGCTAGATTTCCTGACGGCCATTTTCCGAACCTATCGAAGAACATCGACATGAATAAACGCGGTTTGCACGGGATAAAGAGCCACGACTGTCACGTGTTTATGCAACGGTTGATGCCCATTGCATTCCGCGAGCTGCTTCCAACCAATGTATGGGAAGCACTTATCGACATGAGTCTGTTCTTCAGATGTCTTACATCCACGAGACTCAGGGCGGATGATATGTCAAGACTGGAGGGCGAAATCCCAGTGATCCTATGCAAGCTGGAAACTGTATTCCCTCCGGCCTTCTTTGATTCAATGGAACACCTGCCAGTTCATCTACCATACGAGGCACGCGTTGGTGGTCCTGTTCAGTACAGGTGGATGTATCCGCTCGAGAGGTACTCTTATTTATTACGTGACGTTCTTATGTGTCTAAGCGCGAGCATGCTTACCAATTTGTTTCATCATGTGACGTTGGAGTATTCACTATATGAACAGATATCTCAGGCATTTGAAGCTGAACATCAGGAACAAGGCGAAATTCGAGGCCTCGATGTGCAATGCCTACCTGACGGAGGAAGCCTCGACCTTCGTGTCTCATTACTTCCAGCCTGATGTCCCGTCGAGGTGTAGAGATGTTCCCTGGAACGACGACGGCATTTCCAGATCCGGTGTCCTCCCGATATTCACACATCCGATCAGGTTTCACGGACAGGGAAAGGAAATGATATTGGGGGACAGCAATCTGAAGATTGCTCATTCTTATGTTCTGCGCAACTGCCGTCAAGTTGACCGTTTCCAGAGGTATAAACGATATCCAATTTTAATTTGTAAATACCTTGTGCTACTATATCAATTATATTACAAAGGTATACATGGTACTCATTCGTAATTTGCTTCAGCTTGTTCGTTGATTTATTGCAAGAATGTTCACCGGGTATATCGAGCAATGCAATAAACAATGAGTTAAATGCCAAGTTTGCTGGTTACGTGTACGTCATGTGATACGCATTTATTGCCCTGCTGATGTATACTTACTTGTCGTTTTACAGGCGAGCAAAGGTCATCTGGCTGACGAAGAGTACGGTTACATTCTGACACCAGTAGCCGAGGGTCCATTGAGCAGAGTCACGCGCTACGACATGTGTTTTGTGAACGGTTATAGATTCCACACAATCTCCCATGCAAGCTAAAAATCGTCGGAGAACAGCGGAGTGTGTGTCAAGCGGTATGACAATAGCCCGGACGAGGATGACTTCAACGGCTACCTTACGGACATCATTGAGCTCGAATATCCCGCATTGCCTATAAAGCGGGTGGTGCTATTCAAATGCGAATGGTACGATCCAACTCGGGAAGGTTATCACGCTGGCACAAAGGTTCACGACCGATAAAAGTTGGTAGACATACACCAAGGGCGACAGTACAGAAAGTACGATCCATTCGTTTTGGCTAGTCAAGCGTCCCAGGTGTACTATCTATCGTATCCGACGACGAGGATGAATGCGAGCTCAAAAGACTGGCGAGCCATGTGCAAAGTGAAATCGAGCAAGTTTGATGTCAGTATCCAGCCAGGTTCAGATGGCATAGATGCCGCATTTCAAGAAAATACCCGCGCGTTGTGGATACGACACATTTTGAACTGCACAATCTCCCTCTAAATGACCCCAACGGCGGTTTCATCGAAATTCATCTCAACATACAACCGGCTGACAATATTGAAGATGTAGGCGAAGACGAATACGAGGATGAAGAGGACGACGAGCATGTAGATGAAGATGAAAATGAAAATGAAAATGAAGATGCGTATGAGGATGCGGATGACAATGAAGATTGACGTTAGTCAAAATTTTTATGTACCTCTTTATGTGAAAGTGTGTATGTGTTGATGTACTTATACACATGTATATACATAATATGTATCTGTAAGTACTTTATATTTTGTATTATTTTTTTTCCAATACTGAAGAGCGCCGACGATTTATCGACGACAAGTGTCGTCGCAAATTTGAAATAACGACGACACAAGGAATAGCGACGACACAATAAATAGCGACGAACTCCTGTCGCTATTTCGTCGCAAAATTTCGTTCTTAAAACTGAAATCCCCCTACTTCTTCCCCATTTCCCTCCCCCGCGAATTCCCCCCCCCCCCCACCCCGGCAAAATCTCCCTCCCTCCCCCGGCGAAATCTCCCTCCCTCCCCCGTGAAATTCTGCACAGCTGCCGTCAAGTTCTCCGGTGACCTCCTTTCCCCGGTTAGTTTTTCTTCCTATTTCGTTTTTAATGATTTTAATTAGTTATAGATTGAATTGTTTGTTGTGGGTGTTGGTGGTGGGTTGTGGGCGGGAGTGGCTGTGGGCGGGGGTGGTTGTTGGCGGGGGGTTGGCTGTGGGCGGGGGTTGTTGGCGGGGGGTGGCTGTGGCGGGGGTTGTTGGCGGGGGTGGCTGTGGGCGTGGGTGGGCTATGGGCGGGGTGGCGGGGGTTGTTGGCGGGGGGTGGCTGTGGCGGAGGTTGTTGGCGGGGGTGGCTGTGGGCGGGGGTGGTTGTTGGCGGGGGTGGCTGTGGGCGGGGGTTGGCTGTGACGGGCGTGGCTGTGGGCGGGGGTGGGCTGTGGCGGGGTGGCTTGGTGTTGCAGGGTGGCTGTGGTGGGGGTGGCTGTGGGCGGGGGTGGTGCTGTGGCGGGGGTGGCTTGGTGTTGCGGGGTTGGGTGGCTGTGGACGGGGGTGGGCTGTGGGCGGCGGTGTCTGGGTGTTGCGGGGTTGGGTTTCCATGTCCGACGACATATGAAGCAAGTATATTGGTGATGTATACTTTGAAGTGTAATAATTTGATGATGAAGTTTGATTATGTAGTTTGGTTAATCAAGTCATGTTGTTGGATTTGGATTTGTCTTTGGAGAGGCCATTAAGGCCGGGAAACCTCCGATAAACGAATAGGTCATGGCGAAATTTTCATAATTATTAATATCTTGCATTAAATGTATGTAAACACTTGTCATTTTTTGGACATCTTATTTGTCTGACCAACCAACCCTAAACTTGTTGAATGTGCCTTTTAAATTTTTCACCCTTGCAGATCTAATGGCTAGTGAGGGTTTACCTACTCGATCCACCTACCCACCAGCTACACAGGCCCTCTCAGGAGAGTTTAATCTGTTCCTTTCTCAGCATGAGCTGCTTGGTTTGGTGTCGACCGCCGCTCTGGCTGCGGACGCGGACCTTTTGGGGACTGCCGATAGGTCCGCACCCCCCAGATCTACGACGCCACCCACACCCACCGGTTCAGCACCTCATCCGGCGTCTGATGCGGCATCGGACGAGGGTGTCATACCAGGACGTCGTGCCCTCCCTTGGTCACATGATACTCATACGTAAGCAATGATTTACTTTTTAAACACGTTTTCAAATATATTTCACGCGTTATTTTTTCCTAACAACTTCACCTCTTTCAGGTTTGCACCGGACTCGGGCCAGATTTCTGGTTGCATCACTCGGTCCTTTCACCTGAGGCAGGACCCAGCTGGATATGCCTGGTCCCGTGTCACCCCGCAGACACGTAGGTTCTACTGGGATGAGTTTCACGTATTCAAATTTGATGAATTTCACTTTTTGATGCGTAATCGATCATTACTTTTCTAACCATATTTTTATTTTTCCTCCGTATAATAATTGCAGAAGGCGTACAGCTGGACAGCCGACATCGCCCACGACGTGGAGCAGGCCTGGCAGCAGAGGGCCGCCAAACGCTACAGGGACTTCGTCAACTTGCACAAGACCAAGTGAGAGCGTGACCCCATTTCTGCCAGGCCTGCTACGTATCCGAGGCCACCTGGGCGGGGTGGATAGAAGGGTGGATGGACCCTGCTAACCAAGCCCGCAGCGCCCGGAACACGGCGAACCGGCGCAGCGGCAATCTACAGGGCCCAGCACCTGCCACACACTCAGGTGGTTCGGTTTCTCACGCCACCACGATGCGTTCTATGGTAAGTATTTTAATATTGGATTATTTAGATTCATTGATTTCATTGGATTATTTAGATTCATTGACTTAAGTGGATTATTTAGATTCATTGACTTAAGTGGATTATTTATATTCATTGATTTCTTATGTTGCGCTGCTATTTTTTTGGTATTCGTATATGGTTAATTTAAGTAGTATATGTGTTCATTTGCCTTTTTCTTTTTTTTTTTTTGATTTGACTTGGGAGAGGCCTTTAAGGCCGGGATATCTCCGATAAACGAATAGGTCATGCCGAAATTTTTAAAATTCTGGATTTCACTAACATATTTTATTTCATTCTTTCAGCACGAGGAGACGGGGGAGTGGCCAGCCTCCTACGATCTCTTCTACAAGACGCATCGGAAGAAAGCCTCCGACGGGACGGAGGATTGGATCACGGTGAAGGCCCGCGACATCAGTGTAAGTAGACTACGATATCATTTGTTTTTTCCTTAGTTTGTTTTATTTCTAAACCCTAACAATTCTTATTCTCATTTCAGGACGAGTACAACAGATTACTCGCACATAGGGAAGAAGAGGCCGACAAGAACCGTGCTTATTGGGATGCGGTTCGGACCATCGGCCCTCAGAATAAGAAGAAGAGGGAGGTGTACGGGGTTGAATCAGCAGCGCCGCGATTCTTTCCCGAACTTCTGCATCCAGGTGCTTCCTCTGAGGCCAGCACCTCCGCGCCTTCTGCGACCCCAGAGGATATTTCGCGCCTGGAATCAGATCATGCGGCGCTGCAGCATGAGATGGAGACCATCAGGGCGCAGCATGAGGAGAGTGTACAGGCACTGCGGTCGCAGCTGACTCAGACCCAGCAGGCGCTGCAACAGTCGGTTCAGCAGGCGGTTCAGCAGGCGCAGCAGCAGACGATGCAGGTGCAGCAGGTGACGAACCAGCAAATCTCGCAGCTATCGCATCTCATCATCTCTTTCATTTCCAGCTCCTCGCAGCCTCAGCCTCGCCCTCCTGATGGTCACTCTTCTCCGCATGATCCCCCTCCATCTTCCTCTGCATAGTATTTCATTTTTTGATTTTTCGTACAGACTATTTCATTTATTGTATTGACATATTCTTTGTTCTTTTATATTTTATCTGACATTTATACGGATTCTATTTCGTTTGTGTTGTTTAATTATACGAACTTCAATACGCAAATACCATATTTCTGTATAATATTCGTACAAATGATTTAATATACAAAATAAAATATAATATATTGATATTATTAATAAATTATAAATATTTAATATTTATTATTTAATATTAAATTAATATTGAATATTAATTTAAATGATAGCGACGAAACAAAAATGTCGCAAACCTGAAATAAAAAAATCAAAAATTTTAAAATACCGACGACAAAAGATATACCGACGAAAATCTGCGACGAAACAGAAATGTCGCAGACCGGAAATAAAAAAATCAAAAATTTTAAAATAGCGACGACAAAAGATATACCGACGAAACGACGACGGAAATAACAGGTCGCAGACCTGACAGAGTTTCGTCGCAATTGTGCGACGAACCTCCGACGAGCCTTTTCTCGTCGCAATATAGCGACGCTTCACCGACGAAAATCACTTTGCGACAAGCCGTATAACGACCTACAGATTTCGTCGCAATTTCGTCACTATATGCCTTTAGCGACGAAATTGCGACGACTTTTGTCTGTCGCTATATCTCTTTTTTTTGTGGTGATACATACATACATATATATATATACATACATATATATATACATACATATATATATATACATACATATACATATATATATATGCATACATATATATACATATATATGCATAAAACCTATGACAATGTAATGTCACTCCAAGAGACCGTAGAAGGACTGGATCGAAACTTTCTTTAAGCGAATGAAAACTTAGAAGGCAAAAGATAAGAAAAGATATGAAGGAAAATAAAAAGTAAAAAAATCAGGAGATTACGATAAGATGCGGAAAATAGTTGCTGCCTATGCTCTTGTGGGACTTCCGAATCTTATTTTACGAAATTTATACTCTTGCCCTAATGGTGGGAAATTTGGTTAAGTGTGTGATAAACCGTAATTAAACCATCTGTTAGTCAACCACAGTCAACGGTTCAACTCTCGTAACTCAGCACTCAAGCACTGCATTTCAGCAATTCAATGCCCCAAGCTTTGCTGTTCAGCCTTGGCTGCACTTCAGCGGGGCAGCATGATACCCTTTATACTATCGAAGAATATGCCAAGGTTTGCACTTCGGCACCAACTTCAGCTTATGTCCTAGTGCCGCACTTCAGATCACTTCAGCTGGGTCCAACTATGCACTTCAGCAAGGCCTAATCCTACACTTCGGCCAGGCTTAGTTGGGCACTTCAGCAAAGGTACCAAGCACGACATTACCTCGTGGGACCCTCAAACCGGAGTGCAATCCGAATATAGTGACTACAGCTGGTTATTCTTTCTGAACACGCCAAGGTCACAACAGCCGGCTATTAGTCACATCAGCCAGTCTACTAGTCACATCAGTCAGTCAACTAGTCACATTGGCAGACCTACGGCGTCTTGGGCTTTCTGCCCCAAGCAAATGTCTTATCCACCATCAGAAGCTAAAGGCGGGAAAAAGTTAATAAAAGCAGATCAATTGAGACAGAGAAGGGGATCCGAATTTCAAACATTCATACCTTAAAGCAAGTTCATACACCTTGCTCTCCGGCTCATACTGTGAGAAACTCTTAACTCACCATCTAAATTATAATCTCAGCGAGATATGGCCCAAACTGACTTGAGCGCCGGAGGGTTTTTTCCAGGGCCAACCCCCCGGGACCTCTGATCTGTGCTTTCTTGTGCAGGATATTTTAGAGGTTATTCCAGCTACAACTTTCAATCAAGTTAACAACTCTCCAAGTTAACTGACGAAGCTAATTTGAGGTCATCTAGACTTTGGTGAAGATCCGGCTTCATCATTTGGCGCTAGAAGGAGGGTCCTTAGTCCCTTAACCTAGAAAACAGTTACTCAAAGCTTTTCTAATTACCTTAGCAAGCTATCGAAAGAAAGATGAATAGCAAAGATGGACAAGGGTCCAAGCGACCTACGACATCTAAGAGGAGCCAAAGGTCTTCTCAACAGCAAACTAAACAGTGTTCTACGGAGCCGGGAGAATCCTCAACTCCCACCATTGCCTTCACATATGAAGAGCATATTCGAGCCATTCGCTATGTGGCTCAAAACCCAGGTGTTTTCCAAGCTGTAGTGAGGGAAATGAAGGGGAAGGCCTCTGCAGCAAGGTCCAGTGGGTCTCATTCCAGTAACTCTCACCCAAAGGAACACCTGGAGTGCTCTCCTACTCGGCCTGGCTATTACCCCAGGCATCAGGCCGAATTTATGGCCGAGGCAAGGCGTCCAGAACAAAAGTCTAGCCACCAGAGCTTAAAATATACTCAGAAAGCTTCATGCCATTTAAACATGACAGAAAAGTTGACAATAAAGGCAAAGCACCATGGCAGAAAAGGTGCCCTATCAAGATTCGGTTAGGAGGCCGAGGAAAGGAAAGGAACTCTCTACTGGCTTCAAAAGCACATATCCTTTCCTACATGAGGAAAAAATCTCTGGCAAAGGAACCCCAGCCCCTGGCTGGACCGATCCACAAAAGAGACTGCCGACTGTACTGCATTTATCATCATGATATTGGACATGATACAGAAGATTATAGGCAGCTCGGGCAGGAGATTGGACGTCTTATTGAGCTGGGTCACTTACAGCGTTTCTATAATCCGAGGTCTAGGCTTCACAACAGGCTAGACTTTGGTAAACACCCTCCGGATGAGAGTTGCAAACCTAGGTCTCATCATGTGTTAAGTGATGAGGATTCAGATCCTGATGAAAAGGGGTTACGGGCTCCTGAGCATATAAGACTAACGTAACAACAAAAGTTCGTGATTCATTCGAACCAGGGTCTATTTCCTTTTGTGCTCATCCGGTATCTTTTGGCTCAGCCTTATATTATCAAAGGATCAATTTCTTATATTCAGCTGAGTATTCTTATTTGGCATTCAGCCAGGAAAGTTAAGTCACATATGGTGCATGAAGCAATAATTTATGTCTATCTATAACCCGCAACGAAAGTAGGGGGATACCTCAGCAGGTCTGAGAGGTTCAGCAGGTCTCAACAATGGGACAGGTTTCCCTATATTTCACCTCAGCAGGTCTGAGAGGTTGAGCAGGTCTCAACAATGGGACAGGTTTCCCTATATTTCACCTCAGCAGGTCTGAGAGGTTGAGCAGGTCTCAATAATGGGACAGGTTTCCTTGTATTTCACCTCAGCAGGTCTGAGAGGTTGAGCAGGTCTCAACAATGGGACAGGTTTCCCTACATTCTACCTCGGCAGGACTGAGAGGTTGAGCAGGTCTCAACAATGGGACAGGTTTCCCTGCATTTCACCTCAGCAGGTCTGAGAGGTTGAGCAGGTCTCAACAATGGGACAGGTTTCCCTATATTTCACCTCAGCAGGTCTGAGTGGTTGAGCAGGTCTCAACAATGGGACATGTGTCATACCCCGTGATTTTCGAGTCCAACGTCAAATAAATTTAAAACAACTTAAAATACAACTATAATAATTATGTATGTTTATGAGGGCTAGTGCAATAAAATGTAAGTGGATAAATAGTCAAAAGTTGGGAAATTGCCAAAATTGCCCCTCTCCCCCAATTAAATGTTGAGGGAGTTGCAAAAATCATGCACAACTCCCCATTAAGGCCATGAAACCGCCAGTTACAACACAAAAGAGAGGGGGAAAAACGTCTAAGAGAAAGAGGAGAAAGGAAGAGAAAAGAGAAAGGAGAAGAAGAGAAGAAGGGAAGGAAGAAAGAGCGGCCAATCTAGGTTCAACCTTTTCCGAAATCCTGCAGTACACTCGTAAGGCTATCTAGAAACAAAGGCAAGTAATCTTTCTATACGCTTTACGCTAATTTTGTTACCTTAGGCCCTATGTTCTTACAAAGAGAAAACTTGGATCACACATTAGTAGCTTTGGTTTGTGTATGTAAAATGCTTTACTATATGTAATTGTTGTTGTTGTTGATGGTGTATAGTCATGTTCTTTGGGCCAATTCCTTAAAATGGTTATGTTGTGATCTTTGTTGATAATTTACCCATAAAGTGTTATCCGTAATGTGATCATTGTTTTGGTCTAAGATCTTGAGTTCATTAAGTACATTCTAAGTGTTTTGAGTGTATTTGCAGAAGGTTCAAGGATTAAAGATGTCATTGGTGTAGACTTGTTGTGTTGGAAAGTTGAAGAGATACATTGGAGGTTGTGGGTGATAGAAGGCTTAGGATGGACACTACTTTACATGTCTAAGAATCAATTCATGTTAGTTGTGTGTTAAGCATGATGAATTTAGATGGTAAGATGGATATTGAAGTGTTCAACATGGAAGGGGTGAAGAAGAAAGGTGTTGGATGGAAGTTGCTGCAGAAAAACTGCAGTTTTGAACCGTCAGAACACTTCGAACACCTACATTAGGCGCTTCAAGTCACTTTAGGCGCCTAATGTAGGCGTTCAATGTGTCCCAGATCATCCCCGTACATTTCAAACACCTACATTAGGCGCTTCATGTCACATTAGGCGCTTTATGTAGGCGTTCGATGTATACGGCACATCCCCGAACACTTCAAACGCCTAGAATAGGCGCCTCATGTCCCCATTAGGCGCCTCATGTGGCGTTCCAAGTATACTGAAAGTCTTTTTGCCCCTTTAGGCGCCCTATGTATGTGTAGTAACTCTATACACTTCTTTTGAACATAAAATGCAAGGTTATTTGAGGTGTAATTGAGGAATAGATGGTAAGTTTGACTAAGTAAGAATAAGATTGAATCCCAAGTGAATCAGTGAGACGAACGGACTTGGAAAGATACGAACAGGGAGTGTTTGAGGTGCAAGACCATATAATTGATATGTAAGATGTGTGTGAGATACCTTTATTCTCTTCCATTGCTCATGAATTACAAGTGTTTTGAAAGTGTGCTTGAGTTGTAAACATTAAGTGTGAATGAGTAGGGTTAAGTATGAATTCGAAGTGGATTCGCGATACGAAAGAGCATGAAGTGGTATGAATGAGGTTTATTTGAGTTGGAAACATTAAGTGTGAATGAGTAAAGTTAGGTATGAATCCAAGTGAGTTAGCAATATGAAAGGGCACAAAATGGTACGAAAAAGGTGTGTTTGAGGAAGTATGAACGAGCAAGGTTAAGTGTGCACTCGAGATGATTTTTGTAACACGAAAGGACATGAAATGGTACGAGCAGGATGTGATAGAGGTTCAGGACTTTGTACTTGATATGTAAAGTGTGTGCACATTTACACGGTTGATATGATGTTACATGAGCATTCTGCATCATGACATGAACACTTTGCATTTCGACATGAGTTTCGGTTTGCGTAAAGAATACGAGTTTGAAAAGAAGATTAAAGTTTTCGAAAAGCAACTATGGCTGCTGGTTGATCACAGGGTATAAAAGTTACGCCTGCGAAAGCAGGGTATAAAAGCGTGATATGTGAATCAACAGCAGGGTATAAAGTATTTTATGGGGCCGTGGACCTATCAGCACGGAAAATAAAGTTATTTTGTGGGGCCGTGGACCTATCAGCACGGATATATGATATATGTAATGGGGCCGTGGACCTATCAGCACGGATATATGACATATGTAATGGGGCCGTGGACCTTTCAGCACAGGGTATAAAGTTATATGTTATGGGGCCGTGGACCTTTCAGAACGGGGTATAAAGTTATATGTTATGGGACCGTGGACCTTTCAGCACGGGGTATAAAGTTCTGTTTGCTGTGGACTGATCACCCACAGGGTATAAAGTTCTGCTACGCGAAGAATATGATAAGAAGAATTATGAAAAGTGTTGTGAAATGACACGCATGACATGTTTACGAAAGAAGACATATGCATGGGTGTTGTGTGTGGTTTTGAAGAAGTACATGCATCATGTTACACGAAGCATAAGATTTGACATGCAAGAAATGTTACTAGCATACGTTCTGTTTATGTAGTATGTTTGGCTCTACATATGTTGGTTTCATTTTGTGTGTTAATTATGTGGCTTATATGGATTTGATGACTTGTTATAAAGATGCTATTTGCCAACCCGAACATCTTATTTTGGGCATTGATTTATATACTGGTGTCTCGTCGTGTGTGATCCCGTAGGGTGTATAGACGGGTTACTTGCTGGCGATGTTTTCGCTAAGAACAATTACTCTATCTGCTCTTCAGGTGAGCCAAAGTACAAGATGATTTTTGTAGAAGATATCGGCGAGTGGGCTCATTGGGACGATAGTCACTAAAATGGACAGGCTTACAGTCCTTATCCTTTAGTTGCGGGAGTTACTGTTAACACTTTGTGTTGAAGGATACTTTAGACACTCTCCCTGGCACGTTTTATTTCCGCTGTATTTCTATTGGTTACATTGATGTTAGTGAAGTTTTTAATTCTACGATGTTTCCGGTGATTTATCTTACGTCATGAACGACGTGTGATTGATCTGCTTTGACGCTTCATAGTTCTCGTAGTAGGCTACAGCGGGTGTACTGGTTCCGATGACAGTTTCGGGCTGGGGTGCTACATGTGGTATCAGAGCCTAGGCTTCAGATCTATCTCGGAAACTTAGGTTCATGATCTTTTAGCAATTTAAGATGTGATTTTTCCCTTAAGTTTGATCCTTAGGTATAAGTTATTATTATCTAGAGTCTAAGTATGATCTGGGTTGGGTGTGTGCGAGCGCGTATATCATTTAAACTTTCTATAATAATTTTAATTTTGGACCCCACCGATCTCTTGAACACAATTCTGTGATGGCTTTCTGAAGTATTACGTGCCCAAGACAGCAAGCTTAGACAAGATAAGGGCGTTCGACATGCTGAAATAGGGTCGGATGACAGTGTCGGAGTATGCCGACCCTTTTCATGTTTTGGATAAATTCGTTCCTGTGATTATGTCTGATAATCGCTTAAAGATGACAAAGTTCGAGCGAGGTTTGGACTCAAGAATTTTGTCAGCAATTGTTAATGCGGGGATGAAAACCTACGAGGACATGTTGTACGCATGCTTTCATGTCGAGAGTAATTTCTGCAGAGTAGCGGCAAGAGAGGTCGGTGCAGGATACTCTGGCAGAGGTAAGAGGCCAAGAGAGAAGGTTAGGTTTGGTGGCAGACCAGACGTTGGGTCGAGATTCAGAAGAGAGGCCGGTCCAGAAATTTTCAGAGACCTCCACCATAGAATTCAATTGTCCAGCAGGCTGTAGGAGTTTGCCACATTACAATAAGAGCCATGACAGTAAATGTGGGAAGTTGGCAGGAGTATGTTATTGATGCGGGCCAGTGGGTCATCTCATTAGAGATTGCCCAGAAATGAGGAAGAATGCTATGGAAGAAGCGGCTGAGCAGCCGAGGATGAATGCCCACGTCCATGTTATGACTGATACAAATATTTAGGAAGCCACTGACGTGGTATGAGGCACAATTTTAGTAAACATGATATTTGCCAATGTACTCTTCGATAGCCACGTGAATCACTCTTTCGTGGCAAAAGGATTCGCTAAGCGCCTTTGTGGTTCACCAGAATAGTTAGAGACTCTGTATCGTGTTCAAGCGCCTGAGATAAAATTATGATTTCACACCAACATTGACTATCGACTAAAACAAGTGACAGTTAAGAATTTTGAGATGGAAGATATAACCTTCCAAGGGGATTGCTGTAGATTCGAAGAAAGTTGAAGTTATTACCGAGTGGTCTAGACCCACGAATGACACCGAAGTGAGCCGTTTCTTGGGTCTAGCTAGTTATTATAGGAAGTTTGTCAAGGGATTCTCGACAATAGCAATGTCTCTCAATCGCTTTACTCAGAAGAAGTCCAAGTTTGAGTGAACGGCGGAATGCGAGAAAAGTTTTACGGAGCTTAAGAGGAGGTTAACCACAACTCCAGTATTGACTCAATCCTCCGGTATTGACGGGTTTGTGATATATAGGGATGCATAAAAAAACAGTCTAAGTACGTAAAATGTAGCATAAGTTATGATTTTCCATCCAAATCGAGTTTAGTTTGATACTTCCCTTGTAGGTTGTGTTTTGATGCAACACGAACGAGTTATCGCGCATGCCTCGAGCCAGCTAAACATGAGGCAACAAAGATGGTTGGAACAACTAAAGGACTACGACTTGACCATTAATTATCATCTACGAAAAGCTAATAAAGTGGTTGATGCACTAAACAGAAAGTCTAACCATGCGCGACAATCACCATTGGAGAGAGAAATGGAATAATTTGTCTAGATTCGATTGACTCTAAGGTGAATATTTTGATAGCATTGACCATCACCTCGAGTCTGATTGATCAGACAGAAGAGGCTCAGAAGAATGATAAGACTTTGGGTGTTATTACTGAGAAACTGAGGTATAGTCAGGTTGATGGATTTCAGGCTAATGATGACGGTAGCCTATGGTTCAATGGGTGACTATGTGTTCCTGAGGTGGATGAATTCAGAATAGAAATTTTGCAGGAGGCTCACAGTTCGAATGTTATTGATACAACCCGGTAGCACCAAGAGGTACAGAGATTTCTGACAATATTATTGATGGTGTAAGATGAAGAGACATATTGTAGAGTTCATTGAGAGAAGTCTGGTGTGTCAGCAATTTGAGACTGAACACCAGCAACCTGGTGGATTAGTGATGCCGTTGGAGCTTCCAGAGTAGAGATAGGAACTTATTACGAAGGACTTTGTGATTGGTTTACCGAAAACAAGAGGTGGATATAACATGATTTTGGTGATTGTGGTTCGGTCAACCAAGGCTGCACATTTTCTATCGGTCTCGAGGGAAGTATATCTCGATAAGTTGGTAAATTTGGATATGGACAACATTGTCAGCCTGCACGCTGTTCCCATGAGCATAGTGTCCGACCGAGATCCACGGTTTACTTCCAAGTACTGGACAGCATTTCAGAAAACCATGGACACGGAATTAAGGTTAAGCACAACATATCATCCCCGAACTAATGGACCATCTGAGCGGACTATTCAGACCTTAGAAGACATGCTAGGGGCTTGTATCCTAGACTTCAAAGGACATTGGGATGGAATGGTTAAATTACTAGAGTTCTCGTATAATAACAGTCACCACAGTGCAAGTGATATGGCTCCTTTCGAAGCGTTGTATGGAAGGAAGTATAGGTCCCCAGCTTATTGAGATGAAGTCGGCGTGAGGACCATCACCGGACCTAAGTTACATGACAAGACACTAGAAAAGGAGAAAATTATACAGGAAATACTCAAGATGGCTCAGGATCGTAATAAAAGTTGGGCGGATTCCAAGCGATGGCCTTTGGAATTTAATGTAGGTGGAAAAGGTGTATTTGGACATTATGAGGTTTGGAGTGAAAGGCAAGCTAAGTCCTCGTTTTATTGGTCCTTACGAGATACTTGGGAAAATGAGAGATTTGGAATTACCTCCGGTATTGGTGCAAGTCCACAACGTATTTCACGTATTATAGTTAAGAAAGTACATGACGGATCCAAGCCATGTGCTCGAAGCACGACCTTTGGAACTCAACGGCGACGTTACTTACGACGAGATACTCGTGAAATCGTAGATCGAAAGGACCAACCGTTGAGGAAGCGGGTGATCCCCTATGTAAAGGTTCAGTGGAGCAACCACACGAAATGTGAGGCCACTTGGGAACTCGAAGGACAAATGCGAGAGAAGTATCCTCAACTCGCAAATTTCGAGGACGAAACTTTTTGTAAGGGGGGTGGGATGTCATACCCCGTGATTTTCGAGTCCAACGTCAAATAAATTTAAAACAACTTAAAATACAACTATAATAATTATGTATGTTTATGAGGGCTAGTGCAATAAAATGTAAGTGGATAAATAGTCAAAAGTTGGGAAATTGCCAAAATTGCCCCTCTCCCCCAATTAAATGTTGAGGGAGTTGCAAAAATCATGCACAACTCCCCATTAAGGCCATGAAACCGCCAGTTACAACACAAAAGAGAGGGGGAAAAACGTCTAAGAGAAAGAGGAGAAAGGAAGAGAAAAGAGAAAGCAGAAGAAGAGAAGAAGGGAAGGAAGAAAGAGCGGCCAATCTAGGTTCAACCTTTTCCGAAATCCTGCAGTACACTCGTAAGGCTATCTAGAAACAAAGGCAAGTAATCTTTCTATACGCTTTACGCTAATTTTGTTACCTTATGCCCTATGTTCTTACAAAGAGAAAACTTGGATCACACATTAGTAGCTTTGGTTTGTGTATGTAAAATGCTTTACTATATGTAATTGTTGTTGTTGTTGATGGTGTATAGTCATGTTCTTTGGGCCAATTCCTTAAAATGGTTATGTTGTGATCTTTGTTGATAATTTGCCCATAAAAGTGTTATCCGTAATGTGATCATTGTTTTGGTCTAAGATGTTGAGTTCATTAAGTACATTCTAAGTGTTTTGAGTGTATTTGCAGAAGGTTGAAGGATTAAAGATGTCATTGGTGTAGACTTGTTGTGTTGGAAAGTTGAAGAGATACATTGGAGGTTGTGGGTGATAGAAGGCTTAGGATGGACACTACTTTACATGTCTAAGAATCAATTCATGTTAGTTGTCTGTTAAGCATGATGAATTTAGATGGTAAGATGGATCTTGAATTGTTTAACATGGAAGGGGTGAAGAAGAAAGGTGTTGGATGGAAGTTGCTGCAGAAAAACTGCAGTTCTGAACCGTCAGAACACTTTGAACACCTACATTAGGCGCTTCAAGTCACATTAGGCGCCTAATGTAGGCGTTCAATGTGTCCCAGAGCATCCCCGTACATTTCGAACACATACATTAGGCGCTTCATGTCACATTAGGTGCTTCATGTAAGCGTTCGATGTATACGGCACATCCCCGAACACTTCGAACGTCTAGAATAGGCGCCTCATGTCCCCATTAGGCGCCTCATGTGGCGTTCCAAGTATACTGAAAGTCTTTTTGCCCCTTTAGGCGCCCTATGTATGTGTAGTAACTCTATACACTTCTTTTGAACATAAAATGCAAGGTTATTTGAGGTGTAATTGAGGAATAGATGGTAAGTTTGACTAAGAATAAGATTGAATCCCAAGTGAATCAGTGAGACAAACGGACTTGGAAAGATACGAACAGGGAGGGTTTGAGGTGCAAGACCATATAATTGATATGTAAGATGTGTGTGAGATACATTTATTCTCTTCCATTGCTCATGAATTACAAGTGTTTTGAAAGTGTGCTTGAGTTGTAAACATTAAGTGTGAATGAGTAGGGTTAAGTATGAATTCGAAGTGGATTCGCGATACGAAAGAGCATGAAGTGGTATGAATGAGGTGTATTTGAGTTGGAAACATTAAGTGTGAATGAGTAAAGTTAGGTATGAATCCAAGTGAGTTAGCAATATGAAAGGGCACAAAATGGTACGAAAAAGGTGTGTTTGAGGAAGTATGAACGAGCAAGGTTAAGTGTGCACTCGAGATGATTTTTATAACACGAAAGGACATGAAATGGTACGAGCAGGATGTGATAGAGGTTCAGGACTTTGTACTTGATATGTAAAGTGTGTGCACATTTACACGGTTGATATGATGTTACATGAGCATTCTGCATCATGACATGAACACTGCATTTCGACATGAGTTTCGGTTTGCGTAAAGAATACGAGTTTGAAAAGAAGATTAAAGTTTTCGAAAAGGAACTATGGCTGCTGGTTGATCACAGGGTATAAAAGTTACGCCTGCGAAAGCAGGGTATAAAAGCGTGATATGTGAATCAACAGCAGGGTATAAAGTATTTTATGGGGCCGTGGACCTATCAGCACGGAAAATAAAGTTATTTTGTGGGGTCGTGGAACTATCAGCACGGATATATGATATATGTAATGGGGCCGTGGACCTATCAGCACGGATATATGACATATGTAATGGGGCCGTGGACCTTTCAGCACAGGGTATAAAGTTATATGTTATGGGGCCGTGGACCTTTCAGCACGGGGTATAAAGTTATATGTTATGGGACCGTGGACCTTTCAGCACGGGGTATAAAGTTCTGTTTGCTGTGGACTGATCACCCACAGGGTATAAAGTTCTGCTACGCGAAGAATATGATAAGAAGAATTATGAAAAGTGTTGTGAAATGACACGCATGACATGTTTACGAAAGAAGACATATGCATGGGTGTTGTGTGTGGTTTTGAAGAAGTACATGCATCATGTTACATGAAGCATAAGATTTGACATGCAAGAAATGTTACTAGCATACGTTCTGTTTATGTAGTATGTTTGGCTCTACATATGTTGGTTTCATTTTGTGTGTTAATTATGTGGCTTATATGGATTTGATGACTTGTTATAAAGATGCTATTTGCCAACCCGAGCACCTTATTTTGGGCATTGATTTATATACTGGTGACTCGTCATGTGTGATCCCGTAAGGTGTATGGACGGGTTACTTGCTGGCGATGTTTTCTCTAAGAACAATTACTCTATCTGCTTTTCAGGTGAGCCAAAGTACAAGATGATTTTTGTAGAAGATATTGGCGAGTGGGCTCATTGGGACGATAGTCACTAAAATAGACAGGCTTACAATCCTTATCCTTTAGTTGCGGGAGTTACTGTTAACACTTTGTGTTGAAGGATACTTTAGACACTCTCCCTGACACGTTTTATTTCCGATGTGTTTCTATTAGTTACATTGATGTTAGTGAAGTTTTTAATTCTACGACGTTTCCGCTGATTTATCTGACGTCATGAACGACGTGTGATTGATCTACTTTGACGCTTCGTAGTTCTCGTTGTAGGCTACGGTGGGTGCACTGGTTCCGATGACAGTTTCGGGCCGGGGCGCTACAACAGGTTTCCTTACATTCTACCTCGACAGGACTGAGAGGTTAAACAAGTCTCAACAATTGGACAGGTTTCCCTATATTTCACCTCAGCAGGTCTGAGAGGTTGAGCAGGTCTCAACAATGGGACAGGTTTCCCTACATTCTACCTTGGCAGGTCTGAGAGGTTGAGCAGGTCTCAACAATGGGACAAGTTTCCCTATATTTCACCTCAGCAGGTTTGAGAGGTTGAGCAGGTCTCAATAATGGGACAGGTTTCCCTATATTTCACCTCAACAGGTCTGAGAGGTTGAGCAGGTCTCAACAATGTGACAGGTTTCCCTACATTCTACCTCGGCAGGACTGAGAGGTTGAGCAGGTCTCAACAATGGGACAGGTTTCCCTATATTTCATCTCAGCAGGTTTGAGAGGTTAAGCAGGTCTCAACAATGGGACATGTTTCCCTTTATTTCACCTCAGCAGGTCTGAGAGGTTGAGCAGGTCTCAACAATGTGACAGGTTTCCCTACATTCTACCTCGGCAGGACTGAGAGGTTGAGCAAGTCTCAACAATGGGACAGGTTTCCCTATATTTCACCTCAGTAAGACTGAGAGGTTGAGCAGGTCTCAACAATGGGACAGGATTCCCTATATTTTACTGAGGGGTTGAGCATGTCTCAGCATCTGGAACAAACTTCCTTATATTTTAACTCAGCAGGACTGAGAGGGTTAAGCAAGACTCTAAGATATGGAACGAGTTAAAGGGTTGAGCAGGACTCAACATTGGGGTATAGGTTTTCCTATATCTTAAAACTCGTTAAGGCACAGCAGAGCTGCAGTTCAGTTTGATAGCCTTAAATTTTAGTCAAAGCCAAGGATGAAGGCTGAAGTCTAACACTTGGGCAAAGAGCCAACGTATAAGAGATTGAAAAACTCTTTTCACAAAGCCAAAGACAAATATTTACAGAACGAGTGAAGTTTCTCAAGCTGAAGACAACTACTTGCAAATTATGAAAATAGAGCAAGAAAAGTCTCTCAAGTCTAAGGCAAATACATTAATTATGGAAATAGAGCAAATAAAAAGGCATGGACGAAAAAATTGAAACAAGCCGAAGAGCACAAGTTGAAGAAAATTTGATTCTCATTGAAAGAGTATCTATTACAACTACAAAAATTTAAAAGGAGAAGTCCTATTCTACTTTACAACATCCTCATCCTCTCTAAGATCAACCCCACTTTGGAACTGAGCAATTTGATTTTCAAGCAAGTTTTCAGCCTCGGGGTTATACAGTTCAGCAATTCGAGGTGGTTCTTGTCCAGGCTTGGGTAGATCTCATAACAAGCATCAATCACCCAAGTTTGCCCAACAGCAATTGCTGAGCCTTGAATCTTCAAGAAATTTCCAGTAAAAAACTCAGATTGTCTGAACTCAGCAACGACATTCTTCTTTATCTCCTCAGCTTGAAGTTCAAATTGTTGGAGGAGATCAGCCTTGCTTTTCTTTTCTGCCTCCAGTTGCTGGTTCAGTTCAGCCTTGCTGTTGGACAATTCTTGGTCAGAAGTGCTAAGTTCCTTTTGGTAAAACTCCAGCTCAGCTTGGGCTTTGGAAGAAACCAACTCAGCATTAGCCAGTGCATCCTTCAGCTTTATCACTTGAGAATTTGCAGCAGCTAGCTTGACATCAGAATCTTGTTTCCCAGCTTGAAGTCTGGAATTCTCGTCTATGAGAGAGGCTAGTTTGAAGTATGAATCTTGCTTTACCACTTGAATCCTGGAATTGTCTTCAGTAAGCATGGCAACTTGAGACTTCAAAATGTTCACTTCAGCCTCCAGCCTGGTCAATTTCGTGCTGTTGGGTCTTGCCACTTCAGCTAACCTATCATAAGCATTTCTGAGATTAGCATTGATCTCAGAGAGTTGGGAGAATTTGACACACAGCTCTTCAGCTTGCTTGAGGATGTTGTATTCTTGAGCCTAGTACTGCAGAAATAAGACTGGTTAGAAAAACATAAGGGATTAAGTTAAAAATTGGAAAGTATTGAAAAATCTTACTAGGGCCATGTTCCTTGCAAATAAATTCATGGCAGCATCCCAGCCCAGACTGCCATATGTTTGCCAATCCCTAGGAAGTATTGACAGTTCAGTCAATTTCATAGCTACTTAAGGATCTGCAGCAGTGGTAGAAAGAGAGAACTGCAGCGTCCTCATACCCCGGCGATTTTGGAAAGAAGGCTCCACCTCCAATGTGTTTGCCCCGGGAGCTTCTCCTATAGGAGCACTCCTTCCGGAAGGATCTCCTTCAGGTGCACACCTTTCAGAAGGCTGTTCTTCATTCATTTCAGCAGGCTTTTCTTCAGAAGCAGTCACCCCGGGGGTCTCTCCTAATAGGTCAAAGGAGGGTATAGCTTCATCAGAAACCCACCTTGGTGGGGGAATATTCTCCTCTTCAGCAACAGGAGAGGAAAGAATCGAAATGGGGGCATCAATTCCACCACTCCCATCACCAGGTTGAATTGAGGCTGAGACAGGAACTTGGGTTTCAGCCTAGAGGGAATTGCCAAAAGTTCCAACTAAAGAGGAAAAAATTCAAATGATTAAATGAAAATCAGACACATTCAAGACTAAAGCAGGGCAAAGATTCTTTACCTGGAATTATCTGCACTTCGGACAAAGAGCCAGCAGAAGCCTGTTCCGAAGAGGAGGGTTGACACTCTATCCGCTTTCTTTTCTTGGGGACCAAGTTCTTCAACCTTTCAAGGGTTCCAGATACCATGATTCCTGCAAAATTGAAGGAACAAAACAGTCAAAACACAGATGCCATATTAAAACCAGTCAAAGATTTTCAAAATGTTGCTATATACCCCGAACTATCCTCAAGGCAATGGGGATGAGAGGACGAAAGGTATGTTCTGGCCACAAATGTTCCAGGTCAGCAACCCCTACAATGTGCCTATCAACTTTCTTCCAATCTACGGCCAAGCGCAAATGTAACAATTGGGAGGCTTCATTGCGAAATTGCTCACTTGGCCTCCTGTTATTTACACTGCCAGTACTCCAAAAGATTCTTTCAGGTAATCTTATACTCTTAACGAAAAAGAAATGCCCCCTCCAGTCTTTGGTAGAGGAAGGAAGGTTTATGACAAAGAACCTTCCACTATTTTGAGGTCTCCTATCGAAACAATACCAACTACCCTCCTGTGTACACACAAATATCTCTCTAAAAACTGCAAGTGAGAAGTTTTTCTTAGCTGCTCTTAGATAGAGCAGGTAACTAAGAATAACCCTCAGCCCATTAGGCGTTATTTGGGGAAGCCTAAGTTTATAAGAGAACAGTATTTGGAATAAGGGGACCGGAATGGGAAGATTGAAACCAGACCTAAAATATTCCTCATAAACTGCCTCGTACCCAGCTAGGGGACCATAAGCAGTTTGATGAGGAAGGGGAAGAATGGGGGTAAAAGTGCTCCTGTCAACATTATAATGCTGACATAGTTCAGAAAGGTCGGTGGCTTTCAAGGTGCCCATTGAGTTTTGCACCGAAGAAGAGGGCACCATGGATTCTAAAGAAAAAAAAGAAGAAATAATGGAAGCCATGAGTAAGATAAAGAAAAATCTTGTAGGATCTGCAAGGCACCACTAGAAGGGGGGGTTGAATAGATGGTGCGGAAAGTGTGCTTTTTAAAATTTCTTTAACCATGAACAATTCAAGTTCTGAAAACAGATTCTGTTTTCAGGGCCTGTTTTAAAACGTTTTTAAAACCGGGTTAGAGGTCTCCAAAAATTATGAAATTTTGAGAGAACTTAGCCTCAGATGTTATGAGGGTCCCCTAAAAATTTCAAATCAAAATTCAACCTTTAACCCCTTCAAATACCGTTGACACTCAGATTGTGCAAATCTGCCAGAACCGGTAGATGGTTTTGAAAAATTAATTCCTCTTTGTGTGAATGTCCAAATGATCTGAAAATTTGACCAATAACTATTCACACACTATATTTAAATGGGTTTAAACAGTTTTTGAAAATTCTTTTGGGAAGTAGGTCAAATACACCCAAAGTCTCAACCTTTGCAAGTCTGAAAATCAGACTGCACTAGTCTCAGAACTTTTGATGTTTGACTGACCTATACTTGTCCAAAAGGGTTGAAACTTGTGCCAAATTAACCCTAGAACGTTTATGTATGTTTCTGGAAATTTTTATAATTTTTAAATTGTTTTCTATTTTTCCGAACGTGAACAAAACGTATAAACAGTGCAGAAACTGAAAAGTAAATGCTGAAAGTAAATTGCACCAAGAATTTTATACTGGTTCGGTTATAAACAACCTACTCCAGTCTTCAAGGAACACCTTCCTTGGTTCACACTAATTTCACACACGCAGTACACCTTACCGCAGGGTTGATAGAGTTACACCTTAACTCCAACCCTTTACAAACCTTGTATTGCTAGTACAATTTGCACGAACACCACCACCTCGCTAGAATGAAGATTGATCACACCTTGATCAACCTTTTACAAAGATATAGAATGAATGGTGGTTTCTATGAAGCCTATTCAAGAATGAAAGAAATAAAGTACAATAGGCTTTTTACAAGAGAAGAAAGAAAGAAAGTGTAGGAGAAGAAAGCTTTCGCACTTTGATCACTTTTGAATGCAAGTCTTGGTGTTGTTTTTGTTTGTTCTTCTCTTCTCTTTTTATGAAGTCCAGCCGTCCCCCCTATGCTTCTCCCCCTCTTGAAAATTTCCTTTTAAGTGCTTAAGAGGGTGTGAGACATCATGGTGACAATGCTTTGCTTACTTGGCACCACTCCATTGGACCATCATTTAGTCATTGCTTACTTGGCACCTTTTGATTGGCTCAATGTTGTCATCATTTGATGACATGGAAAATCTGAAATAAACACTAAATATTTGCCAAATAATCAATTATTAAATCATGCCATAATTGTCACATTTTTGTCATAAAGTGCAAGACACAAAAATCCCTTCTTTCCATCACATGAAAATCGGCCATTACACTCCTTGCCATGCTGAATTTTTCAGCATGTGCAACATCCATTTTTATTCAAGATAATCCCCAATTTACTTTGATTTTTCTCATTAAAATGAATCAACAATACATGGTAAGTCTTGCTACAAGATGAAGAATGAACTTGGACACCAAAAGGGAGTAACATTCGGCCACCACATCCCCTCACACATGCTGAAAAATTTCAGCATGTGTGATATGAAAAATATCACACTTGATTACCTTACATACAATTCAAATCATTTCCATAACTCCTTTCATTTATCCTTTAATGAAAAATTGACAAAATACCTTGCTTAATCATGAAGGATTCGGCCATGGTTAGTGTGACATGCTGAAATTTTCAGCATGTGACATAAGAGAGGTATATGTTGAATACTTACCTTTTGTAGCTTCTCTCTTTGATTTCTCAACATTGTATGATTGATCCTTGACCAATCAACATGCCAACAAGGCTCCACATGTGCTTCATTTCAGCTGTATAGGCGTTTATGATATGTATATACATGTGCTGAATTTTATTTTTGCTAACTTTGTAAAATAGTGCACATTTAATAATACACACATGTAATATTCCAATCAGCCCTTAATTTAATTTTCTAGAACACTTTAAGATGTATATTATATGTAAAAAGTGTCTAGATACGTGTCACATCATGGTCAAGAAAAACGTTCCATGTTAAGTGCGTAGAAAACCGAATTTTCGATATTTATCGATTACCCGATTTTTCTCTAATTTGAAATTCCAACTTTTGCACATGATATATATATTATGTTATACATATTATATAATATATATTTTAAATTTCAGCTCTTGGCTGATTTAAAATGGTACCATAAACATGTGACAAAAATAAAATTGGAATCTTCACATTTTGGCCTAAATGTGGGGTGATTTGTGTGTGCCAACATGGAAAGTATTTTTGGCTAATCACACCATGTGTATCACGAAATTTCTATCAATTTTTGATGTATATGGGCTGGCCATTTATTTATGGCAAGTACGTGACACGTTGGCGAAGTTTCGGTATTCGCCCGATACGACAAATTTCGGTTTAGAACCTTTTATCGTGTCGTATTTAATTTGTCATCACCATATCTTATATCATATGATATAAGACCTGAATATACTCATAAATATGAGTTAAATATAGTGGTGTGACGATAACGTATCGGTAGTACGTTGGAATACATGTGTATGTGCCTTTTATAAAAAAAATCTGAAAATATAGTATATATATGTGTATAAAGGCGTGTGGAATGAATGTGGGGAGGAGGAGAAGACTTTCCTTCCATAGCCATGTTGCCTTTGTGCCTTTTCCAAATGCATCTTCCTTTAATGAACTACTTAGTTTATTAAACTAAGTACTTCACTTAATGAACTACTTTAGTTCATTAATTGTGGCACCTAAAAATAGTATAAACTCAACAAATGTTCGCCATATGATGTAAGCTTCAATACTTCATGGCTCGTTAGTACGGCAACATAATATATAAGCTAAATAAGGCAAGTTATCATGCATACATGTACACTTGTGTATATATATATATACTCAACGTTTATATATATATATATATATTCAAATTTCTTATTTTGAAATCACTCAAACCCTCTTATTTCTACAATCTCCCCCTTTTGATGATTTTCAAAATAACTAGTGTACATGATTTAAGTGTTATCTCTCCCCCTTGAATTATGCACAGATTTGAAATTTGAATTTCGAATTTCAAATCCGGCTCCCCCTTGATTCATGCAGTTAGGATCAATCAGTGATCTTTCTCTCCCTTAAATTCATGCAGTTAGGATCAATCAGTGATCTTTCTCTCCCTTAAATCCCCCTTAAATCATGCTTCTCTCTCCCCCTTTATTTTGGAAAGTTAATCAAAAGATTCCTGTCAAAAAGGAAAGTAAATCAAATAATATCGCATTAAATCACATCAACAGGAAGCATGCCTAATTTAGAACGAAGAGATTCAAATGTGGCTTGATTTAAGGCCTTTGTAAATATATCCGCTACTTGTGATTCTGTGCGTACGTGATCTATGACAATATTACCATTGTTAACGTGATCACGAAGAAAATGATAGCGAACTTCTATATGCTTAGCCTTAGAGTGTAGTACGGGGTTCTTAGACAAATTTATTGCACACATACTATCACAATATATAGGAATTTTATGTACGATTATTCCAAAGTCCGAAAGTTGTTGTTTTATCCACAACAACTGTGTGCAACAAAGGCTAAGAGCCATATACTCAGCCTCAGTAGTGGACAAAGCAACACTTGCTTGCTTTTTGGAAAACCATGAAATAAGGAAATTTCCTATAAATTGGCAAGTTCCGCTCGTGCTTTTTCTATCTATCTTGCAGCCACCATAATCTGCATCAGTGTAAGCATGTAAGTCGAATGTAGAGTCCTTATCATACCAAATACCTAAGGTGGGCGTGTGCTTAATATAGCGGAATATTCTTTTTACCGCATTTAAGTGTGACACCTTAGGTTGACTTTGAAAACGAGCACACATGCATACGCTAAACATAATGTCAGGCCTACTAGCAGTTAAATATAGTAAAGAACCTATCATAGATCGATATAATCCATTATCAACGTCTTTACCATGTTCGTCTTTGTCTAATTTAGTAGTAACACTCATAGGCGTAGGGGATGGTTTCAAATTTTCAAAATTGAACTTCTTGATCATGTCATTACGTACTTAGCTTGGCTTATATGAATTCCTTTACTCGTTTGCTTAATCTGCAAGCCAAGAAAATAATTAAGTTCACCAACCATAGACATTTCAAATTCAGCTTTCATACAATTTTCAAAATCTTTAACAAGTCTATGTGAGGTAGAACCGAAAATAATGTCATCTACGTAAATTTGAATAATAAGTAAATCTGATTTTTCTTGTTTCAAAAATAGTGTACTATCTATAGTACCACGTTTAAAATTATTTTCTAAAAGAAAGGTGGCAAAACGATCATACCATGCTCTCGGCGCTTGCTTTAGGCCATATAGTGCCTTCTTTAGTTTGTACACGTGATCTGGATGTTTCAAATCTTCAAAACCGGGTGGTTGCTTCACGTATACTTCTTCTTGTATAAATCCGTTTAGAAAAGCACTTTTGACGTCCATTTGATATAATTTAAAATCTTTCAAGCAAGCAATGGCAAGTAAGAGTCGTATAGCTTCTAAACGTGATACGGGTGCAAATGTTTCATCGTAGTCTATTCCTTCTTCTTGATTATATCCTTGAGCTACGAGTCTTGCTTTATTTCTAACGACCTTTCCTTCTTCATTCATTTTGTTCCTAAATACCCACTTTGTGCCTATTATTGTCTTATCTTGTGGTCGTGGCACTAAATCCCATACATCATTTCTAACGAATTGATTAAGTTCGTCATGCATAGCATCAATCCAAGATGAATCACTCAAGGCATCATGCACATTTTTGGGCTCAATTTCAGAAATCATAGCATGAAATTCATTTATTTCATCCGAAGTGATTCTTCTACGTGGTCGCACACCGTGAGTGATGTCGCCTATGATGAGATCATGTGGGTGATCTCTATGCCATCTTGGTTGATTATTTTCTAAGTTATCATGCGTTTCTATATGATCATGCATTTCTGGTGTCTCATTCATCTCATGCATATCAAAAGAATCATTATCTTCATCCAAAACGGGTTTTAATTCAAAATCATCATCATGTTCCTTTTTCTTTATCAATCTCTCCAAATTCATTGAATTTAACATGAATAGATTCTATGATTTGTCTAGTGATAGGATCATAACATCTATATGCTTTTGAATTTATGGAATACCCAATAAAAATGCACTCAATTGATTTGGATTCAAATTTATCTAAGTTATCTTTTGTATTTAAGACAAAACATTTGCATCCAAACACACGAAAATAATCTATCTTAGGCATGCGATCATTCAAAATTTCGTAAGGCGTCTTGTTTATTTTCTTTCTTATAGATAGGCGATTTACAATATAGCATGCACAATTTACGGCTTCCGCCCACAGAAATCTAGGCAATTTATTTTCACAAAGCATGGTTCTAGCGATTTCTTGTAGTGTGCGATTCTTTCTTTCTACTACTCCATTTAATTGTGGAGTTCTAGGTGGCGAAAACTCATGTTTAATTCCTTTTTCTTCACAAAACGAAATCATCTCTTTATTTTTAAATTCACCGCCTCTATCGCTTCTTATTCTTTTCACATTTACGCCGTATTGATTTTCAAGTTGTTTAATTAATTTAGCAATTTCTACGGCGCTATCATCTTTATGTGCAAGAAATAAAGTCCAAGTATAACGAGAAAATTCATCAACAATCACGCATGCATAGTGACGCCCACCAAGGCTTGTAGTGCGACTAGGACCAAACAAATCGATATGCAATAGTTCTAGTGTTCTAGTCGTGCTTATCTCATTTTAGGCTTAAGTGACTCACGTGTTTGTTTGCCTTTTATGCAAGATTCACACAACTGAAAGTTGTCTAAATCGAGCGTAGGCAATCCCCGTACTAGGTTCTTTCGTTGCAATTTTTCTAGTGTAGAAATACCTATGTGTCCTAAACGTCTATGCCACAAATTCACATTGGGTTCATTTGACATGAAACATTTAACTTTAGCGTCTACTACATCATCCATAGATAGTGTGAATATATTTCCTTCACGTTTTCCTTTTAAAACGGTTTCTCCATTTTTATTTATTATATTACAATAAGGGTGAGTAAAACACACATTGAAACCATTGTCAACAAATTGAGAAATACTAAGAAGATTGTAAGATAAGTTGCTTACCAAAAACACGTTGGAGATTTGAAGTGTATTCGGATTGTCAATCGTACCTTTTCCAATGATCTTGCCTTCATTGTTGTCTCCAAAGGTCACGGATCCGCCTTTTGTGACCTTCTTTAATTTGGAGAACAGGCTCGGGTCACCCGTCATGTGCCTCGAGCAACCACTGTCAAGGAACCACTTTATTGATGTGTCTTTCGATGAGTGGTCTCCCTGCAATGTGAAAAGGTGATTTAGGTACCCTTTTAATTTTGGGTCTGTTCGAGTTAGTTAATCACCTTTTGGTAAAGGTACCTTTCGGTACCCATACTTGGGTGATCCTTCTCGGTCTATCAAATGGCAAGAATGTAGATGAAGGTGCGATATAGTATACATGTGATGCATGTATTTTGGGTCTTTGCCCAAGGACTCCTTTATACTCATTATATGAAGGACGTTTGTGATATGTCCTTGTGTGCGTGTGCGTAGTGCATGGATGATATGTATTTCGTGTATGCATTGTTCTTTTCTTCTCATATCTATATGGTACAACGTTATATTTCACATGATATGAGGAAGTGGGGCGTGTGGAAGGGGGTGCTTTTTGCGTCATCTTAGACGCCACTTGATGCTTAGGGGTGTCTACTTTCTTAGACACAACAAACTTGGTTGGTTTGGTTGATACTTCATTAGTATCAACGTATCCCAATCCAGTTTTGTCACTGTCATGCTTTTGTGATAATATGATGCGATGCAGCATGTTTGACCCTGTATCGAATTGTTTCATCATTTTCTCTAAGTCTGTATTCCTTGATTTCAAATTTGAAATCTCGGATTTCATTTCATTATTTTGAGAAGTCAATGATGAGATCTCGTTTTTTAGTGCAGTGATGACATATGAAGACTCTTTCTTTGAATCGCTTAATTGAGCGACAAGATTCTCGTTAGAAGATTCTAACAGTTTCTTGTCTTCAATTAAACGTTTCTTTTCTTTTGCGAGAGTCTTAGTAAATTTATGTAATTCAAGATACTGACTAAAAAGATCATCATAAGAAGGTTCAGAGTCAGAGTCAGAATCGGATGATACCTCATTAGACGCCTTTGAAGCGAAGCAAACTTGAGCGGTCTCCTCTTCGGTCTCAGTTTCGGAGTCTGATGAGTCACTCCATGTGGAGGCCTTTAGTGCACGTTTCCTTTGTTTAGGATCTGAGACGGGTCTATTTTTGTTCCGCTCCTTGTCAGGGTACTTATTAGTTTGCTTTTCTTTGTTAGGGCAGTCATATGATAAGTGTCCGAGTTTGCCGCATTCATAACATTTAATGTCCTTATCATTTGACTTGTTTTTGTTTCTCTTAGATGTAGTCCCCTTGTTTTTATTTCTAAATGATTTTCTCATGAATCTTCTTAGTCCTTTAGCCAATAGAATTAAGTCATCATTATCCGATTCGGAATCACTGTCATCTACGTGATCGGAGGGAGGGGAGACGTATTCATTTGATTTAAAAGCAATTGTCTTACCTTGTTTGGTTGATTCCGATTTCCGAATAATAAGTTTGTTTTCATAAACTTTGAGTGAACCAATGAGTTCTTCCATTTTTATTGATTTAGTCTCCTTGCTTTCTTCTATAGCAGTCACTTTAGGATCCCATTCCGAAGGAAGGCTCCGTAGGACTTTCTGTACCTTTTCCTGCGTAGTAAAAGCCTTACCAAGAGACTCAAGAGAGTTATAGATGTTAGTCAAACGAAGATCCATATCTACAATTGACTCATTAGGCAACAACTTAAAAGACTCAAGAGTAGACATGAGCATATTAATTTTAGACTCTTTTACTTGACTTGTGCCTTCGTGTTTCATTTCTAAGATTCTCCACATTTCTTGTGCACTCGAACAATTCGACACATAACTAGACTCACTCTTACTTAAACCATTTAAGAGTAACTGCATGGCCTTAGCATTCATACTCAGTTTCTTTTTATCTTCACTAGTATATTCTTGTCTAGTTTTAATAACTTCTAAAGTAACTCCGTCTACAGTGGATACATTAGATGGGACATATGGACCATCTTCAATTATTGACCAAAGATCTATATCTATAGCCATAAGAAAAAGTTTCATCCTAAGTTTCCATTGAATAAAAGACTCACCGTCAAAAAGTGGAGGCCTTTGGCTCGACATACCTTCTTGTTCGGTTTTAAAATTTGTGGATGCCATCTCACTGAATCGTTGGATTCCTTGTAGTGAGTATTCCTGCGCTCTGATACCACTTGTAGGATCTGCAAGGCACCACTAGAAGGGGGGGGGGTTGAATAGATGGTGCGGAAAGTGTGCTTTTTAAAATTTCTTTAACCTTGAACAATTCAAGTTCTGAAAACAGATTCTGTTTTCAGGGCCTGTTTTAAAACGTTTTTAAAACCAGGTTAGAGGTCTCCAAAAATTATGAAATTTTGAGAGAACTTAGCCTCAGATGTTATGAGGGTCCCCTAAAAATTTCAAATCAAAATTCAACCTTTAACCCCTTCAAATACCGTTGACACTCAGATTGTGCAAATCTGCCAGAACCGGTAGATGGTTTTGAAAAATTAATTCCTATTTGTGTGAATGTCCAAATGATCTGAAAATTTGACCAATAACTCTTCACACACTATATTTAAATGGGTTGAAACAGTTTTTGAAAATTCTTTTGGGAAGTAGGTCAAATACACCCAAAGTCTTAACCTTTGCAAGTCTGAAAATCCGACTGCACTAGTCTCAGAACTTCTGATGTTTGACTGACTTATACTTGTCCAAAAGGGTTGAAACTTGTGCCAAATTAACCCTAGAACATTTATGTATGTTTCTGGAAATTTTTATAATTTTTAAAAATCGTTTTCTATTTTTCCGAACGTGAACAAAACGTATAAACAGTGC
>AP025053.1:12162862-12273520 GCA_036186865.1 Eustoma russellianum
GGCACTTTGATCACTTTTGAATGCAAGTCTTGGTGTTGTTTTTGTTTGTTCTTCTCTTCTCTTTTTATGAAGTCCAGCCGTCCCCCCTATGCTTCTCCCCCTCTTGAAAATTTCCTTTTAATTGCTTAAGAGGGTGTGAGACATCATGGTGACAATGCTTTGCTTACTTGGCACCACTCCATTGGACCATCATTTAGTCATTGCTTACTTGACACCTTTTGATTGGCTCAATGTTGTCATCATTTGATGACATGGAAAATCTGAAATAAACACTAAATATTTGCCAAATAATCAATTATTAAATCATGCCATAATTGTCACATTTTTGTCATAAAGTGCAAGATACAAAAATCCCTTCTTTCCATCACATGAAAATCGGCCATTACACTCCTTGCCATGCTGAATTTTTCAGCATGTGCAACATCCATTTTTATTCAAGATAATCCCCAATTACTTTGATTTTTCTCATTAAAATGAATCAACAATACATGGTAAGTCTTGCTACAAGATGAAGAATGAACTTGGACACCAAAAGGGAGTAACATTCGGCCACCACATCCCCTCACACATGCTGAAAAATTTCAGCATGTGTGATATGAAAAATATCACACTTGATTACCTTACATACAATTCAAATCATTTCCATAACTCCTTTCATTTATCCTTTAATGAAAAATTGACAAAATACCTTGCTTAATCATGAAGGATTCGGCCATGGTTAGTGTGACATGCTGAAATTTTCAGCATGTGACATAAGAGAGGTATATGTTGAATACTTACCTTTTGTAGCTTCTCTCTTTGATTTCTCAACATTGTATGATTGATCCTTGACCAATCAACATGCCAACAAGGCTCCACATGTGCTTCATTTCAGCTGTATAGGCGTTTATGATATGTATATACATGTGCTGAATTTTATTTTTGCTAACTTTGTAAAATAGTGCACATTTAATAATACACACATGTAATATTCCAATCAGCCCTTAATTTAATTTTCTAGAACACTTTAAGATGTATATTATATGTAAAAAGTGTCTAGATACGTGTCACATCATGGTCAAGAAAAACGTTCCATGTTAAGTGCGTAGAAAACCGAATTTTCGATATTTATCGATTACCCGATTTTTCTCTAATTTTAAATTCCAACTTTTGCACATGATATATATATTATGTTATACATAATATATATAATATATATTTTAAATTTCAGCTCTTGGCTGATTTAAAATGGTACCATAAACATGTGACAAAAATAAAATTGGAATCTTCACATTTTGGCCTAAATGTGGGGTGATTTGTGTGTGCCAACATGGAAAGTATTTTTGGCTAATCACACCATGTGTATCACGAAATTTCCATCAATTTTTGATGTATATGGGCTGGCCATTTATTTATGGCAAGTACGTGACACGTTGGCGAAGTTTCGGTATTCGCCCGATACGACAAATTTCGGTTTAGAACCTTTCATCGTGTCGTATTTAATTTGTCATCACCATATCTTATATCATATGATATAAGACCTGAATATACTCATAAATATGAGTTAAATATAGTGGTGTGAGGATAACGTATCGGTAGTACGTTGGAATACATGTGTATGTGCCTTTTATAAAAAAAATCTGAAAATATAGTATATATATGTGTATAAAGGCGTGTGGAATGAATGTGGGGAGGAGGAGAAGACTTTCCTTCCATAGCCATGTTGCCTTTGTGCCTTTTCCAAATGCATCTTCCTTTAATGAACTACATAGTTTATTAAACTAAGTACTTCACTTAATGAACTACTTTAGTTCATTAATTGTGGCACCTGAAAATAGTATAAACTCAACAAATGTTCGCCATATGATGTAAGCTTCAATGCTTCATGGCTCGTTAGTACGGCAACATAATATATAAGCTAAATAAGGCAAGTTATCATGCATACATGTACACTTGTGTATATATATATATACTCAACGTTTATATATATATATATATATATATATATTCAAATTTCTTATTTTGAAATCACTCAAACCCTCTTATTTCTACAATCTTGTAGGACCTCAGGCGCTACCATCTCTCCCAAAACCAATTGGTGACAGGAGATGCGCATACCCTAGCCTTATAGTGCATTCAGCACACAAGCGCCCACGGCATTCGACTGTGACTTGACCCACCCGGCCTACGCCCACCGGCCTACGCCACGGGACAATTGATGCACCCAACAATCTCCCCCTCAGCAATTGCTCCCGCTGGGAATCGAACCCGTGACCTTGCTCTGATACCACTTGTAGGACCTCAGGCGCTACCATCTCTCCCAAAACCAATTGGTGACAGGAGATGCGCATACCCTAGCCTTATAGTGCATTCAGCACACAAGCGCCCACGGCATTCGACTGTGACTTGACCCACCCGGCCTACGCCCATCGGCCTACGCCACGGGACAATTGATGCACCCAACAAATCTTACACAAGATTGAAGACTAAAACTGAAAAGAGCTGGAATAAGGTCGGAGGAAGCTTCGAAGAAGAAGAAGAAGAACAGTGCATTAAAATAAGCAAACGAGCGGAATAAGGGAGGAAGAAAAGAAGGAATTGGGTCAATTGTCCCTATTTATACGTGAGAAAAAAACGAAAGGTCACAATTTTTCGTCTGAAAATTCGAAAAGGCAATGGTTAAAGCATTTTCCCTTCGGGGATTGAAACAGCCGAAAAAGACAATGATGAGGTGTTGGAATTAGCGCTTACATAAAAGCGGGAATTATTGCGGGAATAAAAGGATAACCGCACAGTTAATGGCAATACGTCACAGACTCATTAGAACAAGATTTGTCTTCCTTCGCAGTTCAGTTCAGCCACACAAAATTTGGGGGCAAATGATAAACCGTAATTAAACCATCTGTTAGTCAACCACAGTCAACGGTTCAACTCTCGTAACTCAGCACTCAAGCATTGCAGTTCAGCAATTCAACGCCTCAAGCTTTGCTATTCAGCCTTGGCTGCACTTCAGCGGGGCAGCATGATACCCTTTATACTATCGAAGAATATGCCAAGGTTTGCACCTTGGCACCAACTTCAGCTTATGTCCAATTGCCGCACTTCAGATCACTTCAGCTGGGTCCAACTATGCACTTCAGCAAGGCCTAATCCTACACTTCGGCCAGGCTTAGTTGGGCACTTCAACAAAGGTACCAAGCACGACATTACCTCGTGGGACCCTCAAACAGGAGTGCAATCCGAATATAGTGACTACAGCTCGTTTTTCTTTCTAAACACGCCAAGGTCACAACAGCCGACCTATTAGTCACATCAGCCAGTCTACAAGTCACATCAGGCAGTCAACTAGTCACATTAGCAGACCTACGGCGTCTTGGGCTTTCTGCCCCAAGCAAACGTCTTATCCACCATCAGAAGCTAAAGGCGGGAAAAAGTTAATAAAAGCAGATCAATTGAGACAGAGAAGGGGATCCGGATTTCAAACATTCATACCCTAAAGCAAGTTTATACACCTTGCTCTTCGGCTCATACTGTGAGAAACTCTTAACTCACCATCTAAATTATAATCTCAGCGAGATATGGCCCAAACTGACTTGAGCGTCGGAGGGTTTTTCCCGGGGCCAACCCCCTGGGACCTCTGATCAGTGCTTTCTTGTGCAGGATATTTTAGAGGTTATTCCAGCTACAACTTTCAATCCAGTTAACAACTCTCCAAGTTAACTGACGAAGCTAATTTGAGGTCACCTAGACCCTTGGTGAACATCCGGCTTCATCAGTGTGCAACTGATTGAACTTTTCAATGAGTGGATCTTACAAAACAATTAAAAGTTAGAGGTTTTTAAAGTTTAATTTTGGAAGAATTCCAAATCAGTTAAAGGATGAAAAATTAAACATACATCGAAAAAACTCTCATGTCAGTAAGTAGGAAATTAAGTTCTGACCATTTATCTGATGATAGCATCTTAACTGCATCTTTATAAATAGATGAGTCCCATTACCTTTTATACATGTGTCAAAGATTTTAGTTTAATCTATTGTTCAACAATTACCCTTTCTTTTGGACGGATTATCTTCTGTTTCAGTAAAAAAATTTATCATTCACCAATTGCATATTTTACACTCAAAAGGATTTATTCTCGCCTGAACCATCTGCTTAAGACAGTTAGCTTTCATATGTGTGAATATATATTCATGTACACGCAGATTACATTCACTGTGATGTACCATACATCCACTTATCCATAAAATTTAGTGTGACTTTACGTTCTAACCTTGAACTAGGAGAAGAACTAGTAAATGTAGTACCTTTTGATGTTTTCCCGTCGTTTAGCGCACAATCTTTATTCACTTAAGGGTTGAGAAACAGAATAAATTAATGAAAGAGGAAAAAAAGCAACACATTTAGTTACATAATTGTTAGGCCGAGTGTCATATTTATGTGATAACATTTTTTAACTTAGATATGTATTCACATTTTTGTAGCTGTAGGCCTATTTATCATAAACTGATGATTAGCAAAATACATTTCTTCATACATGAGCACAAGTTAAATACAGTAGACATTGAACATCATATGACTCGTTCAGTAGACATTTAACTTCGTATTACCCGTAACTTGTTTCTTATAGTTAATGTCAAGAAATTGCTAAACAAACATAGAATTCAAAAGGAACAACAACGGTGATCGATTGAAACGCATAATTGTTGAACAAACAAAGGGAGCATCGAAAGAAAAATTGGAGGAGAAAAATATCTTCACTTCTAAATTGGTAAGCGCTCTCTACGAGCGGATGTTCGTTTCTGTACAGTGCAATTGGAGGAAGAAATGATATAGAACTAAAATGACAAAAAAGCCTTAAATTTCTAATACAACTGATTTAACTGCCGAGGACAAAATAGTAATTTCACTGCTTTTAAATCTTCCCGCCAGCATATTCAGCCTTCTTCTTCCTCACCTCATTTCTGCACCTTCGCTCATTTAACATGTTTCTTCACTCCCCTTCTACGTTCCTCCTCTCCAGGCAGATTATCATCCTAATTCTCAACACCCTTTTCAATCCTGAATGCCCATATATGTTCCACATACCTAGTGCATCAGACAGAATTGCAATTCTTCTTGAGTCTAAAGCCTTAGTAAAAATGTCCGCCAGTTGCAACTCAGTTCTAACAGGCATTGTCTTTATTATTCCTTGATGAAATTTATCTCTCACAATATGACAATCAATTTTAATATGCTTTGTCCTCTCGTGGAATACTAGATTTTCCACGATGTGTACAGCACTCTTATTATCACAAAACAGCTCAATTGGTTCACTTAAATCCACCTGAAGATCCTTAAGCAGATAGAGAATCCATTGCACCTCACCGGTGGTTGAGGCAAGAGCTCTATACTCTGCTTCTGAGGATGATCTGGACACTGTGGTCTGCTTCTTTGCCTTCCGGGACACAAGCGCATCACCCAACATCATACAGTATCAAGTGACAGACCTTCTGCTCTCCACACATCCCCCTAGTCTGAATCAGAGAAGCCTTTCAGTTTAACCTCTCCCTTGCTAGGAAACATCAGTCCTTTCCCTGGACAACCTTTCAAGTACCTCAATAATCTCTGTGCAGCATTCAAGTGAAACTCTGTGGGAGTGGCTAAGAACTGGCTTAACTGCAATAATGTGTAAGTAATGTCTGGCTTAGTTATAGTAAGATACAGCAGTTTATCTATCAACCCTCTGTATGCAGATACATCCTCAATCAACTTAGAATCGCTATGAGCTAGTTTGATGTTTTATTCCATTGGACTCTTGGCTGGCTTAGAGGCCAGGTATCCAGTTTCTTCCAGAAGTTCAAGTGTGTATTTCCTTTGACATATGAACTCTCCCTCCTGAGATCTGGCCAACTCTAACCCAAGGAAATATCTAAGGGTGCCCTGATCCTTGATTTTAAATGCCTGATGTAGGTGGTTTTTGAGTTCAACAATGAGCAAAAAAGAATCACTGGCTAGCACTATGTCATCAACATAAACTAGTAGTGCTAGAAAGGACCCCTGATGGGACTTCGTGAATAGGGTATAATCATGCCTGGACTGCTGGTAGCCATTTGAGATCAGAAAATCAGTAAGTTTCTGATTCCATTGCCTACTGGCTTGTTTAAGGCTATAGAGTGACTTGTTCAGCACCATTTGGAATTGGAGTAAACACTCCATCTGACAGGATCATGTAGATGTCTTCACTAAGATCTCCATGCAAAAAATGCATTATTCACATCAAGTTGGTGCAACTGCCATCCCTTCAGAGAAGCTAAGGCCAGGAGTATCCTTATTGTTGTCATTTTTGTTACGGGAGAGAAAGTGTCTCCATAGTCAATACCTGGTTGTTGTGTGTAGCCCTTGGCAACCAACCTAGCCTTGTAACGCTCAATGCTCCCGTCTGTCTTGCATTTTATTTTATAGACCCATTTGCAGCCAATGGGTTTCTTTCCTGAAGGCAAAGATACAATGTCCCATGTATGATTAGCATCCAAGGTTGCTAATTCCAGATCCATGACATGCTTCCAGTCTGTGGACTTGACATCTTGGTGATAAGAAGTAGGCTCTTGCTGCAAGCTAACATTAAGTACATATTTCTTGTATTGAGGAGCTAAGTGATCCAATGTGTGATGAGTTTGTAGATGATAGAGAGCATAAGAAGGTGGGATATGTTAAGAGATAGACTGACTACAATAATAATCATTGAAGAAACGAGGAGGTTTAATTTGCCTATGAGGTCTAGTGTGCGTTTCAGGAGAGCAAGTTTCAGGTGAAGGAGAAGTATTCTGGACATTTGGGAGAGTATGAAGGAGTTTACTGTCTACTGGATCAATGATTAATGGAATGTCAATAGTATGAATTGGAGAATCGTGATCTGGGATGATTGGCAGAGTTGAAGGAGGTGGTAAT
Organism: Eustoma russellianum; assembly: GCA_036186865.1. Lineage (NCBI taxonomy): Eukaryota > Viridiplantae > Streptophyta > Magnoliopsida > Gentianales > Gentianaceae > Eustoma > Eustoma russellianum. Next base: position 12,169,770 of record AP025053.1, read on the forward strand.
GATTGAGGCCGCGGAGATGTTTCGTGTGACGCAGATGTAGAGGTACTGGAAGATGAAGAGAATTGGCCCAAGTTGTCTGTTGTTGGAGTAGGTTGTGTTGGCAGGATGATTTGTGGCAAATAGTCAGAGTAGTTGGGGATATTTGGGCTAATGGACGAAGATAGTGGTGTTATGTTATTAATATCAGAAGAGGCAGAACAAGGTAATGGATTAGAATCAGCATAGGGAAACTATGACTCAGAAAATTGTACATCTCTTGACACTATAATCTGCTTGTGCTTTATGGTCTGAAGTATATAACCCTTTGAGGTAGAGGACAGCCCCAGGAACACACATGGAATACCTCTGGGTGAAAATTTATGTTTGGTAGTGTCTGTATTGCGAGCATAAGACAGACACCCAAACACCTTCAGATGCAGGTATACTGGCTTAGTCTTAAAAAGAATTTCATATGGAGTCTTTTGTTTGATGATAGGAGTAGGGATCAAATTTATTAAAAACACTGCATGAGAGACTGAAAAACCCTAGCAGGACAGTGGCAAGTGGGCTTGAAAAAGTAGTGATCTTGCCACTATAAGAATGTGTTGGTGTTTTCTTTCTACAAGTCCATTCTGTTGGGGTGTATATATGCAAGAGTTTGATGCACAATGCCATGTTTAGCGTAATAATCAGTCATGACAAATTCCTGACCATTGTCAGTTCTAAGCACCTTGATGTGTCTTTCAGATTGTGTGTGCACAAATTGGCAAAAATTCTGCAGAATTTGTCTCACTTCAGTTTTGGATTTCATCAAATACACCCATGTATACCTACTACAGTCATCAACAATAGTGAGGAAATATTTCTGAGCATACATTGTGGAATGTCTATTTGGTCCCAAAATGTCAACATGTACAAGATCAAAAGGAAACTTGGAAACAGAAGATGAAGGGGGAAAAGGAAGTTTATTCAGTCTGGCTAAGGGGCATATATGACATGGCACTTGTAGAGGTCCACCTTGCACAGATGAATCAAGTTTCTGTACTTCTTGAACTCTGGGAACTGAAGCATGCCCAGCCTGTAATGCCGCAGTAGAGATGGATGCAGATGCATTAATGAATTTACACAAACAGTAGGCTGAGTTAAAGATATATCACCTTGCAAATAGTAAAAGCCCCCCTGAAAGATTAGCTGAACCAATCATCCTCTTGGACAATTGATCCTGGATGATACAAACAGAACCATGAAATTGAATGTTTAGTGTGAGATCAACAAGAATTTTACTGAGAGAAAGTAGGTTATATTTGAAGGAGGGAACATACAAGACATTGTTAACAGTCAGTAAGGGATTGATTCTTACTGATCCAAGATGTGTGGCTGGCACAGATACATCATTAGGCATTCTTATAGTGATATGGCTAATAGGTTTGCATGACAGAAATAAGGATAAGTGTGACACAATGTGATCAGTAGCTCCTGAATCAAGAGTCCATGTATTTAAATCATTAGTTACAGAGTTACCTGGCGACTTATCCACCTTGGCTAACAAGACAACATTCTGAGAAGAATTCCCTGGTTGGAATTCCTGGCTCTCATCGTCTTTGTTGAGCCAACTAAGCAGTTTCTGATTCTGTTGAGTAGTCAGAACCAAAGAATGCAAGCTTCTATTTACCTGATTCATTGAACCCTTGTCCGACTGCACCTCCATAACTTCTATCAAATGGACTTGGTTCTTTGGTTTGAAACCTAGGGGATAACCATGTAGCTTATAGCATCTATCAATTGTGTGCCTTTGCATCCCACAATGAGTGCACTGGAAACGCTTTGCTCCATCCATCCGATTCTTTCCACCATTCTTCTTGTATCCCCTATATGACTGTCTATTTGAAAATGTGTTAGCCACCACACAATCAGAAGCTTGACCATCTGCCATCAAGACAACCTTTCCACTCTCTGTTCCAGACATTCCTGCGTCTGCCCATTACTTTTCTTTCATACTTTAGAGCCATTGAGAAGGTGGTATTGATATCTGGTAAGGGAGACATCACAAACACTTGTGATTTAACAGGATCAAAGCCATCATTTAATCCTTTAATGAACTTAATCACGTAATCGCTTTCAACAAATTTCTGCATTTTTCCAGCCAGTTCACACCTACATCCTCCACATACACAGCTTGGCACTGGTCTCACTGCCATCAACTCCTCCCATATCACTTTCAGTCTGGTAAAATATTCATTCACACTACCTCCATCTTGCTTCACATAATAAAATGTTTCAAGAAGGTCAGACAGTCAAAAGGATCTGTGCTACCATATCTCAACATCAAATCATTCCACATGTTAGAAGCACTATGAAAACATATAATGCTTTGGGAAATAGATTGACAAACAGAGTTCATAATCCATGATTGTACCATAGTGTTTACCTATCTCCATACTGCAAACTGAGGATCATTGACTGCAGGCTTCCTTATACATCCATCAATGAAGCCGACTTTGTTCTTTACAACCAGTGCTATCTCAAATGTCCTGCTCCACGTATGATAATTGTGCGCATTGAGAGGTGGTTGTTCCAAAACAATTGCTGGACTGTCATTAGGATGTAAATAAAACGGATTGTGGAGAGTATTTTCAACTTGATGAACGTGATTTCCTCTATTTTCAACTTGATGAACCTGATTTCCTCTCGAAACAAATACTACATTATGTACAGGACTCGCATCTCCTTGATTTTGATCGACTTTGAATCCAGAGCTAGAACTTCCAAGATATGCCATTATACAACTACAACAGCCAAAGATTATACACAGCTCAACAACGATCGAAGAAAACTTTGAACGTTTCAAGAAGAATGGAACAATTCAGATGTGAGAATGCACCAAACGCATCTCTCGCTCTGGTACCATGTCAAGAAATTGCTAAACAAACATAGAATTCAAAAGAAGCAACAACAGTTATCGATTGAAATGCATAATTGCTGAACAAACAAAGGGAGCATCGAAAGAAAAATTGGAGGAGAAAAATATCTTCACTTCTAAATTGGTAAACGCTCTCTACAAGCGGATGTTCGTTTTTGTACAGTGCAATTGGAGGAAGAAATGATATAGAACTAAAATGACAAGAAAGCCCTTAAATTTCTAATACAGCTGATTTAATTGTCTAGGACAAAATAGTAATTTCACTTCTTTTAAATCTTTCCGCCAGCGTATTCGGCCTTCTTCTTCCTCACCTCATTTCTGCACCTTCGCTCATTTAACATGTTTCTTCACTCCCCTTCTCCGTTCCTCCTCTCCAGGCGGATTATCATCCCAATTCTCAACAGTTAATGAGACGTAAGTCAAATAGTTAGAGATGAGGTTTGAAGACCAAAGGTTCAAACCTCTACTATATAGAGTTCTTTGGACTTATTACAACAATTAATTTCACCACTTAAAACAATGGTTTGTTTTTATATATTATGATGATAGATTTAGGTGCTTTAGTCTATGCATTGTTTTATTTATTCTCAACTTTTATATCATTAATAAAGACTGGATTAGACGTTTGATGTCTGTAGAGGCATAATCTAGTAAAAAAAAATATCATGAAGTTTTGATGATGGTCAAGATAAATCAACTATACGAAGGAAGTTCAAACTTTATGTCATCTCTTTTTTTAAATTAGAACGAGTTTAAAGTTGGACCAAACTTATTGAAAAAACGATTTTTCAATTTGAGTCAGGGATTTAAGCTTGAGCATCACGTTGCCTATGTCATATTTGCCCACACAGGCGACACCAACCTGGTCCCTCTGACGCTGCATGAACATTAATTTCAAGTACCAAGATGGGGCTGCCACCATCTTTCAGACATGGCTTTATTAAATAAAAAGTGGATACTTCAAATTCACTAAATTTGTGTATCTTTTCTCAAAAAGAAAAAATTTGTGCATCTTCTAGTACAGTAATTTTCGTGCTTTCTGCTTTCCGACATTAATTTGAGTTGTCGATATCTAAATACAACAGCTTCACCAAATTAGTGTATGATCTACTAAAGTTTGTTTACCATCTAACCACGCAAATAACTACTTTGCCTCCATTAAATAAAATTGTAGAGGTAAATGGTCAAAAGACCGTGTGGATAAGGGAAAACCATGTGTCCACAAAAGGAGTCAATCTTCTTCTCAGATATAATTCAGTTGATATTCGAGTCGGGAAATTGCTTTGAGAAATGTCACAGGTCAGTATGAGTGCAATACTGTTGTCTGGGTCAATAATGGCTACGCCATTGTATCCGGTCCAATTAGATTAAATGGTTGGTGACCTAGTTTGCAATAGTCACCTTGCATGGGTTCCTGCAATATCTTACCAACCTAGAACGCTGCTGAACACCTGATTTGCATCATCTTTGCAGCTTCACGGGGTTAGAACAGGGAAGTCTGAAGACAAAGAATTTCACCATTTGCTCGAAGAAAAGTAGCCAATCCATACACTAGAAGCAACAGCGGCATTAATACACTCTCTAACATTACCAACACCTCTAAGGCCATCTCTAACCCAAAACCCAAAATTCTACCCAAAACCCTACTTTTTGGGTTTGCTACAGTGAATTCTGCTCCAACCCAAAACACCAAATTATGCATCAAATAAGAATATTCCTTAAAGATTCTTCCATTATTCTATATTTAATCCATTATTAATACATTTATACTAAGTCATTAATTAATTTGTTGAATAATTTAATAATTTATTTATATTTCATAATTTAATAATTATTAATTTTATTTAAATAGTTTATGTTATTTTTGTGTTATGTAATATCTTTGCGCTTAAAATAAAGTTTAATATAAACATTATTAATTAAAGTGTGTAACAAAAAAAAATGTGTTTAACGTAGCTTTTATTGCGCAAACAAACATATTAAAAACATGAAATTGTCAAACAACATATGAAATACTAGGAATTAAGTTCAAGACCCCCACAAATTAGTATATTCCTCCCATAAATTCTCTATCAATGCATTGCGTAGAGCAAAATGGGCTTCTTTATTCTTGATTTGATTAAAATGATCTAAAAATCTTTTGAATCGAGCATTTTCATCTTCAATGACTCAACATTTGGGGGTGGCACTTCTGTCGGTTATACAATTGGTGCATTCAGATCCCTTTCATCTTCTACTATCATATTATGCATGATAATGCAAGCTTTCATGATATCATGTAACACCTCTTTTTACCAAAAACGTACGGGACCTTTGATAATTGCAAATCTTGATTGTAGAATGCCAAACGCCCGTTCCAGATCTTTCCTACATGATTCTTGTTTCATAGCAAAATACTTTTTTTGGACCACGTGACTCATGAATAGTTTGTACAAGAGTTGCCTATTTTGGATATATTCCATTAGCTAAATAACCACCACCTCCTCTCTCAAATCAGTTTTCCAACTATTTCAACAATCTTGGTGGAGATGGAGATAATCTCCCAGATTATTGAAAAATCTTTATGGAGTTGAAGATTCCCGAATAAGTGAATTGTTGTTGCTTTAATTTATATGTATGTTGTATTAGTTGTTATAATCTTCTTGTTAATTTAGTTTCTTTATTGTGAAATATTCTATGTAATGTGTGTAATGTATTTCATCCTATGTTGGTAACATACTTTGTTTAATTAATCTTATTTTATGTTTAATTATTGTTGTTGCTTATTTTATATTTATTTAATTTAAAATAAATATATTTTAATTTATAAATATAAAGCGGTTTTAATTATTTATTAATATTGGGTTTGAATATTAAAGAAAATGATAAAAAATGTCGAATAGTGTTTTTGGGTGATGAATAGTGAAACACAAAAATGGTGTGTGAATAGTGAAAAAACACAAAAATGGGGGGAGATTTAGGTACCCATTGGAGCAGGTTTGACCCGAAACTAGTGTTTTTGGAGGGGATTTGGGTACCCATTGGAGATGTCCTAACATTGGTCCAATTGGACTGGGGTCCCTGGAATCCCAAATCAATGAGCCCATAGTCAGCGAGAACATATTGCAATGCCAGCATAGCAATGTCGGACCTATCTGTAAGCAATAATTCTTTAGGATATAGAAATCTATGTATTCACATACATATTCATTTCACAATATTTATAAGATAATATTTAGCGGAAGCGTATCTTTCTCTATGGTTTGATGCGCGGAAGCGTCTTTGATGAGCGAAGACTTCAACTTTGATGTAGACGACTCTACTCTTCAACAGAGGTTTCTCTCCACTAACCTTAATTTTAATGTTTACTTTGATGGCTGAGTAAAACCAATTAACAGAGTCAAGAGAGGACTTTCATTCATATTTATAGGAAGCCAAAAGGTATATCCATCATAACCTTTGTAATAGCGTCATGTGATAACATGAACTTTTAACGAAGAATTGTGTCTCGTAACTTAAAAGACATAATCCTTCAAGATAACTCTTTGCAAATGACCAATTATGATTTAATTATAAATCATATAACCATTATATCACAAGGGGCACAACCTTCTATTCTCCAACTTGTTCCTTGTGACGTCTTATATGATCTATAGCACTTGAGTATATAATTAAATCCTTTAACCATAATATTGGTCTCTTATAATGTTGTAAGTAAAGTCTAATTTGAGTCATAGCGGTTGTAAATCATCCATTTTAATAAACACTCTTCCATGTACTATATCAATAAACTTGTCCTTACGACAACCTTAATGAAGAGTAAGATACAATTTTAATAAACATTCATTCCTCTAACATAATTCTGACACATTTATGTGTACACCATAGTCAAAAACAGGAAATATTGGAAACAAATAACTTTTATTGAGTTCAGAGTGTCAATACATCAGTACATATCATTCATGACGTCTAACAATACCCATACGTTTAACATGCTCATGAAATGCCTTTGGCGGCAATCTTTTCGTTAATGGATCTGCTATTAGACAGGTGCTAATACGCTCAATTGACACTCTTTGTTTCTGAACTTCTTCTTTAACAGAAAAGTACTTTATCTCCATGTGCTTAACACCCTTAAAGTACTTGTCGTTTTCAACAAAGAAGACGGCTGCAACGTTGTCACAATAAATCTTCAGCGGCTTAGTTATACTGTCGACAATCATAAGCCCTGAAATAAAGTTTCACAGCCATAAACCTTGAATAGTGGCTTCAAAACATGGCACAAACTCAGCCTCCATGATAGAAGCAGCAATGACAGACTGCTTCACACTTTTCCATGAGATTGCTCCTCCAGCTAATTGGAACAAATAGCCAAATGTTGATTTCTTTGAATCAACATAACCCGCATAATCTGAATCTGAATATCCAATTACCTCTAATTGATCCGTTCTTCTATAAGTGAGCATGTAGTCCTTAGTTCCTTGTAAGTACCTGAGAACTTTCTTTGCAATGATCGATCTAGGATTGCTTTAATATCTGCCTAACATTCCCACACCAAAGCTAATATCTGGTATGGTACAAGTCTGCGGATACATTAAGCTCCCAACGATTGATGCATAAGGAATATGTTTCATATGTTCTCTTTCCAATTCACTTTGCGGATGTTGTTTTAAAATAAAATTGTCCCCTTCTGAATTGGACTATTCCCACTGAACAATTTTCCATATTAAATCTCTCAAGAACTTTATTTGTATAGAACTTTTGAGATAACCTTAATACTCTTCATGATCTATCAGGGAAAATTTCAATCTCGATCACATAAGTTGCTTCTCCTATATGTTTTATTTCAAATTTCATGGAGAGAAATTGCTTAGTCTCCTATAATAGACCAAGATCATTAGAGGCAAGCAAATTATCATCAACATATAAGATTAGGAAAATAAACTTGCTCTCACTGGTCTTCATATATACACACTGACCAATGGTGTTCTCGCTAAAATCAAATAAGGTCATAGTGTCATTAAATTTGAGGTACAATTGCCAGAAAGCTTGTTTAAGTCTATATATTGACTTCTTTAATTTTGTTGCCAAATTTCTCATTTCAAGAATATGCACTTTCATAGTACGCAAGTCATCATACTTCATAGTAGTCAGACAACTCATTAATGTACCAGCAAGCGACTTATCAGCACTTTGAGAACTTTCTTCCATATTTGGCATAAGTTCCTTATCACTTTCAGTTTTAGGAAAGGTAGACTTAATGTTGCATGGAACCGACATTCGTATAAACATTAAACTCAACCGGTTTTATCTTTCCCATGCTATATGATGGTACTTATCATCATCACTGCTCTCACCAGCGATGTCACCTGGTTTCTCCTCTCAAGTGACAAATCCATGTCCAATGCACCTAACTAGAACGGGATTTGTTCACTCCATTCCGAGAAATTCAAACCGTTGAATAAAGGAATAGACGCAACATGTGAAAGCAACAAAGTAGAAACAGGTATTGCAAGTGATGGATCACAGAAATTCAGATTCTACACGAATGAAGGCTCACATAAAATGCACATCAAAACTTTCCTTTGGAAGATATTAAGATATACAACTATAATAAACTCTAACTAGGTAAAAATATGCTACCTAGATTTACATGCTATATTTTGGTATGCAAATAAACTAAATAACATATACACCAACCAACATATTTATTATAGAACATTTGATCAACCTTTGGACGATTATATAATTGTTCAATAATAAATTAAACACATATCTATGATGTCATTATTTAAAATTCTAAAACTTTAATTTTATCATATTACAAAACTTGATCACTTTAGTGATTAACAAATCATATAATATGATAAAACTCCTTATATGACATTAACAAAAGATGAAATTATAATGAAAGTATGAACTGAACCTATTCGTTAATGCCATGAAATATCACAATCATTTTCCTAGACAGTATTACCATTCCACGTAAAATCTCAGGGTGGATGATGGTGTCACAGGCGGTCCCTCTCAAGTACCGACTTTCTAGACAGAAATTACGTGCACGGCGTATTTATTACGACTTTATTTTATCAATAACTCACCTTTTGAATTTGCCACAAACTTTAATACGTCAACTAAGGACAGTGTCAAATCGGATTAGACTGAATATGTCATACAGTGTTGTCTGAGAGTGTGTGCTTTCACCAAATTGAGAAATCCCAAGATTGGCCCACCGCCATAAACTATCACACATAAAATGAAGCATATGACAACTGCCTTGTTGAACTTCGTTTTATCTTTCATTGATTGATAAATATTTGGAAACACGGAATGCCTCGAATGGCAAAATCCACATACACCAATAGCAAATGGGATATCCACTCCATTTGGCTGCCTTTCTTAGGTTGAATAAATTCCATGCATTCCACAGTAATTCATCATGTACTAAAATCCACTCCTAATGTACAGAACAAATCAAATCTTTCATCATGGACCACTCTCCAAAATTCATCAGTTTCTCTGGGGAACTAAAAGAAACTCGGCCGTTGACCAAATCAAATTTGAAACTACAAAAATGCACCAAAAAGTGAAGGTGAAAATCGATAAAAACTAGGTCTCTAACCGTCAATCTCATGTTCACCCCGAATTTAACAAATAAAGAGGAGTTAAGCATGTATGTTGTTAACCAAACAGCCTGGGGACTAATAGCCCATCTTTTCCTCATTTTAGTCAATATTCATTCCATTTAAACCATAAAAAATAAAGATCTCTCATCTCGTAGTACCATAGAGCAGAACGTTAATCCCCACTATGTGAATAACAACCCACTATGTGAATAACAAAAACAAAAGTATGAAAAACATAAATTTCTAAACCGCTCTGGTACCACATGTAACCAATAATTCTTTAGGATATAGAAATATATACCATCATATACACATTCGTTTCACAACATTTATAAGATGATATTTAGCGAAAATGTATCTTTCTCCATGGTTCGATGTGTGGAAGCATCTTTCATGAGAGGAAGCTTCAACCTTGATGCGGACGACTCTACTCTTCAATGGAGGTTTCTCTCCACTAACTTTTACTTTAATGTTTGTTTCACTGGATAAATAAAACCAATGAACATGGTGAAGAGAGGACTTTCATCCATATTTATAGGCAACCAAAAGGTACGTTCATCATAGCCTTTGGAATAGTACCCATGATAAATGGACATGTCCTGTTAATAAAGAATTGTGTCTCTTAGCTTAAAAGACATAATCCTTCAAGATAACTATTCACAAATAACTTATTAGGATTTGATCATAAATCATATAACCATTATATAACAAGCGACACAACCTTACACTATCCGTCATCCCCTTTATTCATGTTGAGAAAGAATTCCATTAAAATCTCCGTATTCAGGCCAATGTAGAGAAGAGATAAGAAATAATCAGGCAAAAGGGTCCATGAATGGTGTTTCTGCTCCTTCACCCGGTTCCCGTAAAGTCCTGGAAGACGCGATAGGGCTCCTCCTACATTCTGGACAACAGCATCCATATGACCTTGAATAGGACGAAAAGAATGCCCGCACGTCTTCACTCCATAATAAGGCTAGGCCACCATTACTACCATTACAATCAACACGAAAAACCCGAAGAGTAACCGAACTGGAACTCAATATATTGGATACGACTTTTATTATATTTAGTTTTGGAACGAAAACTGATAAAAGGCGTGGTAGACTGAAATAGACTACATAATTCATCGCGGATGAGATCAGAGGAGGTCTCATATGAGGTAAAATATGAGGTCTCCAATCACGCGAAGCCACGTGGACAAAAGAGCTTCTTTTAAGAGAAAAAAGTAAACAGCGGGCCTTCTTGTACACGTAGCGTTGCGTGATTGGATGCCTCATATTTTGCCTCATATGAAGGCCTCTTCATATCTCATTCGAATTCATCGACCCCGTGAGGCTGGGAAGGCAGAGGTGCAGAAACTTGTTGTAATTAAGTCAAGATAAACGATTCTGTACGGTGTGTACTTGTGAAATAGAGCAACTGCCAACCTGCTGAGCTCAACACATATCGGATCAATCAGTCAAGTCAAATCAGTCCAAGCAGCACAATTGAGTTTGTATTCTGGATAGCCGACCTGTCGACCTCAGGACAACAGCGTTACTGAGCGACAGATGCTCTAGCAGCCAAAAACGGGAGCTCGGCACACAGCAGAGCTCAGCTCGACAGCATTGCAGAACAACAGTATTGCACTATCACGATCACCCGAGCTCAGCACACATAAGAGCTCAGCTCCGCAACAGCTCAGATCGACAGTGTTGGGCTAATGGCAACTCAGCAGTTCAGCCGAGCAGATAATCCGAGGTGAGTCCAGGACTCTGTCCTTAAGAAATATTGCTCTGGTATACTATGCCTAACCAAAGGAAGCAACCGTCTTCCAGGAAACAACGGAACCAGTTCAGACGACCGGCACTGCACTGTAAGAACTCAACAACCTATAAGATGTCCTGGTTTCTCGAATGACTTGAAAATGCAGAGATGCAGTATGCAGTGAGAGAGATGATTTGCATAAAGGGAGATTGCAGAGAGAAAGGAAGAAGACTGATTTCTGAACGAATTTTACCACAGAGGCAGCCCGGCCTGTATTTATAGGGAAAACTGAGATCAGGTTGTTATCACCAGTTCAACCACAGCTGTAAGATCAAATACTTGCTTGGCCTGAACCCTTGGATTAGATAACCGTATCAGGTTTGCCCAGAGCTGTTGAATTAAATAACTGCTCACTCTGAGCCATTAGATCGGATAACTGCTCAAATCAGCTCAGCACGGTTACAGCTCAACAGCTTTTCAAATCTCAACCTTAGCCGATCCCAACAACCTAGAGATATTTAAATTTTAACAAACTTCTCCAACGGACAGGATGCAGCCTGCAGCCCACGCCTGAGCACGAGTCCATCAAGCCCGCAGCCCCCACTTGAGCACAAGCACATCAGGCCTGCAGTCCGCAGCCTGCAATCCAAGCCCAAGCATGAGCTCAAACCCGAGCAGGGGCCGAGCTGAGCTGATTTCAACATATTCTCTCTGCTACTTTGAGCATTAATTTCTCATTCACCCGATACTGTAATTGAGTGATTCAAAAGCCTAAAATTATCTACTCGTGACGTAGATAATTAAAGACTCATCAGTTTGTACTTATCATAAATGAAAACTAATCGTAACTAAGCTCAAAATACGTTGCTAACCATAATTTGCAACTTGGCCCATTTCTTTCAATTTTCTCAAACAATCCTCCACGTGAATGGAAATTAATGCAAATGCATATGCAGACTCTATCGAGAAGTCAAATAAGAAAATATTGCATCAGAAGAGATAGCTTCTAGCTTTGAACCTTTCTTAGTGATATACTATCGAATTCACTCAGCTAATTAGTGACTTGATGTCTTGCACTAGTCAGCCTTTATTGTGAACCTAGACAATAGTACTCACACAACGAATCTTTTAACACCTTTTTGGTTCTCATGATTTATTCATTTTGGCCATGAACTGCCTGGTTTTATAAAGTGTTTTAGAGAATTCTTGCCTCAGAGAGCTCTCATAGAAGCGGCCCCATTTCACACTTACATAGGTGTTTCCTATAAAGAGTATTTTGCCATACTCCACTTGACATACCAAGATATATGAAACATTAGAAACCTCAGCTTATCCTAACTCTGTCTGTAGACAGCACTTTTATTTAACAGAATGGGTAAGTGCTTAACTGAAACTTCATAACATAGTTGTCCCAATTGAACCAAGATTCTGGAATCTCCAGTCAACAAGGTTGGGTTTCTGTTACAAAGATTCTTGCATTGCAGGCTTTAATCCCATTCTGTTTGTCAAATTTGATAACTGATTGTTGAGATATGTTTGGATAATTTTCAAAGTCACGATTTTAAGTATTGAATACTTAGAAATTTCACACATGGTGTTATGAATGATAAAAAGTTGAATAAGTGCAGAAAAATGACATCGATCTCTCAAGTTAATGTACTTCAACCGATCGATGTACATCGAACCCTCACATCGATCGATCCATGTAAGGCAGAGAAAAATCAAGACCTTAAATTGAGACATCGATCTCTAAACTTGAGACACATCGATCAAACGATATGTACATCAATCTCTACTTCGATCGATCGATGTAGGTCAGAGACAAACTCTGAACCTCACTGTTAGACATCCATCTCTCAAACAGAGGCACTTCGATCGATCTATGTCTAGGGTTTTTAGAAAACTTTTTTCTAAAATATGATAAAATGGTTGTTTTCATTTTCACATAATTCATATATGTTTATCATGATTTTATTATGTGTTTTTGATGAATATAATAATGTCTTGTGACTAATGTGCCTTGGAAGTTTCTACAACTTACCAAAAAGGGCAAAATTGGTATTTTGAGTTTTTATAGGTACTTGACATGGTGAATATGATTCAAGGACCTATCTTCATCTTATTTATTATCAAAAAGGTGTTCTTCTATTTATTTCTGACCATGGGGTCATTTTCAGAGTTTTCTCTCACTATGAGCATTTTGGCCATTTTACCCCCGAGGGCAGTTTTGTCATTTTAATCAAGAAAATCGCTTGAATATCTTATTATCTTCATTCTGAAGTTCATTGATGGTATTATTGAAGATTATTTGGTGGTTTTCGATTATATTCTCTTATTTGATGATATTATCGACGGTAGCGGGATATGTGACGATTTTCGTGTCACATTTATTTTCTTCTTGAAGACTCTGATAGGATATATTATAGGAGGTTCTTAATCATTATTTTGCAGAGAACTTGAAGGTGTTATTGATACAACATTTACCACAAAATACAAGAAGAAAATGTGGGAATTTTGATGTTATATGTTGGCATAAACTTGTCAACTCTTATGTATGATTTTCTCTTCAAAAATTCTGAAGTTGTACACATTTTATGGCCTCCAAAACATGATTATATAGGTGGAAATGATGATGTATTCATTTTATGACATGTGTACAAGTGGACCAACCAAAAACAAGCTAGTTGACAAAAGTTGCCAATGTGGATTTTCCCATTTGAAACCAACGGCTAGTTGGAGTTGTTGGAGCTGATTTTGGAGTCAAATTTTTAGACTCACATGTCCTATTCTCGTGCCAAGGAGTTGAGGATTTTTTGGTGGTATATTCCCTTCCATATTATCTTCATTTTGCAACAATTTCCAAGTCAATTTTTGAAGACAAAATTCGGCCAACATAAAGTTCCAAGGTGGACCAATCATTCTTCTTGATGTTGCCAAGTGTACTAGGTGATTATGTGGCTAACCAATGATGTGAAGAAAACTAAGGCTTGATAATGAAGATATTGACATATAGGAGGTCTTATCTTCAAAGCCTATTTTGCACTATAAATAGGAGTCAAAGGTGAAGAAGAAGAACAAACAACTTTGAAGCAAACTTGAAGATCATTCTTGCTATTCTCTTCTTCTTGATTCATTCTTTGTGTAGCTAAGGTGTTTCATTTATTGTTGTTGTTTAGCTACATTATACATGCCTCTTGTGTTGATTTTGTATGATTGGTTAGCCAAGTTTATAAGGCTACACGAATAGGTGGTAGAGGTGTTGCAACTTGAGTTGCATGGAGGTGACAATCCAAGTCTTGAATAGGGTTGGTGTTTAACCCAAAGATCAAGCTTGGCTCTTGTTTTATTTGTGTTCATTCCATAGTAAAATCCAAGAAACGTTGTTCCTTAGGACTGGAGTAGGTCACATTGTCCGAACCAGGATGAATCTTCAGTGTTCTTGTCTTTTTTACTTCTTTACTGTTTTCTGTCCATTTTCACTACAGATTTAATATAATTCACACATCTTGAAAAAATAGCAAAACATTTTCAAAATTCATGATTTTTGCTGGAGTTATACTTCAGACTGTTATTTTTCATTTTCAACAAGAATCACTTGATTTGACCAAAGGAAAAATAGTCTTTCAGTCTTTGAAACATAACTGCTCCATTCTATCTGCAATCTGACCAGTTTCAAGAAAACTTGCATTCTGATTTTATCAAGCATAGTTTCAGGTCAGAGACTTTTTAAAACTTACACTAGACATTCGAAGGAGCATTTGAACATAAAGAGCAACCTTTTTGGTTGAGCAATTAAAGCGAAACATGTTTTCAAAGTTCGGTACTATTCTGTCCAATAGTGTCCAGATTGACCCAATGAATCTTTTTATTTGTTTGAAGGGCTAAACAATCTTATTTTTGTCTCATTTTTGGATAAAGTCTAATCAAGACATTAAAATTAATGTTTGAAAAATTTCATAATTTTTAGAGTTGTGTACACTAACTTTTGAATATTTTAAAAACGGGTACTGAATCTAAGGAGGTCTCAGATTCTGTTTTCAAAGGGACTTTATTTGAAGGATACTTGTGTAATTTCTACTAACCATTATTCACCGGCCCTCTAGTGGTGTTTACTGAAGGTGTACGGTCCAAAAATTGGTATCAGAGCAAGGCTTACACCACTCTAATAAGTGACATTATCACCGTTCTACGAAGATAAGGCTAAGAAGCAAGAATTTTTTTGTATTCTGCACATATCAAATCAAAGGTACGTACAATGTCTATTGTTTCTCACAAAGGTGAGTTGAAATGTATGTCTACCCAATGCCCTCCTCTTTTCGATGGTAATAATTTCATTCATTGAAAACGTAGAATGAGGCTATTTTTAATGGCTATAGACATTGATTTATGGTCTATAGTTGAAGATGGTCCACACATTCCAATGAAAGTTTTATAAATAAATGTGGTAACACAAAAAGTGGAAAAGTACAAAAGTGAATGGTCTATAGATGACAAAAAGAAAATGTTCATGAATGCTGAAGATATGCAATTACTTTTAAATGGATTAACAGCGTCTGAAGTAGGCTATGTATAAAATTGCACTAGTGCACACGACATGTGGAAATCTTTAGAATTAAAGCATGAAGGTACTGGCGGTGTGAAAGAGTCTAAAATAAATATGCTTATGATTGAACTTGAATCATTTAAAATGTTGCCAAACGAATCCATAACATCTATGGATTTGAGAATTACTAACATTTTTAATGCACTTGAATCTTTAGGTAAATCTTTTACCAACAATGAGAAGGTACAAAAAGAGCTAAGAAATCTTCCTGTTGAATGGGATCCGAAGGTGACAGCAATTGAGGAGACAAAGTCAATCACTAAAATGGATTAACTGATCGAATCACTTAGAGTTTATGAGGTCAAACTGAACCAATGAAAATCCGAGTCATCTAAATCATCCGATAAATCTATTGCTTTCAAATCAACTGAGTCACAATAGTGATAATAAATCAGACGATGATTTAATATTGATAGCTAGAAAACTTAGAAAGTTTTTCAAACGGCCTAATAGGAATGGAAACAATCTTCTTCTTCTACTTCTTCTCAACTTAGGAAAAATAATGCGAATAACTCTAATAATAACAAGTGGTATGATACAAAGTTAAAATGCTACGTATGTGGTCAAAAAGGACATATCTCTTACGATTGTTCGACAAAAAAATAATAATAATAAACAAGTCGAAGACAAGGAGCCCCAGTAGTCCAACACAAAGGAGCCCAAGTCAAGAAAAGGCCAACAGACAATGAAAGCGAGCACGTGGAGTGACTCATCCGACTCAGAATAAGAAAATGCAGAAGCTCAAGTCTGTTTCGTATCCATCGAGGTGATATCTTCTTCTGATGTAGATTCTGGTAATGAAATGTCTTCTGATGAAATGTACGAAGATTTCTTAAAGATGCATGCTCACTGTACATTGTTATCTAAAGAAAAGAAGAAACTAATTGAAGAAAATGACAAGTTGAAGACGTCCACCTTGGAATTTTCCGATCACTTAGAATCTTTTAAACAAGAGTCTACATATCTTGATTTTTTAGAGATTAAAATTGAATCTTATCGGAAAAATGAGCATACTTTAAAAACTGAAAATGGCATGTTAAAATCTAAGGTAGAAAATTGTGACAATGTAATATTACAAATTAAAACATCAAAATTAGACTAAGAAAAATGTTGGAACAATTTAAGTCTAGAACCAACATGCTTGACACACTTATATCGTCACAAAAATATGGAAAGATAAACTAGTTTAGGATATAAAGAAGAAAATGTAAAGGAATATAATAATACTAAGTTTGTTTCATCTACTACAAAACTACCTTATAAAACAGAAAAAATAAATTCAACTTTGCCTGCTACTCCTCTTTCTACTCATTCTAAGGTAAAAATCCAACGTGCACCCACAAAAGCATCTAGGCAAAACTTTGCATCTAGACCACCTAGAAATTGTGCCTACATGTATACAAATGTATCTACACAAAATCAAATGCGTCCGACTTATTATAAACCAAAATATAGGCAACATACATGTCCCCCTTATAGGACTTATAGGAATGAACATACAACATACATGGCACCATTCAAGAAATATAATAATATATCTCATATTTCATATCAAAATCAACGTAGAACTTCTCAACTAAGATATAACATGTATGACAATGTATCATCTTTCAAATGGAATGGACAAGTACATGAAAATCCTTTGTATTATTCAACTTATAATAATGTCAAATATGTGCCTAGAAGGTACATCTAAGTTTGAATACCCAAAGGATATATAAACAAGAACGGTGCCCCTAACATTCAAGGACCTAAGTAAAGTGTGCCTAAAACTTTGTCTCAATTGTAGGAAAATCATAAAGAAGACAAGAAGGAGACAAAGCTAAAGAATCTAAAAACCAAATGGTTTTTAGATAGCGAGTGTTCGAGGCACATGACGGGAAACCCCAAGAATGGAGGAAAGGTGACATTCGGTGACAACAACCAAGGCAGGTTTGTTAGAAAAGGAACAATTAGGGACCCTAACACATTTCAAATACAAAATGTGTTGCTATTAAGTAATCTTCCTTATAATTCATTAAGTATTTCACAACTTATAGATTCTGTTTATCATGTTTCATTTCTTCCTACTTCTTGTGATATAATAAATGATAAGGGAGAAATTGTAATAAAAGGAAATAGGGACGGTAATCTTTATACCCTTTCCTTAGATAACATGTTAGATGCTGAGGTTAAGGGTTTAATATCACATGACTTAGATGTGAACTTATGGCATAGACGACTAGGCCATATAGGGATTTCAACTATTGAAAAATTATCTAAGAAGAACCTAATTAGAGGTATGCCTAAGTTAGACTTAGATAATTTTCAACTATGTGAAACATGTATTAAAGGAAAACATATTGAAGAAACGTTAAAACCAAACATGAAGTGAGTACTAGTCATATACTAGAATTACTTCACTTAGACTTATATGGTCTAAGTAGGACAAGAAGTCTAGGTGGACACTACTATGTGTCTGTCATAGTAGATAATTACCCACGATTTACATGGACATTGTTCTTAACACACAAAGACGATGCTCCATTCAATCGAAAATCTTATTAAGCAACTTGAAAATGTGTATGAAGAAACTGTTAAAAGAATTAGGAGTGATAGAGGTGGAGAATTTAAAAACAAAGATGTAGTTTAGTTTTGTAAATTACATGGAATAAAAAAAATGAATTCTCACCACCTAGAACACCACAACTCAAGCAAGTTGTTCAACATAAAAATAGAACCAAACAAGAAATAGCTAGGACAATGTTATGTGAAAACAAAATACCTAGATATTTATAGGCTGAAACTGTTAGTTGTGCTTATTATATTATAAAAAGACTTTCTATTAGAAAGAAATTAAATAAAACATCTTACAAATTATTAAAAAATAGACAACCTAAGTTAGGTTATCTTAGACTATTTGGATGTAAATGTTTTGTACTCAATACTAAAGATAATCTAGACAAATTTGAACAAAAGTCTATTGAATACATATTTGTTGATTATTCAACTAATTCAAGAGTATATAGGTGTTATAATCCTGCATCTAGAAGAATAATCGACCCTATACATGTGAAATTTAACGAGAATGCACATCTTGAAACGTTTGATAAAACTTAACATAAACAAGAGAACAATGTTAAAAATATGTTTGATGATGATGATATATTACTTGAGCCTATTCATGATCATCTAGAATTAACTCTCTCTGAAAAAGACATGCATGAACCCTTAAGTGAAATAAATGAAGAAATTTTGCAATTGGAAGATAATACAACTAACTTGCAAGATGTTCTAATTGTATATGATAATGTTCAAACAAATGAAACATTTGAACAAGATGAGGGTGAACATAGTCAATCTATGAATTGGTGGCTTATAAAAGATAAACATAAACACCCTAAAGCGTTAATCATTGGTAATCCAAGTGGCGGGTTTAGAACATGTAGAAACATAAGTCAAACCAAAGGGCATTTCTTAATATCGCACTTAGAACCTAAGAATGTTAAGGAAGCCTTAGGTGATATATCATGGATAGATGCTATGCATGAAGAGTTAAACCAATTTACCAGAAACAACGTGTGGGACTTAGCACTTAAACCAGAAAATAAATCCATAATAGGTACAAAACGGGTATTTAGAAACAAATTGGATACACAAGGAAACATCACACAAAATAAGGCTAGGCTAGTCGCACAAGGTTATAATCAACAAGAAAGAATAGATTATGAAGGAACCTTTGCACCCGTTACACGACTAGAAGCAATTAGATTGTTACTTGCTATTGCAAGTCTAAGCAATATTAAACTCTTCCAAATAGATGTCAAGAGTGCGTTCTTGAATGGATACATCCAAGAAGAGGCATTCGTCAAACAACCTCCTGGATTCGAAGATCCAAAGAATCCTAACCATGTATACAAGCTTAAGAAAGCTTTATATGGTTTGAAACAAGCTCCAAGAGCTTGGCGATAGATTTGCAAACTTTCTCATTGCAACTAATTATCAAAGGGGGACCATAGACAACACATCATTCCTAAGAAGAAAAGATAATGCCCTATTAATAGTTCATATCTATGTAGTGTAAGGTCCGAAATACACTCTAGAGGGGGGGGGTGAATAGAGTGTTTGGCTCTTTTGCGGAATTTTCTTGTTTTTCTCAACTCAGAAAGATATTCAAAATCAGAGCAAGAATTGGAGATGAGAGACAATGAAAGAGTACACCGGATATAGAGTGGTTCGAATCGTAAAGGATTCTACTCCACTACCACTTTGTTTCCAAAGTGGATTTTCAACAACTACTCTTCTTATTATGAACAATAAGAACAACCACAGCAACACTTACACTAACACTTTAGTGTAAGCAACAACAACAGCAACTTATTGCACAACACACTTGTGCAACTACAACAACTACAGCTCTTAGCAAGAACAACTTCTTGCTTCCTTACAGTTTCAACAAAAGTTCTCTCAAGAACTTCTCACAATGGGTTGAAGATATATAGTAAGGTTCACACTTTCTCACAAGTCTAAGCACAAGCTAGAGATCAAATATTTATGGTTCCTCTTGTGCTTGACTCTCTTTCTCTCAAAATACAAACAATGAAGATCAAAGAAAGCTAGACAAGCTTTAAACAAATTTACAAGTATGAGAGAAATATACAACAATGTAAAATGAAGCTAGATGATGTTGAAAGTGTGTGATTGCTTCATCCAAGCCTTCTCTATTTATAGAAGAAGTTCACCACGTTTTTGAGGCCTTCCACCAAGTCTTCATCTTCAAAAATGTCAAGACAATGCCAAAATAGTCTTTAGCCACCCTATGGAGTGATTTGATCTTGGATAGCCACCCTAGAGAATCTTAGACAAGCTTACAATAGTCAAGGAAGCATGTAACAAGTTGGGTTAAAGTCCACAAGAAGTTTGAAGAAGATTGGAAAGAGAAAACCTTGAAAATCAACCTTGGATTTTATTCTAACGTTCAAAAAATTTGAATTCTGCAGCACATCGATCGATCTATGTCACCAGTTTTAGAGACTGAAGTACTCAGTCAGACATCGATCGATCGATGTCAGGGGCTGAAGTGACATCGATCGATCGATGTCACCTGGTTTAGAGTTCGAAGTCCTCAGTTCAACATCGATCGATCGAAGTCAGGGTATGAAGTGACATCGATCGATCGATGTCCTTGTGGTTGAGGGTTCGATGTTCTCAGACAGACATCGATCGATCGATGTCAGGGGCTGAAGTACATCGATCGATCGATGTCCCTTGTTTGAGAGATCGATGTCAACCAGTGACTTCCAATCTCAACCATCTTTGGACATAATATGTTTTGCCTATCTTGCATCGAATATTAAACATAGTTTTAACTTATACAAAACATCTTTTCATCATCAAAACGTTTTACAACTTAACATTCTCCCCCTTTTTGATGATTTCAAAACAACAATCCAAAAGATGTTTTTCTACAACTCCCCCTTAGTTCATGCTTTCTCATCAATCTACCCAACATGCTTTCCCTTAAATTTTACATCAAGTTTTGTATTTTCACCATTTCAATATGTAAAGCATATCAATAGACTTTTTGTCATGTTATGCACAATTCAACTTTTTAAGCCAAAATGACAGACAGTAACCTTTCTTAGTTTAGCCATTTGAATACCTATCATGCCAACATGTTCAACACAAAATGACAGAAAGTAACCATTCTTAGTTTAGCCATTTGAATCCCTATCACGCCAACATGTTCAACACAAAATGACAGAAAGTAACCATTCTTAGTTTAGCCATTTGAATCCCTATCACGCCAACATATCATTAGCAAGCATCCAAAGCTCCATCACGTTAAGGTAAAAAACAATTCATGAAATGAAACCAACAAAACATGCTAACAATGTAAAAACATGATAATGATGCCAAAGCCAAAGCATGCATGGAACTTCTCCCCCTTTTTGAAAACATCAAAAAAAATTTACCAAGGTGAAAATATAAATGTCATGAGGAAAATATCAAGTTTTGAGATACAAACTCAAACTATCATAAAAACGAGGGAATGGGAAATCATCAAGAATTACTCCTCATCAGAGGAGAAACAAAGTCCGGAAAGAGCGGCTTTGAGCTTCGTCTTCAATTTCTGGTACTTGGTCTTTTGCATGGTTAGCTCATGGTGGAGTGACTTGACTTCAGTATCCACTCTTGTTTCTAGCGTTTTTAAACGAGTCTGGAAAGTCATATAGCCTTTTTCCAAATCGTCTATACGAACAGCTTCCTTGGTCAAGTCTTCACCCCATTGACCAAGAGTGCGTTGGATGTCATTTATCTCGTATTCAATATCGAAATCATCCCCCGATTCACTCTCTTTCTCCATTGGGGCTTTGCCTTTGTCTATGCGAGATGTAGGACTTGGAGGGTTGGGTTGGGGTTCTACAGTAGGCTCAGTGGGGTGTGGTGGTATTTCCGGCTCATTTTCAGCTTCCTCTTCCTCCAGCTCCTGAGCACCACCCCTTCGTTGCGCTTCCTTTCTAGACTTGAGAATTTGCTGGATGTTGAATTTTGTGTAATAGTCCTTATTCGTAATCCCTTCTTCGTATTCAACATCCAGTACGAGATTTGAACTTTTCAGTAATCTGTATATCAGATTACTGTAAGGAAGTGCCTTCGATTTCTTCGTAACCGCCTCCAACACATTTTCAAAGAAAACTTCTCCAAAATTAACCTGCTCTCTCCTGGCTATGCGGTATGTGATGTAAAAGTCTAGGTTGCTGGGAAGTTTGGCTGATTTTCCATTTACACAAAAGGTAACTATCGCAAGTAAGACTCTATACATCAAAGGCATATCGTTTGTGTTCTTTGTCGGGTGAAAGCCAAGAAAGGTTTTTACTTCATTTTCAGTGACTTGGTACTTGTGAAAATCCCACTTCCAAGGATCGAAATCCTTGAATCCCTCATTAGGTGTACCAAGAATAGCATTGATTTGTGCAGTGTGAAAAGAGACTATTTGACCATCAATAACTGAATTCAGAGAAAATGGATTTCCATTCAGATAGTCAATCCAAAAATTGGCATAAAACAGTCGGGTATAACGGGTAGACATAGCTCCCATCTCAGATGAATCCCATAAAAACTTCCAGTTTTGAGCATACAACAAGTCAATTATAGGTCTCAATTCTGCATTGCTCAAAATGTCCTCAATTTTGAGCACCTTTGATGGAATGGTAGACCTATTGCTATTTTCCCATTCAGTGAATAGTAATTGTGCTCTCTGAGATATATGAGTATGTATGCCTAATCCCAGAGGTGTAGCCAATGCATTCTCATATTCACCAGTTTTAAGCCAGGGAAAATTTCTAATGTGAAGACTTTCTCTTACCTCACGAATGAGATGTTCTTGAGATGGCTCTGGTTGCTTCCGTAATCCTGTTGTTCTTGGACCCGTTGGAGTTTGTTGTTGTGAAGTTTTCTGTCTCTTGGGATGATTTTTGGTTCTTGGAGCCATTTGAGAGAATTAGGGCAAGAAAATGCTAAATGATTTTGGTTAGAGATTGAAGATTGATGTAGATTTGAGTAGGATTGATAAAAAGAATAGCCTTGAGAGAAGGATTGAAAATTTTGTTGAATAAGAGATGTATTTCGCAGAGGGGAAACTAGGGTTCGTAGTGGTGAAAATGAAAAATGAGACGTTTTTGCAGGTTTTATAAGCTTCTGTCCCGCTGACATCGATCGATCGATGTCAGGGACTTCGATCGATCGATGTCCTGTACATCGATCGATCGATGTCTTTATAGACATCATTCTCTAAAATTTTCACATAGATCGATCTATGTATGCAGAATTCTGTAATTTTAACAGTTTTTAACCCTTTAACCAATGTTTAGCATTCCCAATCTTGTCCTAATTGATTCGAACGTCTCGGTGGGAAGGGATTTGGTAAAGATATCCGCCAGTTGGTCATTTGTTGGAACGAACTCAACGCATACCAATCCTTTTTGGATGTAATCTCTTATGAAGTGATGTCTCACCTCAATGTGTTTTGTTCTACTATGATGAACCGGGTTTTGTGCTATACTTATGGCTGAGGTATTATCACATAGGATGGGAACTTTTTCAAACTTAACATTGTAATCGTTCAAGGTGTTGATCATCCAAAGTAGTTGTGCACAACACGAAGCGACCGATACATATTCGGATTCCGCCGTGGAAAGTGACACACTATTTTGTTTCTTGGAAAACCAAGAAACTAAGCAATCTCCAAGAAATTGACATGTCCCGGAGGTGCTTTTCCTATCAACAAGATTTCCAGCATAGTCGGAGTCACTATATCCTCTTAGATCAAAACAACCATTTTTGGGATAAAACAAACCGAAGTTTAAAGTTCCTTTCAAATACATAAAGATACGTTTAATGGCAACTAAATGCGATTCCTTAGGCATACTTTGAAATCTAGCACACAAGCACACAGCATGCAAAATATCTGGTCTACTTGCGGTTAAATAAAGTAAGCTTCCAATCATACCCCTATATTTCGTTACCTCAACTGGCTTTCCTTTTTCGTCCTTGTCAAGCTTTGTACTCGTGCTCATCGGAGTGCTCACACTTCTTCCATCCTCGAATTTGTACTTCTTGAGCAAATCCTTCGTATACTTTGTTTGAGATATGTACACTCCATCTTGAGTTTGCTTGATTTGTAGACCAAGAAAGTAGTTGAGTTCACCCATCATGCTCATTTCAAATTATCCTTCCATCAATTTAGCAAAATGCTTACAAAGAGAATCATTAGTAGCACCAAATATGATATCATCCACATAAATTTGAACAAGCAATTGATGGTTTCCTTGTTCTTTAATAAAAAGAGTAGTGTCGACTTTTCCTCTTGAAAACTCGTTTTCAAGTAGGAAGTTACTTAATCTATCATACCAAGCCCTAGGAGCTTGTTTAAGTCCATAAAGGGCCTTTTTGAGTCTAAAAACATGATTTGGATAATCATGATTTTCAAACCCCGGAGGTTGAGCTACATAGACCTCTTCTTGAATTATTCCATTCAAGAATGCGGATTTCACATCCATTTGATATAGTTTGAAATCCTTATAGCATGCATATGCTAATAACATCCTAATAGCTTCTAACCTAGCCACGGGGGCAAAAGTCTCATCGTAGTCTATGCCTTCCTCTTGCCTATAGCCTTGGGCTACTAACCTAGCTTTGTTTCTAGTGATGTTTCCTTTATCATCCATTTTGTTCCTAAATACCCATTTGGTGCCAATTACAGGATGATCACTAGGTTTAGCAACTAATTCCCAAACATCACTTCTTTCAAATTGATTTAATTCTTCTTGCATAGCTAATACCCAATCTTCATCATTTATTGCTTCTTTTATATTTTTAGGCTCAACTTGTGAAATGAAGGCATTTTCATTGAATTTTCTTCTTGTCATTACACCTTGGCTAGTTTCACCTAGTATCAACTCTTTAGGGTGATCTTTCCTATATTTGTATGAATCCGGCAAATTTGAGGTATCTCCTCCTACTTCTTCATCTTCAACATTAGGTTCAAGTGGATCAATCCTAAGGTCGATGACAATATTACCTTTTGGATTCTCAAATTTTTCTATATGACTTACTTCGATTATTTCATCTTCATCGTCATCATTATTGTTGTTTGACTTATCATCAATGAATTCACTAAACTTGACATGAATTGATTCTTCAACTTTCATACTTCTCTTATTATATACTCTAAATGCTTTGCTATTTTGAGCATAGCCCATAAAAATTCCTTCATCCGCTTTGAAGTCGAGTTTATCCAAGTTGTCTTTGGTGTTAAGGATAAAACACTTACAACCCAAAACCTTGAAATAACCAATATTTGGTACTCTACCTTTCCAAAGCTCATAAGGAGTCTTTTTGAGAAATGGTCTCAAATAAACTCTATTGATCACATGACACGCGGTATTTACCGCTTCGGCCCAAAAATATTTGGGTAGCTCAAATTCATTTAGCATGGCTCTACTCATTTCTTGAAGTGTTCTATTTTTCCTTTCCGCAACACCATTTTGTTGAGGAGTTCTTGGAGCTGAAAAATTGTGTCCATACCCTTTGGATATACAAAATTCTTGAAACTCTCCATCAAACTCACCACCTCTATCACTTCTAATTTCCTTAATTGTGTCTTCTCTTTGATTTTCTAATCTCTTACAAAGCTTTATAAATTCTTGACATGCATCATTCTTTTTAGCTAAGAACATTACCCAAGTATACCTAGAGTAGTCATCTACCACCACAAAGGTGTAATGTTTTCCACTTAGACTTGCTGTACCAATGTCCCCATACAAATCCATATGAAGCAATTGTAGAGGTTTGGTGGTGGAGATTTCACTTTTGGGCTTGAAACTCGTTTTAACAAGTTTTGCCTTTTGACAAGTGTCGCATAAGCCATGGTTTTCGAAATTCAATTTTGGAAGACCTTGGACCTTTTCATTTTTGCAAATCTCTTTGAAATTCTTGAAACTAATGTGTCCAAGTCGTCTATGCCATAGTTGAGTCAAATCATTTTTGGCAACTAGGCAAGAAACATTTTGTGATATCAAATCATGTGTGCTAAATTTGTAAACATCATTTTTACGAATAGCTTCGAAAACAATCTTATCATTCTTTTTCACAACACATTTTCTTTTCACAAACTCAATTTGAAAATTAGCATCACATAGTTGGCTAACACTTATCAAATTATACTTAAGCCCTTCTACATATAGTACATTATTAATAGTAAAAGAAGAATTACCAATTTCTCCATGTCCAAGGATTTTGGCTCTCCCATTGCCAAAATGCACCGTTCCACCATCTTGGAGCTTGAGCTTGGTGAACAACGTCTTGTCTCCGGTCATGTGAGTTGAACATCCGCTGTCCATAAGCCATTTGGTTCCTTCTTCTTTGGCTACTCCATTTATCTTGAGAGCCTACAAATCCAAAAGATGTATGCATTGGTACCCTTTGATGGTTGGGTCCTTTAGGGTTAGTTTTTCGACCCTTAGGCTTCCAAACATATGTGCTCTCAAATCGAGCTCTACATGCTTTCTTTACATGTCCTAGCTTGTTGCAATAAAAGCACGTGGGTACACGCTTTGTTTAGAAGATGATAAATTTTGTTGTGATTTTCCATTGTTTGTCTTTTTCTTTAAAGACTTAGGTTTAATAGAAGATGATGAGTTAAATCCTAAACCGGATTTATCATTTCCAATTCGTTGATTCCCAAGTAGTATGTCTAAGTTGTTTTTCCCATCTGTTAGTCTTTGTAAGTCTAATTTTAGTTTTTCACATTCTTTTCTAATTTCTTCCTTTTCAAGAGCTACGGTTTTATGCATAGTAAGTATGATATCATGCTCTTGAACCATCAAAATGTTTTTGTCATGCAAGCTCTTATTTTCTAAAATGCATTTCTTGAACTCTTTCTTTAAATGCTTATATTTCAAATTTAATTTTTCAAAGTCATCTTGCAAATCTCCTATTTCATCATGCAAATTTGAAGGGTTAGAGTTTACCTCAAGGTCGTCTTCAATCGCCATAAGACAAGTATGTTGAAACTTTGAATTTTCAACCATTGCAACAAGTCCAACATCTTGATCTTCACTATCTTCTCCTTCCGATTCCGAAAGGAGATCATCCCACGTGGTTACCTCCGCATTGAGGGCTTTCTTCTTTTGAGAAAAGACCTTCTTCTCTTGCTTTTGCGGCTCTTTTACGTGGCAATCGGCAATGAAGTGACCGGGTCGACCACATCTATAGCAATTTTCACTTGCTTCTTTTTCTTTAGATGGTTTCTTGAAAAACTTTCTTGCTTGAGCTTTGTTTCTAGTTGCCATTCTTCTAAATTTTCTTACAAGAAGGGCAACTTCCTCATCCGAATCATCGGACTCTACCACCAATCCTTTGTGCGATGTTTGTGTAGGCTTGATGGGATTCATCCTATTTTGTTCATCAATAAGAATTTCATGAGTAAGAAGATTACCGGATAGCTCATCAAGAGTAAGAGTCTTGAGATTCTTTGATTCGGTGATGGCGGTGACTTTGGGTGTCCATTCTCTTGGCAAGGAGTTGAGGAGTTTTGAGACAAGGTCTTCGTTTGAGATTTTCTTGTCAACCATGGAGAGTTGATTCACTATTCGTGTGAATCGATCGATTGTCTCCTCAATCTTCTCACCACTCTTCATTCCGAACATCTCATACTCCTTCATGAGCATGAGTCTTTTGGCCATTCTTACTTGCTCAGTTCCTTCATGTATCATTTCAAGCCTTTTCCATGCCTCGTGGGCTGTTTCAAGACCTTGGAGTCTAATGAGCTCGGTGGTGGTTAGAGCACTTGAGAGAATGTCAAAAGCTTTGCCATTGATGGCGAACTTTATCTTCTCTTCGTCGGTGTAGTCATCCTCATCTTTAAACATTGATTCTCCTTTTGAGTTGGTAATCATTGGAACTTCAATTCCTTTGACAACAGCTCTCCATATATCAAATCCACAGCCTTTCAAATGATTGATCATTCGAAATTTCCACAAAGAATAGTTTTGGGCATCAAACATAGGAGCTTTAGTGTTTGATCCTGAAAATAGTGCAGTAGGCTTAGGAGATGAAGAGGTTGAGGTTGAGGTTGTCGTTGCCATGATCTTTAACCTTGCTACTTGCAAAGATTGGCCAAGCAATCAAGGTTAGGCTCTGATACCAATTGTAAGGTCCGAAATACACTCTAGAGGGGGGGGTGAATAGAGTGTTTGGCTCTTTTGCGGAATTTTCTTGTTTTTCTCAACTCAGAAAGATATTCAAAATCAGAGCAAGAATTGGAGATGAGAGACAATGAAAGAGTACACCGGATATAGAGTGGTTCGAATCGTAAATGATTCTACTCCACTACCACTTTGTTTCCAAAGTGGATTTTCAACAACTACTCTTCTTATTATGAACAATAAGAACAACCACAGCAACACTTACACTAACACTTTAGTGTAAGCAACAACAACAGCAACTTATTGCACAACACACTTGTGCAACTACAACAACTACAGCTCTTAGCAAGAACAACTTCTTGCTTCCTTACAGTTTCAACAAAAGTTCTCTCAAGAACTTCTCACAATGGGTTGAAGATATATAGTAAGGTTCACACTTTCTCACAAGTCTAAGCACAAGCTAGAGATCAAATATTTATGGTTCCTCTTGTGCTTGACTCTCTTTCTCTCAAAATACAAACAATGAAGATCAAAGAAAGCTAGACAAGCTTTAAACAAATTTACAAGTATGAGAGAAATATACAACAATGTAAAATGAAGCTAGATGATGTTGAAAGTGTGTGATTGCTTCATCCAAGCCTTCTCTATTTATAGAAGAAGTTCACCACGTTTTTGAGGCCTTCCACCAAGTCTTCATCTTCAAAAATGTCAAGACAATGCCAAAATAGTCTTTAGCCACCCTATGGAGTGATTTGATCTTGGATAGCCACCCTAGAGAATCTTAGACAAGCTTACAATAGTCAAGGAAGCATGTAACAAGTTGGGTTAAAGTCCACAAGAAGTTTGAAGAAGATTGGAAAGAGAAAACCTTGAAAATCAACCTTGGATTTTATTCTAACGTTCAAAAAATTTGAATTCTGCAGCACATCGATCGATCTATGTCACCAGTTTTAGAGACTGAAGTACTCAGTCAGACATCGATCGATCGATGTCAGGGGCTGAAGTGACATCGATCGATCGATGTCACCTGGTTTAGAGTTCGAAGTCCTCAGTTCAACATCGATCGATCGAAGTCAGGGTATGAAGTGACATCGATCGATCGATGTCCTTGTGGTTGAGGGTTCGATGTTCTCAGACAGACATCGATCGATCGATGTCAGGGGCTGAAGTACATCGATCGATCGATGTCCCTTGTTTGAGAGATCGATGTCAACCAGTGACTTCCAATCTCAACCATCTTTGGACATAATATGTTTTGCCTATCTTGCATCGAATATTAAACATAGTTTTAACTTATACAAAACATCTTTTCATCATCAAAACGTTTTACAACTTAACATGTAGATGACATCATTTTTTGTTCAACCAACCCACCCTAGTAAAGGACTTCGAAGAATGTATGAAGTCAGAATTTGAAATGTTAATGGTAGGAGAATTGAACTATATCTTAGGACTGCAAATCAAACAAACCCCTCAAGGAATCCATATTAGCCAACTTAAGTATGTTAATGATATGATTAAGAAGTTAGGCTTTGAAGAGTTGAAACCAACACCTACCCCTATAAGTTTTAGTACTAAATAGACAAGGTGAAAATAGAAAACCTTTTGATGACGCACTATATAGGTCAATGATTGTATCATTGTTATATTTAACCGTATCAAGACCTGATATAATGTTTAGTGTGTGTTTGTGTGCTAGGTTTCAATCTTGTCCTAAAGTATCACATTACAATGCGGTGTAAAAGATTTTTAGCTATATTAAACATACACCTCATTTAGGACTTTGGTACGGTGGAAACGTTAAGTTGGAATTGTACGCTTTTAGTGATGCTGATTATGGTGGTTGCAAAATCGATAGAAAATCCACTAGCGAAACTTGCAAATTTATAGGAACCAACGTGATTTCATGGTTTTCAAAGAAAGAAGCTAGTATAGCTCTTTCTACAACCGAAGCCGAGTATATAGCCCTAAATTTATGCACTACCCAAATACTTTGGCTAAAGCAACAACTTAGTGATTTTGGCATTGTAATGAACAAGATTCCAATTTTCTATGATAGCACGAGTGTGATCAATCTTTCTTGGAATCCAGTACTTCATTAACGCCAAACACATTTAAGTTAAATACCATTTCCTTCGAGACCATGTTCAAAATGAGGATATAATCATAAACCATGTAAGAACTTATCATCAAATTGCTGATATATTTACTAAACCCTTTGGTCAAGCCACTTTTGAAAATTTACGAGCCAAGTTAGGTAAGATGACCTAGGTTTGCGTAATTCTATCTTTTGCATGATTCGCAAAATAAAGGGGGAGATAGAATAAGAAACATGATTTTAGATTTTAAGTCATGATTCTAAGGTTGAATGATAAGTTCTGTTCAATTTCAATTGATTCAATTAGTATAAGTTTCAATTGGTGTTAAATTGGCTTGGAACATAGCTTAAGGGAGAGAGTATAAGTTGAGGGGGAGCACGTATGTTAAACATGTAACTAGAAAGAGTTTGAGAGTTTGAAAACAATTGGTATAGAATTGGTGAGTTTTTGAAAACAATTCAATTGGTATAAAATTTGTAGATATGTGATAAACAATGGGTAAAGACTTGTGAAATTAAAATCATGTAGGGTGATTTTGAAAATCATCCAAAAGGGGAAGAATGTTGAGAAATATGTTTGGATATTTTTCAAAGTCATGATTTTAAGTTTTGAATATTTAAAAATGTCACACATGGTGCTATAAATGATAAAAAGTTGAATAAGTGAAGAAAAATGACATCGATCTCTCAGGTTAATGTACTTCGATCGATCGATGTACATCGCACTCTCACATCGATCGATCCATTTAAACAGAGAAAAACAAAGACCTTGTTGAGAAAAAGGGTTTGAGTGATTTACAAATGCATGATTTAAATGCTACGTGCTTACGAAATGCATGAATAAATTATTACTTGACACGTTTATGTGATAAACATGCATTATATGCATATATATTGTTACCGTACTAACAAGCCATGAAGTGTTAAAGCTTACATCATATGGCAAAAATTTGTTGTCTTTGTACTATTTTTAGGTGCCGCAATTAATGAACTAAACAAGTTCATTAAATGGAGTGCTTAAGTTAATGAACTAACTAGTTCATTAAATGAAGACATATTTGGAGAACGCTATATGGCAAAAAATATGAAAATGGAAAGTCTTCTCCTTATTTAATCTCACACGCCTATTTTATATATATATATATATATATATATATATATATATATATATATATATATATTATATTCATTTTTTGAAAAAGGCACTATATACTTATATTCCGACGTACTACTGATACGTCACATATATTATAAATGTATGTCGACGCCACACCACTATACATCTCATATGTATGAGTATATTCAGGTCTTATATCATATAGTATAAGTCATGGTGATGTCAAAATTATAACGACATATTACAAGGTCATAAACCGAAAAATTGTCGTATCGGGTGACTACCGAAACTTTACCGACATGTCACGTACTTGCCATATAAAGATAGCCAGCATATATACATAAAAGTTACTTCAAAATTTGGTGGCTCACATGTTAGAATCAGCCACAAAGTCATACCATGTTGGCACACACAAATCACCCAAAATTTAGCCTAGATTTGTTGAGAATTCAAACTCAATTTTATTTTTGCACATGGACGTTTTCTACTCAGCTATTGGAGCTTAATATACAGTTAATTTGATGTATATTATGTGTGACATAATATATATTACAAGTGTAATAAGTTTGAAATTAATTGGAGAAAAATCGTGTAATCGACGAAAGTCGAAAATTCGGTTTTCTACGAACATACACACATTGAACGTTTTTGGCACAGATGTAATATGTATCTAGGCACCTTTTACACATTCAAGACATGTTAAAGTGTTCTAGAAAATTCAAAATAGGGATGATTATTATTTACCATATATGTGTAAATATTGTGTATTATTTGACAAAGCTTGCCAAAATAAATTTTCAGCACATGTGCAGCCTCTCATACACGCCTACTACATCCATGTTGGAGCGTAGTTGGAGCTTATTTAGCCCTTCAATTGGTGAAGGATATGTCACACAAGATTGGTGACATTGAAGAGGGCGCCACACAAGGAAGGAATTCAAAAGAGACACATGCTGAAAATTTCAGCACATGTCTACTAATGTGGCCGATTTTCCCCTTGATTGCACTTCAATTGTGATCCAAAATTGGAGGGATATTAATGTTTGATTGTATGGTAATTATTTGACTAGAATTTAAGCACATATTTTCAATTTTTTTAGAATTTACAGCTCATTACAAGGGTGCCAAGGTGGACCAATCAACGAGTGATAACTAATCAAGGACAAGTCATCCTTCCAATCATATTGCACCAAGTAAGCAAGATTGTGTCATCTCTTACACAAAGCAATCTTCCAAGGACATTAAAGACAATTCTCAATGAAGAAAGTGAACCCTAGGGGGCGGCCAAAGAGGGATAAAAAGGCAAGATAGTGCAAGACAAGGCCAAACAACAATTGATATTCTTACAAGTGCAAAAAGCAAAATTATTCGCTTCTTCTTCCTTTCTTTCTCTTCTTCTTAGTCTCAAGCCTATCATTCATATATTCTACATATTATATATGCTTTGATTATACCACCTATACACGCCCATTTCTTGTAAGAGATTGATCAAGGTGTGTTCAAACCTTCATTCGATCGATGGTGGTGTTGGTGTTGCTTTGCTTGTTTGTTTGTTTGTAAAAGGGTAGAGTTGGTATATAACTCCAGTCACCCTTGTGATAAGGTGTTTTTGTGTTTAGTGAAAACTGAGGAGGGTGTCCTCGAAGAATGGAGTAGGTTGTTTTAACTGAACCAGTATAAAATTCTTGGTGTTCTTATTTTTTAGCACTTTACTTTCAGTTTCCAGTTTTTGCACTATTTTCATTGCAATGGTAAAAATAGCAAACAGTTTTAAAAAATCATAAAATTTTGCAGAAACATATCCGCACATCCTAGCTTTCATTTGGCACAAGTTTCACCTTATTTGGATAAGTATAAGTTAATCAAACATTAATAGTTCTGAGACTAGTGCAATCTGATTTTCAGACTTGCAAAGGTTGAGAACATCAACGTATTTGACATACTTACCAAAGGACTTTTGAAAAATTGTTTAAACCCATTAATGTACATATTTTGAAGGTCTCACCATAAAATTTTCAGGCCATTTAGAGTTCCCAATTAATAGGAATAAATTTTTCAATTCGGAGTACAGTTTCTAGCAGATTTGCACAATCTGAACAAAAACGTGTTTTTAAGGGGTTAGACTTGAAGTTTTATTTTGAAATTTTTGCGTGTCAGTCATAACACCTGAGAGCACATTCTCACCAAATTTCATAATTTGTCTACAACTAGGTCATCTAGATAATTCAAATTAGGATCTGAAAACAGAAAATGTTTTTAGAAGTGAGTAATATGGCTCAAAAAGTTTTCAAAACCGAATTTTTTGCACTCACTATTCAAACCCCCTTCTAGTGGTGCTATACAGGTCCTACAGACCTTACTGTGAGACATCGATCTCTAAACGTGAGACACATAAGGTCGATCGATGTGCACATTGATCTCTACTTTGATTGATCGATGTAGGTCGGAGATAAACTATGAACCTCACTGTGAGACATCAGTTTCTCAAGCAGAGGCACTTCGATCGATTGATGTCTAGAGTTTTTAGAAATTTTTTTCTAAAATATGATAAAATGGTTGTTTTCATTTTTACATAAATATATATTTATCATGATGTTATAATGTGTTTTTGATGAATATAATAATGTCTTGTGACTAATGTGCCTTCGATGTTTCTACAACTTACCAAAAAAGGACAAAAATATTATTTTGAGTTATTGTAGGTACTTAACATGGTGCATATGATTCAAGTATTTTCATCTTATTTTTAATCAAAAAGTTCTAATAATATTTATTTCTAACCATCGATGTCATGTTCGGAGTATTCTCTCACCAGGAGCATTTTGGTCATTTTACCTCTGAGGACAGTTTTATCATTTCACTTAAGGAAATCTCTTGAGTATCTTATTGTTTTCATTCTGAAGTTCATTGATGGTATTCTTGAATATTTTTTGGTGGTTTTCTATGATATTCTCTTATTTGATGATATTATCGACGATAGCAGGATATGTGACGGTTTTCGTGTCACATTTATTTTCTTCTTGAAGACTCTTATGGATATATTATTGGGGGTTCCTAATCATTATTTTGCAAAGAAATCGATGGTGTTCTTGATACAAAATTCACCACAACTTACAAGGAGAAAATGTGAGAATTTTGACGTTATATGTTGACATAATCTTGTTAACTCTTATGTATGATTTACTCTTCAAAAATTCTGAAGTTGTAAACATTTTATGGCCTCCAAAATGTGATTATACAGGTGGAAATGATGATGTATTAATTTATGACATGTGTACAAGTGGACCAACCAAAAACAAGCTAATTGGCAAAAGTTGCCAATGTGGATTTTCCCATTTGAAACCAACGGCTAGTTGGAGTTGTTGGAGCTGATTTTGGAGTCAAATTTTTAGACTCACATGTCCTATTCTCGTGCGAAGGAGTTGAGGATTTTTTAGTGGTATATTCCCTTCCATATTATCTTCATTTTGCAACAATTTATAAGTCAATTTTTGAAGACAAAATTCGGCCTACATAAAGTTCTATGGTGGACCAATCATTCATCTTAATGTTGCCAAGTGTACAAAGTGATTATATGACCAACCAATGATGTGAAGACAACTAAGACTTGATGATGAAGATGTTGACACATAGGAGGTCTTATCTTCAAGGCCTATTTCGCACTATAAATAGGAGACAAAGGTGAAAAAGAAGAACACACAACTTTGAAGCAAACTTGAAGATCATTATTTCTATTCTCTTCTTCTTGATTCATTCTTTGTATAGCTAAGGTGTTTCATTTCTTGTTGTTGTTTAGCTACATTATACATGCCTCTTGTGTTGATTTTGTAAGATTGGTTAGCCATGTTTATAAGGCTACACCAATAGGTGGTAGAGGTGTTGCAACCTGAATTGCATAGAGGTGATCATCCAAGTCTTGAATAGGGTTGGTGTTTAACCCAAGAATCAAGCTTGGCTCTTGTTGTATTTATGTTCATTCCATATAAAATCCAAGAAAAGGTGTTCCTCAGGGATGGAGCCGGTCACATTGACCGAACCAGGATAAATCTTCGGTGTTTTTGTCTTTTTACTTCTTTACTGTTGTCTACCCGTTTTCAGTGCAGATTTCATACAACTTTACACGTCTTGAAAAAATAGCAAAGCATTTTCAAAATTCATTATTTTTGGTGGAGTTATAATTCAGACTGTTATCTTTCATTTGCAACAAGAATCACTTGATTTGAGCAAAAGAAAAATAGTCTTTCGGTCTTTGAAAAATAACTGCTCCATTCTGGCTGCAACCTGACCAGTTCAAGGAAACTTGCATTCTGATTTTATCAAGCATAGGTTCAGGTCAGAGCCTTTTTGAAACATAAACTAGACATACTAAGGAGTATTTTGACATAAAGATCAACCTTTTTGGTTGAGTAATTAAAGAGAAACACGCTTTCAAAGTTCAGTACTATTCTGTCCAATTCTGTCCAGATTGACCATCTAAATCTTTGTATTTGTTTGAAGGGCCAACGATCTTAGTTTTGTCTCATTTTTGGACAGAGTCTAGTCAAGACATTGAAATGAATTTCTGAAAAATTTCATAATTTTTAGAGTTGTGTACACTAACTTTTGAAATTTTTCAAAAACGGGTACTGAATCTGAGGAGGTCTCAGATTCTGTTTTCAAAGGAGATTTTAATTGAAGGATAGTAGTGTAATTTCTGCTAACCACTATTCAGCCCTCTCTAGTAGTATTTAATGCAGTTGTATGGTCCAACACTAATTTCTAGGAAAACCTTTTGTAAGCAGATCCGTAAGATTCTCCGTTGATTTTATATAATCAATGGAAATCACGCCATTAGAAATCAACTGCTTAATGGTGTTGTGTCTCCGGTGTATGTGTCGAGACTTACTATTATAGATGCTGCTTTGTGCTCGTCCTATAACTGATTGACTATCGCAAGGTATGCTAACAGGAGCGATTGGCTTAGGCCAGCATGATACATCTTCTAGGAAATTCTGAAGCCATTCAGCCTCTTCTTCGGCTTTATCTATTGATATAAACTCACCCTCCATAGTGGAACGAGCTATGCACGTTTTCTTTGTGGATTTCCATGACACGGCACCACCACCAACCGTGAACAATATCCACAGGTGGACTTAGAATCTTTACTATTTGATATCCAGTTGGCATCACAATAGCCTCCAATACTGATGGATATCTCGTGTAATGTAAAGGTTCATTATATACTTCAAGTATCTCATCACTCTATTCAGAGCTTTCCAATGATCATCAATTGGATTACTAGTAAACCTGCTCAGTTTGTTTACTGAACTTGCTAAGTCAGGTATTGTACAGTTTGTTATGTATATCAAGCTTTCAATTACTTGTGAGTACTCCATTTGAGCTACAGGATCGTCTCGGTTCTTTCTTAAGTGTGTACTTAAGCCGAATGGAGTGTTTACAGGTTTCACATCAAACATATTTAAACATTTCACAACAGATTCAGTATAGTGAGTTTGTGACAAAACGAGTCCTTCGGCTACCTTAGAAATTTTAATTCCTAGAATAGCGATGGCAACTCCCATATCCTCTATGTCGAAGTTTCTCGTCAACATCTTCTTTGTATTTAAGATGATATCACGAGTACTCCCCATGATTAGCATGTTGTTTACATAAAGGCATACTATTGCATAAGCATCTGTGTGTTCTTAATGTATACACACTTGTCACACTCATTGATCCTGAAACCATTAGCTAGAATCACTTGATCAAATATCAAGTGCCACTATTTAGGTGCTTGCTTAAGTCGTACAAAGACTTAACAAGTACATACTTTCTTTTCTTGTCCTCAAACGACGAACCCTTCAGGTTGTTCCATATAGATTTCTTCCTCCAACTCACCATTCAGAAAGGTAAACTTCACATCCATCTGATGGATTTCTAAGTTATAGACTGCAACAATAGCAACTAGCATCCTTCAGAAGTGATTCTAGTTACTGGTGAGTAGGTGTCAAAAAAGTCAAAGTCTTCCTTCTGTCGATAGCCTTTAGCTACCAACCGGGCCTTGTACTTGCCGATAGACCCATCCTCTTTCAATATCTACTTGAAAATCCACTTGCACCCGAGTGGTTTACTTCCTGGTGGATGGTCAATCAGCTCCCAAGTGTGATTCAGAAGAATAAAGTCTATCTTGCTGTTTATCTCCTCTTTCCATAATGGAGCTTCTGAAGTTGATATTGCCTCAGAGAAGTCGTTGGCTCGCTTTCTACCATATATGATATAAAATACAGTCCAAACAATGCTGGAATTCTGGTTCGCTTGCTTTGACAAAGTTCCTCAGTTCCTTGAGGAGTCGTCTCATGCATTTCCTTACCAGTACTTGTTCCTTCATTGTATTTTTCTTTCTTTGGAAAGACATCTTGAAAGAACACTGTATTCCTTGGCTCCATAACAACGTTTTCATGTACATTAGGAATGCCTGATTTGTGCACAAAGAATCGACATGCACTACTGTTAGTCGCATATCCTATGAATATGTAGTCAATCGTTTCAGGCCCAATTCTTACTTGTCTTGGTTTAGGTACACCAACCTTAGCCAGACACCCCCACACTTTCAAGTATTTATAGGTAGGCTTTGGCCCTTCAAAAGTTCGTATGGGTTTAATCCATCCTTTTAGATGGAATTCTATTCAAAATGACGTTACATGAGAAGATTTCTTTCCCGCACAAGTTCTAAGGTAAACCCAAACTTATCAACATATCATTCATCAACTCTATTAGAGTACGGTTTTTGCGTTCAGCAATCCCATTCGATTAAGGTGATTATGGTGCAATTGTTTGATGAATAATGTCATTTTCTGAACAGGATTCATTAAATGGTGCATCGTATTTGCCACCTCTATCCCTACGAATTACTTTAATTCGTTTGGTAAGTTGATTCTCAACTTCATTTTTATAGTCTTTAAAAACATCAACAGCCTCATCTTTGCTACTTAACAAATAAACATAACAGTATCTAGTGCAATCGTCGATAAATGTAACGAAGTACTTTTACCACCTCTCGTCTGCACAAACTTTAAATCACACACATATGTATGAATTAAATCCAAAGGTTTAGTGTTCCTTTCTATTGAAGGAAATAGCGCCTTTGCCATTTTTGCTTCAACACAAATTTGGCATTTTCCCTTATCAAAATTTAATTTGGATAATAAGTCAATATTAAATATTCGTTGTGTTGACTTGTAATTTACATGTCCCGAACGAAAATGCCATAAACAAGAAGACTCAAGCATTTAAACAGAAGAGGAAGCATTATTATTGGCCACTTCGACAATTCTTTCTTGGGTACAGTAGTAATGACGACGTCCTATCCGACAAGTACCTCTTCCCCAAATACATGCTATTTTTATTAGACTCTAACACTAGTCTAAATCCATGCATGACTAGAAGAGCCCCAAAAACCAAATTCTTCTGGATGTGGGGGACGTGCAGCACATTCTGCAGAGCCAGATGCTTTTCCGAGGTTAGCTTCAGAACAACTTTCCCCTTGCCTTCGATCTTTGATGAGGCAGAGTTCCCCATGTAAAGTTGTTCGTTGTTCCCAGGCTGATACTCCGAGAACATTCCCTGCTGGACCAGACATGTCTTGTGGCGTTAGTATCCTACCACCATTCCCGTGTGTTCTCCAAATCATGCGCTCTGAGACCATGACACAGAGCTTTAGATCATCCATAGCATCCACGAGGTTTGCCTTTGCCTTGGTTTGGTTCTTCTTGGGCTTGCGGCATTTATTGCTGACATGCCCCGGAATACAACACTTGTAGCATTTCGCTGTGAACTTTTCGGCTATCTGCTTGCCTTTGTTGTTCACCCCAAGATGTCCTTTCTTCTTCTTCGCCTCGCAACATGGGCTTTGGCATGACCAGTACTGACATGTAGCTTTCTCTCCGTTCTTCGATTATCCTCCTCTATCCGGAGTCGGACAATCAAATCTTCAAATGTCATTTCTTTTCTCTTGTGTTTGAGATAGTTTCTGAATTTCCTCCACGAAAGAGGTAGCTTCTCAATCACTGCAGCCAAAACAAAAAATTCACTGAGCAACATTCCCTCATCTTGCATTTCGTCTACCAACGTCTGTAGTTCCTCAACCTTAGAAATAACAGTTTGAGAATCTGACATTTTGAAATCCAGGAATTTGCCGATAATAAATTTTTTAGTGCCGGCATCTTCCGTGTGATATTTCTTCTCCAAAGCCTGTCACAAAGACTTTGCAGTTTGTAAGTACAGTTCAATCCATATAACGAATTGTCAAAACAACACAGAATATGACTCAAACAAGCATAATTGTTAAAGTTCTAGGCTTCAACAAAAAGATTGTTTTGCATGTCCTGAGTCTGGTCATCCATCGGATCCACCATAGGCAGATCCTCGGTCAATAACTTGGCCTGCCCCAGGGCAGTCAAGAAGAATAACATCTTCTACTGCCAACTTTTGAACAAGCTGCCATTGAACTTCTCCGGTTTCTCCACTTGGGCCACAGCAGGACCCAGTACAGGAGCAGTCACACGCAGCCCAACGTTTGATGCCACAGGAACAACATTCTATACGTCAGTTCCATGAACTGAGCTCGAACTTGCGTTCTCCATTGCAATTTCTGTAAGATAGAAACAAACAACTGAGAATTAGTACAGAATCAACGAATACGTCTTAAGAATGTTGTAATTAAGTCAAGACAAACGATTCTGTACAGTGTGTGCTTATGAAATAGAGCAACTGCCGACCTACCGAGCTCAACGTAGGTCAGATCGATCGGTCAAGTCAGATCAGTCCAAGCGGCGAAATTGAGTTTACGTTCTGGACAGCCGACCTGCCGACCTCAGCACAACAGTGCTGCTGAGCGACAGATGCTCTAGCAGCCAAACAGCGGAGCTCAGCACATAGTAGGGCTCAGCTCGGCTGCACTGCAGAACAACAGTGTTGCACTGTAAACCGATTAGCCGAGCTCAGCATACAGCAGAGCTCAGCTCAGCAATAGCTCAGCACGACAGTGATGGGCTAATGGCAACTCAGCAGTTCAGCCGAGCAGATAATCCAAGGTGAGTCAAGGTCTCTGTTCTTAAGACGTATTAATCTGGTATTCTGCCCAACCAAAGGAAGCAACCATCTCCCACGATACAACGGAACCAGTTCAGACGAGCAGCACTAGAGCGTATGAACTCAACAAACCTGTAAGATGTACTGGCTTCTTTGATGACTTGAAAATGCAGAGATGCAGTATGCAGTGAGAGAGATGATCTGCAGAAAGGGAGATTGCAGAGAGAAAGGAAGATGACTAATTTCTGAATGAATTTTCTGATGATCACAGAGGTCAGCTCGGCCTGTATTTATAGGGAAAAACTGAGGTCAGGTCGTTAGCGCCAATTCAACCACAGCCATAGGGTCAAATACCTGCTCGGCCTGAACCCTTGGATCAGATAACCGCATCATGTCTGGCCACAACTGTTGGATTAAATAACTGCTCACTATGAGCCCTCAGATCGGATAACTGCTCAGATCAACTCAGCACGATTATAGCTCAACAGATTTTCAAATCTCGAACTTAGCCTATTCCAGCAACCTGGAGAAATTTAAATTTCGACAAACTTCTCCAACAGACAGGATGCAGCCTGCAGCCCACGCCTGAGCACGAGCCCATCAGGCCCGCATCTCACACCTAAGCACGAGCCCATCAGGCCTGTAGTCTGCAGCCTGTAACCCAAGCCCAAGCACGAGCTCAAACCCAAGCACGGGCCGAGCTGAGCTGATTTTAACATATTTTCTCCCCTACTTTGAGCATTAATTTCTTATTCATCCGGTATCGTAATTGAGTAATTCAAAAGCCTAAAATTATCTACACATTACGTAGATAATTAAGAACTCATTGTTTCTACTTATTATTAATGAAAACTAATCATAACTAAGCTCAAAGTAAGTTGCTAACTCCAGTTTGTAACCTAGCCCATTTACTTATATCTTCTCCAACAAAGCTAACTGCAATTTTTGTAAAAGAAATATGCTAAACTTTTCGTCTACATCTGCAAATGAATGTGTAATTGAAATTTCTTAACAAACGTAGTACTATTTTCAAGCACATGAGGTGCTACTTTCTAAGCGAATATACTTGATTCACAGTCAATTATGAGATTATTTGGTTGATGCATTTAGTATAAAGTATCTAAAATTTGCCATGAGGAGAATGGATAAAGGCCTCTAGGCAAAGCAAAATTTCATGCTTAAAAGACATAACTACCCCTGTTCTTAAAATAAACTGCTGTGAAAGTTATTTTATATAAATTTATTTAAGAAGACCGATCATTGCGGCTAAAACGGTAACTCCCTTTTTTCCGACCAACATTATTCTGAATTTCCATTGTATTTAAAATTGGTTGTAACAAACTTCTACAAATTTTTCCTCTTTTCATTGGCATTCATTGACAAAGTTCAAAGCAACTATATTTAACGTATAAAAGAGACAATAAACACACGTTAAATTTGATAAAACAAACTCAACAATGCAATAATGAAAGCTAGTTTTTTTTATAGTAGTGAGTGATGTAATTCTTTAACTTGTATTTTTTATACTAGGTAGCTAAGGTATAAGAAACTTTTTCCCTGAAGCCATGAGAGAAACTTCAAGTGGGTGCCAAGCAATCTTTGTTATTAAGAATCCCTACAATATAATAGCTGATAGCTCGGTCACCCACAAACACACTATATCGCTGGTAACATAAAGGAGACG
The DNA here is from genome assembly GCA_036186865.1 of Eustoma russellianum. NCBI lineage: Eukaryota > Viridiplantae > Streptophyta > Magnoliopsida > Gentianales > Gentianaceae > Eustoma > Eustoma russellianum. Next base: position 12,212,283 of record AP025053.1, read on the forward strand.
TGTTCTAATACATCTAATATGAACATACAGCCATTCTCTTGAAGGGAAAATGGAGACAAAATGAATGAAGAAGATGGTGGGAAATTATTGAAGATGACAGCGAAGGGTAAAAAAATTCTAAGAAAAAAAGAAACATGGTAGTGAACTGATTTAGCCATAAAAAGAGGAAGATATTTTAATCATGGGGAAGTATTAAAAAAAAACTAGATTCTACAATAAGGTTAGTAATGTTATTTTGCAATTAATATATTCAAATTGTTTTGTCTTGGAACAATTTTGCTATGTCTATAACACCGAGGCCGCCATACATCTCATCCGAGTTTGAAATGTCTATGGTTGGTGAATTGAATTACTTTCTTGGCTTGCAAATTAAACAAACAAGTAAAGGTATACATATAAGCCAAGTTAAATATATAAATGACATGATTAAAAAGTTCAATTTTGAGAATCTAAAACCGTCCCAACCCCTATGAGCGTCACCACTAAACTAGATAAAGATGAACATGGAAAGGACTTTGATAATGCTTTATATAGGTCTATGATTGGCTCTTTGCTCTATCTTACTGCTAGCAGACCTGATATCATGTTCAATGTATGTATGTGTGCACGTTTTCAAAGTCAACCTAAAGTGTCTCACTACAATTCTGTGAAAAGAATATTTCGATATATTAAGCACACACCCACTTTAGGCATTTGGTATGATAAAGATTGTGAATTTAACTTGCATGCCTACACTGACGCGGATTATGGTGGATGTAAAATAGATATAAAAAGCACAAGTGGCACTTGTCAATTTATAGGAAATTCACTAATTTCATGGTTTTTCAAAAAGCAAGCAAGTGTAGAATTAAGGTTGAAGAAAAATGTTAAACCATGGACTGAAGATCATACTAAAGCGGTCCAGGTAATTAAGCAAAAGGTAACTCATTTGCCTTGTTTGATGTTAGCAAATCCAAATTGGGAAAAAATTATAGAAACAGATGCCTCAGACATAGGATATGGAGGTATACTAAAACAAGTTTCGCCAATAGATAATCAAGAATATTTGATTAGGTTTCACTCAGGAAAATGGAATAATAGTCAAAAGAATTATGCTACTATAGCAAAAGAAATTCTTGCTATTGTCAAATGTGTTCTTAAATTTCAAGATGATTTATATAATCAGAAGTTTATTATAAGAACTGATTGCCAAGCTGCAAAATATATGTTTAATAAAGATTTTAAACATGATGTATCCAAGCAGATGTTTGCAAGATGGCAAGCTCATATTGCGCCATTTGACTTTGAAATTCAATACAAAAAAGGATCAGATAATAGTCTTCCTGATTTTCTTACTAGAGAATATATTAATGAATAATCTTTTTGCAGGAATGTCCCAATGGGGCAGAGGAAGTCCCTCTAATAGGAGAGGACGAGGAACCTACTCTAATAGAGGAGGAGGAGGTGGTGAACTACTTGGCCAAATTGGTCAACAAAGATTGGTTTCTGCGAATATTGCGTCTTCATCTTCGAGTAATACTCAAAAAGAAGATGAAAAGTTATACAGAGAATTTTTAGCTTATAAAGCTTCTCAGAAAAAGGAGGATAATAGGCCTTCGTATGTTACAATGGTAACTGAAGAAATTGACAAAGTTTATGATCAAAGTTCATATACTGAAAGTATATTACTTTTGGAACAAAAAGATCTTAAATGGAAAGATCAGCCCTGGATTATATTACAGAGGTATTTGGATACAGTGTCATACAATGCAACTTCTTATAAAAACAGAAATTATTATGAGTCTATACTCAAAGTCACAGAATCCTGTGAAATTACCCATTTTACAACAGGGAATTCTACTGTGTATAATTTCAGTAAAGTGATAGTCAAGCAAGTTATAACTGCTGAATCTTGGGGAATATCTACTCTAAAAGAAAAAGAGTTTATATACCCTGAAACAAAAATTCCAGTCAAATATAATTAATGGGATTATGTTGATGCATTTTATAGGGCTTTCTTATATGAAAACCCAAAGAAGAAACATTCTTGGTTTTTCAGGATATGTCTTGAAGTATATAAACAAGAGATTCCAAATTGGTTATATCAATGGTGGGCATCATATGGTCCATCAATTAATATTTTACCAGAACCATATAAGAGTTTATATGCTCAATGGATTGAAGTTTCGCCAGCTCTTATAGAAGCCCAGAACAATAGAAGCCTAATAACAGGCATGAATACTTTGCATTTCTTTATGGAATTTGGAATCCCATGGATTTGGAAATGGGAAGTTAAAGTGGGTTATACTCAACAGAATATTCCAGCATTAAAAAGAATCTTTTATACCAAATTCTGGAAGAAAATGACTCAGAAGAATGAAGGAGGAGTTGTGGAAGGACAACAAACACTTGATCATATCCAAGAAGTTTTGATTAAATATAATGTTCAAATGGAGGAACACAGAGATCATACGAGCCCTTTTCAGCAAATAATGCAAAAAATGAAGATGGTTAAAGGAGTCTTATCATAAGAAGAAATGGTATCTTCATATTTTGAAGAAATTAAAAAAGATCTTATAAGAAATCTTCAAAAAGATGAAATGAATGATTCCAGTTCAGATATATCTATGACTGGAAAAGACATATTAGCTGGAGAATCTCAAGATCTAGATGATCTGGATGAGGAACAAGTTCAGAGAATGATCGATAATATTCATCAACAAATTAATAGAGAAATCGGCTAGATCTGGATTGAAGAGACAACATGGCAGACATATTGGTCCACCATGAAGACTTATGCAAAAGGAAGATTCCTTGGGTTTTGGCATTATACTGGCCCTTATTGTAAATTTAAATTTCATGTGCATTTTATGTAAATTTCATTTGAATTTCATTTGTAATTTAGTTTAGACTAAGATTTCAAATTGCATCACAAACATTGACATCTGATACAGATAATCTTAAATTTGTATATATATTAAAATATACTGGACCATGAGCCAGTGATGATTGTATTATACCAATTATTATTTCTAGCATCTCTTAAAGCTGCTAAAAAGCTTTCTGGCAAACCTTCTAATGTTAAAGGTTTAAAAGCTACTTGAACTAAGCCTATATGAATGAATTGATAATTAGATTTACATCTACATAATTCTTTATTATTAAGTAATTTTATTATCATATCATCTTTATTAATAGATATAGTTGATTCAGTAGTTTTTACTACCTGTTTCAACCCTAACTTCTCAAAAGTTCCTAATTGATAAACTATTTTATAGTCTACCTTAGGAATTGTCCATTTATTAAGTAAATCTATATTATGAGGAATATTATATTCTTCTTCAATACTGTTTTTAACAGTATCTTCATTCTTGATTATATTCATCAAGAGAATATGTGTTGAACTTTACCATATATCTAACTACTATCCATGGCTCTGATACCAATAATTTACCCAGAAACATAGAAAAACATAAAAACAAACACGGAAACAAAGACAAAGACAAATCTTCATCATATTGGGAAATTCATTTAGGGTCTTAGGTAAATTTTTACACAAATTAAATCTGGCTATGAATCTTATTATAATTCTCAGTACGCAGTCTCGCCCTTACCACGCCTTTATTCATTCGGCTAAAACAGGCTCCCGCAATTTCGAGAGATTATAATAAACTCAGCCTGACTTAATCGTAACCTTACACACCAAGAACAAATTTCCTCAGTATGCTAAAGACTTTTTTTTTACCGATCAATCATCCATCACAAAGCTGACAAATCCAGACATCCCGAAAGGGATTAAGGGTATGAACCCCCTGGCACACTCATGATGTTCATGATCGTTATACCTTACCATATCAAATAAATTAGATATACAGCATAGTTCAACACAGAGGTGCTTAGCCTTCCATTAGGCTAAGGAAAATTGATAATAAGATGAATAAAAGTAAGAAGAAAGAAAGAGTACCTCAAAATGAAAAACTGAAAGACTGCAATCTACAAGCTATATCCGAGCAAACATGGAGATTTTTATTACAAAAGTGTTTACAATAGAGAGAGATTCTTCCAAAGCCTGCCTTCTCAATGAGGAATGGCCTCCTTTTATAGGCAACATTCCGCAATTTAAATATAAAAACTCATGGTTATGATTACAAACCAGGATCAGAAGTGATATGTGTTTGTTATAGAATATATTACAAACCATTGGTTACTTTAAATCCTAAATGTAGGATTATGGATAAACCAATAAATGAAACAATAGTAATAGAAACGAATTTTGGTAAATCCAATATAAGTACTAGGAGAAAGATTAAATGGGAAGAAATTGATTTCCCAGAAAATTGGGTAATGGAAACATCGATTCCTCAAAAATCATATGTAGATAATAATCCAATTAATATTATACAATCTGATGAAGGAACTGTGCAAATAAAATTTGATAATAAAAATCTAATAGATTATGGAACAAGATCTAGTATTTCAGGAAGTAGATCTTCACATCATTATATATCTCCACTGGATTACAAGGTAATAAGTCCTTCAAGAGCTTCAACTTCTCAAATAAGAGAAGAATATCCTGCAACAATAGATGAAATAAGAATTAATGAAACTAATATAGTTAAAGGAATTCATAAAAATCAAGAACCGGAAATAACCGAATCTGAAATGAATTTTTCAATATGAATATAAAACAGAAAATAGATTTTAGGCCAGGATCTCTGGCAAGGAAACAAATAAATGAAGAATTTAATTTACCTAAATGGAAACCATTTAGAAATTGGTTTTTTAGTAATTTTAATACAGAAGATAAATTATATTTTCAAGAACAATATTATAAAGATCTCTCTGAAAAAAATCAAGTAGTACCTTTTGTACCTTGGTTTTTAAACAATTATATTCATAGTTTTATTTCTGTCATAGAAAGAGATTATACTATAAATGGGAAGATATTACATACAGTTTTTCCTCCACAACAGTCTTTTCAAATAGGAAAAGATAATGAAGTAAGATATTTTACTGCTTTTCAAAAACTTCTAGAGAATAATACTCTTCAAACAACAGTTGCTCATATAAATATGATTTTGACACAACAAAATTATAGTAATTTATATTTAATAGTATTAGGAGAACAAATAAAATCCATAGATAACAAAATGGATATGATTATATCATATATCAAAGAAATAAAAACAAAAGTACAAGTCACTGAAACGGCTAGTACTAGTAGGGATATTATAGCAATTCCTACAATTCAACCTCCACCAGAAGTAAAAGATTTTAAATTAAAATATACTAATGATTTAGAAAAAATGTTAGACATTAAGTTTAAAAATCTTAAATTAAGTACTCTTGATGAAGAATTTGAAGAATTAATGAGTGATAAAGAAAACCATCATAAGGTAATAGATGATGAAATAAATAAACTAAAATATAAATTTGCAGATAAGCCGATACAAAGGATGTACTATTATCCTAGACCTACTCCTCAAGATGTATTAATAGAGGAACAAGAGTATATATTCAATAATTCATATCATAGAAAATCTATCTATGAATGGAATATAGATGGATATACAGAACGACAAATTTATAATGTTGTTCACAGAATGTTAATGTATAGCACTATTTGTAAGAATAATGGTAATACTGACAAAGGTGTAGCAAATATGCTTATATCTGGATTCACAGGCCAATTGAAAGGTTGGTGGGATAATTATCTGACAGCCCAAAATAGGGCAGAAATATTAAGTAATGTAAAAATAGTAGATGGAGTACAAACTGAAAATATAGTTTATACTTTAATACTCAACATAATAGAACATTTTACAGGAAGATGGTCTGATAATTCTGAAAATATCAGAACATTATTACAGAATCTTAGATGTAGAACACTTACCTCATTTAGGTGGTATAAAGATACGTTTTTAAGTAGAGTAATGGAACTCCCAGAGTCTAATAGTACTCATTGGAAATCAAAATTTATTCATGATTTACCTTCCTTATTTGCGGAAAGAGTTCGTAAGAATCTTCGTAAAGGGGAAGTAAATATAAATTATGAAAATTATACTTATGGCAAGTTAATAGGAACTTGTATACAAGAATGTTTAGCTTTATGTAATGAAATAAAGTTAAATCAACAAATTAAAAGACAATCTCTAAATGAAAAAAGACAATTAGGTCAATTATATGCTCAATTTGGCATGGAAGATAATTTAGAGAAAAATGATAAAAAACATAAGAAGATCAGATCTTCTCATAAATTTCAAAAAAGGAAAATAAAAAGAGAAGATAGAAAACGGAAAAGATTTACAGAAAAGGTTGATAATGCCAAGAAAACTTATGGTAAAGATACTAAGTCTTTTAAACCTTACATAACATGTAGGAAATGTGGACGCCCAGGTCATAAGGCAAAAACAAGCTGGGTAAAGAAAAAGATTAATAATCTACAAGACAATAAATTAAAAGACATTCTATCAAATATTTTATTAAATTCAGATTCTGAAATAGAGTCAGATCAATCTTCTGAATATCCAGAAGAAGTCACGGGAATTGAAAATAACAGTATATATTCTTCAGAAGAAGAATGTGATCCTTGTAAAAGAGGAGAAATATGTTGTGAAAAATCTTCTGATATAGGGGAAGATCAATTATACCAAATTATTTCACAATTTCAGGATTTAGAATTAAATGTCTTAACGAATGATATTTTAGATTTGTTAAAATTAATTGATGATTCTGAAATTAAACAAAGAATTATATCTTATATCAGTAATAAAGGAGAAGCTGAGTCTTCTACAGCAAGAATAACTCAAAATACAGAACCTTATACGCTAGCAGAAGTTAAAAGACAAATGTCTCAAAGATTTAAAAAAGAAAAATCTGTGAGTATTTCAGAATTAATAATTGAGATTAATAATCTTAAACAAGAAATTAAGGAAATAAAACAGAATAATATAACATTAGAAGAGAGAGTCTATAAATTAGAAAAAAAATAAAGAGATTCTCTCAGTACCTTCTGAAAATATTTTAGAAGAATTAAATGATCAGAAATATTTATCTATATTAGAAATTGTTACTTCACAAAAAAGGTATGTGAAGATTAATTTATTAATTGATGATAAATTTTGCAAAGAATTAGTGGCACTAATTGATAGTGGTGCAGATCTGAATTGTATTCAAGAAGGGTTAATACCTACTAGGTATTTTCAAAAAACTACTCATTCATTAAGCTCTGCGAATGGGCAGAAATTGCAAATAAATTATAAGCTTCCACAGGCTTACATCTGTAAAGATCATGTATGTATTCCTGTTAGTTTTTTATTGGTAAAGAATATTACTAACCAGGTGATACTTGGTACACCATTCTTACAAAAATTATTTACTATCAAAAACATTGATAAAAAAGGTTTTATAGGAAATTTCAAAGGAAAAGAAATTACTTTTCAATTCATAACAGAACATTTAACTAGGTTTATAAATAATTTTACAGAATCTGTAAAAGCAAAAGAAAATCAAATTAATTTCTTAAAGCAAGAAATTACAATATTAACTATAGAAGAAAAACTACAAAATCCTAAATTACAGGATAAGATTAAAATAATACAGAATGAGTTTTCATTACAAATATGTAATGATCATCCTAATGCTTTCTGGGATAGAAACAAACATATAGTGTCTCTTCCATATGAAGAGGATTTTGATGAAAGAAGAATTCCGACAAAGGCTAGACCTTGTCAAATGAATTCTGAATATTTAGAATTATGTAAAAAAGAAATATCTTCTCTAATAGAAAAGAAATTAATTAAACCATCTAAATCTCCATGGTCATGTACTGCATTCTATGTTAATAAACATTCTGAACAGGAACGTGGAGTTCCTAGATTAGTAATAAATTATAAACCTTTAAATAATGTATTAAAATGGATTAGGTATCCTATACCTAATAAAAAAGATTTATTGGATAGGTTAAATGAAGCATTAATATTTTCTAAATTCGCCTTAAAATCAGGATATTGGCAGATTCAAATAAATGAATCTGATAGATACAAAACTGCATTTACAGTACCAATAGGACATTATGAATGGAATGTAATGCCTTTTGGATTAAAAAATGCCCCTTCTAAATTCCAAAATATTATGAATGATATTTTCATTCCATATAGTGATTTTATTATTGTATATATAGATGATATTCTTGTATTTTCAAAAAATATTGAAATACATTTTAAACACTTGAATATTTTCAAAAAAATAATTATTCAAAATGGTTTAGTTATTTCTAGACCAAAAATGTTATTATTCCAAACAAAAATCAGATTTTTAGGTCATAATATAGAAAAAGGGAAAATTATTCCTATTAATAGAAGTGTTGAATTTGCTTCTAAATTTCCAGATACAATCCTGGATAAAACCCAATTACAGAGATTTTAAGGAAGTTTAAATTATATATCTCCTTATTATAAAAATTTGGCAGAAGATACTGCAATATTATATGACAGGTTGAAGAAAAATGTTAAACCATGGACTGAAGATCAGACTAAAGCGGTCCAGGTAATTAAGCAAAAGGTAACTCATTTGCCTTGTTTGATGTTAGCAAATCCAAATTGGGAAAAAATTATAGAAACAGATGCCTCAGACATAGGATATGGAGGTATACTAAAACAAGTTTCACCAATAGATAATCAAGAATATTTGATTAGGTTTCACTCAGGAAAATGAAATAATAGTCAAAAGAATTATGCTACTATAGCAAAAGAAATTCTTGCTATTGTCAAATGTGTTCTTAAATTTCAAGATGATTTATATAATCATAAGTTTATTATAAGAACTGATTGCCAAACTGCAAAATATATGTTTAATAAAGATTTTAAACATGATGTATCCAAGCAGATGTTTGCAAGATGGCAAGCTCATATTGCGCCATTTGACTTTGAAATTCAATACAAAAAAGGATCAGATAACAGTCTTCCTCATTGTCTTACTAGAGAATATATTAATGAATAATCTTTTTGCAGGAATGTCCCAATGGGGCAGAGGAAGTCCCTCTAATAGGAGAGGACGAGGAACCTACTCTAATAGAGGAGGAAGAGGTGGTGAACTACTTGGCCAAATTGGTCAACAAAGATTGGTTTCTGCGAATATTGCGTCTTCATCTTCGAGTAATACTCAAAAAGAAGATGAAAAGTTATACAGAGAATTTTTAGCTTATAAAGCTTCTCAGAAAAAGGTGGATAATAGGCCTTCGTATGTTACAATGGTAACTGAAGAAATTGACGAAGTTTATGATCAAAGTTCATATACTGAAAGTATATTACTTTTGGAACAAAAAGATCTTAAATGGAAAGATCAGCCCTGGATTATATTACAGAGGTATTCGGATACATTGTCATACACTGCAACTTCTTATAAAAACAGAAATTATTATGAGTCTATACTCAAAGTCACAGAATCATGTGAAATTACCCATTTTACAACAGGGAATTATACTGTGTATAATTTCAGTAAAGTGATAGTCAAGCAAGTTATAACTGCTGAATCTTAGGGAATATCTACTCTAAAAGAAAAGGAGTTTATGAAACAAAAATTCTAGTCAAATATAATTAATGGGATTATGTTGATGCATTTTATAGGGCTTTCTTATATGAAAACCCAAAGAAGAAACATTCTTGGTTTTTCAGGATATGTCCTGAAGTATATAAACAAGAGATTCCAAATTGGTTATATCAATGGTGGGCATCATATGGTCCATCAATTAATATTTTACCAGAACCATATAAGAGTTTATATGCTCAATGGATTGAAGTTTCGCCAGCTCTTATAGAAGCCCAGAACAATAGAAGCCTAATAACAGGCATGAATACTTTGCATTTCTTTATGGAATTTGGAATCCCATGGATTTGGAAATGGGAAGTTAAAGTGGGTTATACTCAACAGAATATTCCAGCATCAAAAAGAATCTTTTATACCAAATTCTGGAAGAAAATGACTCAGAAGAATGAAGGAGGAGTTGTGGAAGGACAACAAACACTTGATCATATCCAAGAAGTTTTGATTAAATATAATGTTCAAATGGAGGAACACAGAGATCATACGAGCCCTTTTCAGCAAATAATGCAAAAAATAAAGATGGTTAAAGGAGTCTTATCAAAAGAAGAAATGATATCTTCATATTTTGAAGAAATTAAAAAAGATCTTATAAGAAGTCTTCAAAAAGATGAAATGAATGATTCCAGTTCAGATATATCTATGACTGGAAAAGACATATTAGCTGGAGAATCTCAAGATCTAGATGATCTGGATGAGGAACAAGTTCAGAGAATCATCGATAATATTCATCAACAAATTAACAGAGAAATCGGCTAGATCTGGATTGAAGAGACAACATGGCAGACATATTGGTCCACCATGAAGACTTATGCAAAAGGAAGATTCCTTGGGTTTTGGCATTATACTGGCCCTTATTGTAAATTTAAATTTCATGTGCATTTTGTGTAAATTTCATTTGAATTTCATTTGTAATTTATTTTAGACTAAGATTTCAAATCCGGAATGTTGCCTACAAAAGGAGGCCATTCCTCATTGAGAAGGCAGGCTTTGGAAGAATCTCTCTCTATTGTAAACACTTTTGTAATAAAAATCTCCAAGTTTGCTCGGATATAGCTTGTAGATTGCAGTCTTTCAGTTTTTCATTTTGAGGTACTCTTTCTTTCTTCTTACTTTTATTCATCTTATTATCAATTTTCCTTAGCCTAATGGAAGGCTAAGCACCTCTGTGTTGAACTATGCTGTATATCTAATTTATTTGATATGGTAAGGTATAACGATCATGAACATCATGAGTGTGCCAGGGGGTTCATACCCTTAATCCCTTTCGGGATGTCTGGATTTGTCAGCTTTGTGATGGATGATTGATCGGTAAAAAAAAAGTCTTTAGCATACTGAGGAAATTTGTTCTTGGTGGGTAAGGTTACGATTAAGTCAGGCTGAGTTTATTATAATCTCTCGAAATTGCGGGAGCCCGTTTTAGCCGAACGAATGAAGGCGTTGTAGGATCTGCAAGGCACCACTAGAAGGGGGGGTTGAATAGATGGTGCGGAAAGTGTGCTTTTTAAAATTTCTTTAAACTTGAACAATTCAAGTTCTGAAAACAGATTCTGTTTTCAGGACCTGTTTTAAAACGTTTTTAAAACCAGGTTAGAGGTCTCCAAAAATTATGAAATTTTGAGAAAACTTAGCCTCAGATGTTATGAGGGTCCCCTAAAAATTTCAAATTAAAATTCAACCTTTAACCCCTTCAAAAACCGTTGGCACTCAGATTGTGCAAATCTGCCAGAAACGGTAGATGGTTTTGAAAAATTAATTCCTATTTGTGTGAACGTTCAAATGGTCTGAAAATTTGACCAACAACTCTTCACACACTATATCTAAATGGGTTGAAACAGTTTTGAAAAATGCTTTTGAGAAGTAGGTCAATTACAACCAAAGTCTCAACCTTTGCAAGTCTGAAAATCAGACTGCACTAGTCTCAGAACTTTTGATGTTTGATTGACTTATACTTGTCCAAAAGGGTTGAAACTTGTTCCAAATTAACCCTAAAACGTGCAAGTATGTTTCTGGAAATTTTTATAATTTTTGAAAATCGTTTGCTATTTTTCCGAACGTGAACAAAACGTATAAACAGTGCAGAAACTGAAAAGTAAATGCAGAAAGTAAATTGCACCAAGAATTTTATACTGGTTCGGTTATAAACAACCTACTCCAGTCTTCAAGGAACACCTTCCTTGGTTCACACTAATCACACACACGCAGTACACCTTACCGCAGGGTTGATAGAGTTACACCTAACTCCAACCCTTTACAAACCTTGTATGACAAGTACAATTTGCACGAACACCACCACCTCGCTAGAATGAAGATTGATCACACCTTGATCAATCTTTTACAAAGATGTATGAATGGTGGTTTCTATGAAGCCTATTCAAGATTGAAAGATGTAAAGTACAATAGGCTTTTTACAAGAAAAGAGAGAAAGAAAGTGTAGGAGAAAAGAGGCTTGGCACTTTGATCACTTTTGAATACAAATCTTGGTGTTGTTTTTGTTTGTTCTTCTCTTCTCTCCTTATAGCATTGAGCCGTCCCCTATAGCCTTCTCCCCCTCTTGAAAATTTCATTTTGAGTGCTTGAGAGAGTGTAAGATATCATGGTGACAATGCTTTGCTTACTTGGCATCATTCCATTGGATCATCATTTAGTCTTTGCTTACTTGGCACCTCTTTATTGGCTCAATGTTGTCATCATTTGATGACATGGAAAATCTGAAATAATCACTTAATATTTGCCAAAAAATCAACCATTAAGTCATGCCATAAATCACAAATCCTCTGATAAATTGCAAGACACAAGATATCCTCCTTTTTCAACCAAAAATTCGGCCATTAGTAGCTTGCCATGCTGAATTTTTCAGCATGTGCATTATGAAATAAAATTCAGATTATCTACCATTTTTCTTTGAAGTTTTATCATAAAAATGAATCCATCATATATGGTAAGTCTTGCTAACAATTGATGAATGAATTTGGACACAAAAGGCATGAAGAATTCGGCCAGCACACCTTCACACATGCTGAAAAATTTCAGCATGTGTGATATGTAAAATATCACACTTAATTACCTTACATAATATTCAAATCATTTCCATAACATCTTCAATTAATCCTTTAATAAAAATTGACAAAATATGTTGTCTTAGCCATGAAGAAATCGGCCAAGATGTGTGTAGCATGCTGAAATTTTCAGCATGTGACATAAGAGAGGTATATGTTGAATACTTACCTTTTGTAGCTTCTCTCTTTGATTCATCAACATTGTATGATTGATCCTTGACCAATCAACATGCCAACAAGGCTCCACATATGCTCCAAATCAGCTGTAGGTGGCGTTGAGTGTGTTTGTAGATGTGCTGAAATTTATTTTTGCTAACTTTGTAAAATAGTGCACATTTAATAATACACACATGTAATATTCCAATCAGCCCTTAATTTAATTTTCTAGAACACTTTAAGATGTATATTATATGTAAAAAGTGTCTAGATACGTGTCACATGATGTCCAAGAAAAACGTTCCATGTTATGTGCGTAGAAAACCGAATTTTCGATATTTATCGATTACCCGATTTTTCTCTAATTTAAATTCTAACTTTTGCACATGATATATATATTATGTTATACATAATATATATAATATATACTTTAAATTTCAGCACTTGGCTGATTTAAAGTGGTACCATAAACATGTGACAAAATTAAAATTGGAATCTTCACATTTTGGCCTAAATGTGGGGTGATTTGTGTGTGCCAACATGGAAAGTATTTTTGGATGATCATATCATGTGTAGCACGAAATTTTCATCACTTTTTGATGTATATGGGCTGGCCATTTAATTATGGCAAGTACGTGACACGTTGGTGAAGTTTCGGTATTCGCCCGATACGACAAATTTCGGTTTAGAACCTTTTATCGTGTCGTATTTGATTTGTCATCACCATATCTTATATCATATGATATAAGACCTGAATATACTCATAAATATGAGTTAAGTATAGTGGTGTGACGTTAACGTACGTACGTAAGATATATAACGTGTCGGTAGTACGTTGGAATACATGTGTATGTGCCTTTTAAAAAAAATTTGAAAATATAGTATATATATGTATAAAAGGCGTGTGACATTGAATGTGGGGAGGAGGAGAAAACTTTCCTTCCTTAGCCTTGTTGCCTTTGTGCCTTTTCCAAATGAATCTTCCTTTAATGAACTACTTAGTTTATTAAACTAAGTACTTCACTTAATGAACTAATTTAGTTCATTAATGGTGGCACCTGAAAATAGTATAAACTCAACAAATGTTCGCCATATGATGTAAGCTTTAATGCTTCATGGCTCGTTAGTACGGCAACATAATATATAAGCTAAATAAGGCAAGTAATGACAAGTTATCATGCATACATGTACACACTTTTACACGTTTGTATATATATATATATATTCAACGTTTCTTATTTTGAAATCACTCAAACCCTCTTATTTCTACAATCTCCCCCTTTTGATGATTTTCAAAATAACTAGTGTACATGATTTAAGTGCTATCTCTCCCCCTTGAATTATGCACAGATTTGAAATTTGAATTTCGAATTTCAAATCCGGCTCCCCCTTGATTCATGCAATTAGGATCAATCAGTGTCTCTTTCTCCCCCTTAAATCATGCTTCTCTCTCCCCCTTTATTTTGGAAAGTTAATCAAAAGATTCCTGTCAAAAAGGAAAGTAAATCAAATAGTATCACATTAAATCACATCAACAGGAATCATGCCTAATTTAGAACGGAGAGATTCATATGTGGCTTGATTTAAGGCCTTTGTAAATATATCCGCTACTTGTGATTCTGTGCGTACGTGATCTATGACAATATTATCATTGTTAACGTGATCACGTAGAAAGTGATAGCGAACTTCTATATGCTTAGCCTTAGAGTGCAACACGGGGTTTTTAGACAAATTTATGGCACTCATACTATCACAATATATAGGAATTTTATTTACGGTAATTCCAAAATCCGAAAGTTGTTGTTTTATCCACAACAACTGTGTGCAACAAAGGCTAAGAGCCATATACTCAGCCTCAGTAGTGGACAAAGCAACACTTGCTTGCTTTTTGGAAAACCATGAAATAAGGGAATTTCCTATAAATTGGCAAGTTCCGCTCGTGCTTTTTCTATCTATTTTGCAGCCACCATAATCTGCATCAGTGTAAGCATGTAAGTCAAATGTAGAATCCTTATCATACCAAATACCTAAGGTGGGCGTGTGCTTAATATAACGGAATATTCTTTTTACCGCATTTAAGTGTGACACCTTAGGTTGACTTTGAAAACGAGCACACATGCAAACACTAAACATGATGTCAGGCCTACTAGCAGTTAAATATAGTAAAGAACCTATCATAGATCGATATAATCCATTATTAACGTCTTTACCATGTTCGTCTTTGTCTAATTTAGCAGTAACACTCATAGGCGTGGGGGATGGTTTCAAATTTTCAAAATTGAACTTCTTGATCATATCATTTACATACTTAGCTTGGCTTATATGAATTCCTTTACTCGTTTGCTTAATCTGCAAGCCAAGAAAATAATTAAGTTCACCAACCATAGACATTTCAAATTCAGCTTTCATACAATTTTCAAAATCTTTAACGAGTCTATGTGAGGTAGAACCGAAGATAATGTCATCTACGTAGATTTGAATAATAAGTAAATCTGATTTTTCTTGTTTCAAAAATAGTGTACTATCTATAGTACCACGTTTAAAATTATTTTCTAAAAGGAAAGTAGCAAAACGATCATACCATGCTCTCGGCGCTTGCTTTAGGCCATATAGTGCCTTCTTTAGTTTGTACACGTGATCTGGATGTTTCAAATGTTCAAAACCGGGTGGTTGCTTCACATATACTTCTTCTTGTATGAATCCGTTTAGAAAAGCACTTTTGACGTCCATTTGATACAATTTAAAATCTTTCATGCAAGCAATAGCAAGTAAGAGTCGTATAGCTTCTAAGCGTGCTAGGGTGCAAATGTTTCATCGTAGTCTATTCCTTCTTCTTGATTATATCCTTGAGCTACGAGTCTGGCTTTATTTCTAACAACCTTCCCTTCTTCATTCATCTTATTCCTAAATACCCACTTTGTGCCTATTATTGTCTTATCTTGTGGTCGTGGCACTAAATCCCATACATCATTTCTAACGAATTGATTAAGTTCGTCATGCATAGCATCAATCCAAGATGAATCACTCAAAGCATCATACACATTTTTGGGCTCAATTTCAGAAATCATAGCATGAAATTCATTTATTTCATCCGAAGTGATTCTTCTACGTGGTCGCACACCGTGAGTAATGTCGCCTATGATGAGATCTTGTGGGTGATCTCTATGCCATCTTGGTTGATTATTTTCTAAGTTATCATGCATTTCTATATGCTCATGCATTTCTAGTGTCTCATTCATCTCATGCATATCAAAAGAATCATTATCTTCATCCAAAACGGGTTTCAATTCAAAATCATCGTCATATTCCTTATCTTTATCAATCTCTCCAAATTCATTGAATTTAACATGAATAGATTCTATGATTTGTCTAATGAGAGGATCATAACATCTATATGCTTTTGAATTTATGGAATACCCAACAAAAATGCACTCAATTGATTTGGATTCAAATTTATCTAAATTATCTTTTGTATTCAAGACAAAGCATTTGCATCCAAACACACGAAAATAATCAATCTTAGGCATGCGACCATTCAAAATTTCGTAAGGCGTCTTATTTATTTTCTTTCTTATAGATAGGCGATTTACAATATAGCATGCACAATTTACGGCTTCCGCCCACAGAAATCTAGGCAATTTATTTTTGCAAAGCATGGTTCTAGCAATTTCTTGTAGTGTGCGATTCTTTCTTTCTACTACTCCATTTAATTGTGGAGTTCTAGGTGGCGAAAACTAATGTTTAATTCCTTTTTCTTCACAAAACGAAATCATCTCTTTATTTTTAAATTCACCGCCTCTATCGCTTCTTATTCTTTTCACATTTACGCCGTATTGATTTTCAAGTTGTTTAATTAATTTAGCAATTTCTACGGCGCTATCATCTTTATGTGCAAGAAATAAAGTCCAAGTATAACGAGAAAAGTCATCAACAATCACGCATGCATAGTGACGCCCACCAAGGCTTGTAGTGCGACTAGGACCAAACAAATCGATATGCAATAGTTCTAGTATTCTAGTCGTGCTTATCTCATTTTTAGGCTTAAGTGACTCACGTGTTTGTTTGCCTTTTATGCAAGATTCACACAACTGAAAGTTGTCTAAATCAAGCGTAGGCAATCCCCGTACTAGGTTCTTTCGTTGCAGTTTTTCTAGTGTAGAAATACCTATGTGTCCTAAACGTCTATGCCACAAATTCACATTGGGTTCATTTGTCATAAAACATTTAACTTTAGCGTCTACTACATCATCCATAGATAGTGTAAAGATATTTCCTTCTCGTTTTCCTTTTAAAACGGTTTCTCCATTTTTATTTATTATATTGCAATAAGGGTGAGTAAAACAAACATTAAAGTCATTGTCAACAAATTGAGAAATACTAAGAAGATTGTAGGATAAGTTGCTTACCAAAAATACGTTGGAGATTTGAAGTGTATTCGGATTGCCAATCGTACCTTTTCCAATGATCTTGCCTTCATTGTTGTCTCCAAAGGTCACGGATCCGCCTTTTGTGACCTTCTTTAATTTGGAGAACAGGCTCGGGTCACCCGTCATGTGCCTCGAGCAACCACTGTCAAGGAACCACTTTATTGATGTGTCTTTTGATGAGTGGTCTCCCTGCAATGTGAAAAGGTGATTTAGGTACCCTTTTAATTTTGGGTCCTTTTGAGTTAGTTAATCATCTTTTGGTAAAGATACCTTTCGGTACCCATACTTGGGTGATCCTTCTCGGTCTATCAAATGGCAAGAATGAAGGTGCGATATAATATACATGTGGTGCATGTATTTTGGGTCTTTGCCCAAGGACTCCTCTATACTCATTGAATGAAGGACGCTTTTGATGTGTCCTTGTGTGCGTGTGCGTAGTGCGTGGATGATATGTATTTCGTGTATGCATTGTTCTTTTCTTCTCATATCTATATGGTACAATGTTATATTTCACATGATATGAGGGAGTGGGGCGTGTGGAAGGGGGTGCTTTTTGCGTCATCTTAGACGCCTCTTGATGCTTAGGGGTGTCTACTTTCTTAGACACAACAAACTTGGTTGGTTTGGTTGATACTTCGTTAGTATCAACGTATCCCAATCCAGTTTTGTCACTGTCATGCTTTTGCGATAATATGATGCGATGCAGCATGTTTGACCCTGTATCGAATTGTTTCATCATTTTCTCTAAATCTGTATTCCTTGATTTCAAAGTTGAAATCTCGGATTTCATTTCATTATTTTGAGAAGTCAATGATGAGATCTCGGTTTTTAATACAGTGATGACACATGAAGACTCTTTCTTTGAATCGCTTAATTGAGCGACAAGATTCTCGTTAGAAGATTCTAACAGTTTCTTGTCTTCAATTAAACGTTTCTTTTCTTTTGCGAGAGTCTTAGTAAATTTATGTAATTCAAGATACTGACTAAAAAGATCATCATAAGAAGGTTCAGATTCAGAGTCAGAATCGGATGATACCTCATTAGACGCCTTTGAAGCGAAGCAAACTTGAGCGGTCTCCTCTTCGGTCTCAGTTTCAGAGTCTGATGAGTCACTCCATGTGGAGGCCTTTAGTGCACGTTTCCTTTGTTTAGGATCTGAGACGAGTCTATTTTTGTTCTGCTCCTTGTCAGGGTATTTATTAGTTTGCTTTTCTTTGTTTGGGCAGTCATATGATAAGTGTCCGAGTTTGCCGCATTCATAACATTTAATGTCCTTATCATTTGACTTGTTTTTATTTCTCTTAGATGTAGTGCCCTTGTTTTTATTTCTAAATGACTTTCTCATGAATCTTCTTAGTCCTTTAGCCAATAGAATTAAATCATCATTATCCGATTCGGAATCACTATCATCTACGTGATCGGAGGGAGGGGAGACGTATTCATTTGATTTAAAAGCAATTGTCTTACCTTGTTTAGATGATTCCGATTTCCAAATAGTAAGTTTGTTTTCATAAACTTTGAGTGAGCCAATGAGTTCTTCCATTTTTATTGATTTAGTCTCCTTACTTTCTTCTATAGCAGTCACTTTAGGGTCCCATTCCGAAGGAAGGCTTCGTAGGACTTTCTGTACCTTTTCCTGCGTAGTAAAAGCCTTACCAAGAGACTCAAGAGAGTTATAGATGTTAGTTAAACGAAGATCCATATCTACAATCGACTCATTAGGCAACAATTTAAAAGACTCAAGAGTAGACATGAGCATATTAATTTTTGACTCTTTTACTTGACTCGTGCCTTCGTGTTTCATTTCTAGAATTCTCCACATTTCTTGTGCACTCGAACAATTTGACACATAACTAGACTCACTTTTACTTAATCCGTTCAAAAGCAATTGCATAGCCCTAGCATTCATACTGAGTTTCTTTTTATCATCACTCGTATATTCTTGTCTAGTTTTAATAACTTCTAAAGTAACTCCGTCTACAGTGGATACATTAGATTGGACATATGGACCATCTTCAATTATTGACCAAAGATCTATATCTATAGCCATAAGAAAAAGTTTCATCCTAAGTTTCCATTGAATAAAGGACTCACCGTCAAAAAGTGGAGGCCTTTGGCTCGACATACCTTCTTGTTCGGTTTTGAGATTTGTGGATGCCATCTCACTGAATCATTGGATTCCTTGTAGTGAGTATTCCTGCGCTCTGATACCACTTGTAGGATCTGCAAGGTACCACTAGAAGGGGGGGTTGAATAGATGGTGCGGAAAGTGTGCTTTTTAAAATTTCTTTAAACTTGAACAATTCAAGTTCTGAAAACAGATTCTGTTTTCAGGACCTGTTTTAAAACGTTTTTAAAACCAGGTTAGAGGTCTCCAAAAATTATGAAATTTTGAGAGAACTTAGCCTCAGATGTTATGAGGGTCCCCTAAAAATTTCAAATTAAAATTCAACCTTTAACCCCTTCAAAAACCGTTGGTACTCAGATTGTGCAATTATGCCAAAAACGGTAGATGGTTTTGAAAAATTAATTCCTATTTGTGTGAACGTTTAAATGGTCTGAAAATTTGACCAACAACTCTTCACACACTATATCTAAATGGGTTGAAACAGTTTTGAAAAATTCTTTTGAGAAGTAGGTCAATTACAACCAAAGTCTCAACCTTTGCAAGTCTGAAAATCAGACTGCACTAGTCTCAGAACTTTTGATGTTTGATTGACTTATACTTGTCCAAAAGGGTTGAAACTTGTGCCAAATTAACTCTAAAACGTGCAAGTATGTTTCTGGAAATTTTTATAATTTTTGGAAATCGTTTGCTATTTTTCCGAACGTGAACAAAACGTATAAACAGTGCAGAAACTGAAAAGTAAATGCAGAAAGTAAATTGCACCTAGAATTTTATACTGGTTCGGTTATAAACAACCTACTCCAGTCTTCAAGGAACACCTTCCTTGGTTCACACTAATCACACACACGCAGTACACCTTACCGCAGGGTTGATAGAGTTACACCTAACTCCAACCCTTTACAAACCTTGTATGACAAGTACAATTTGCACGAACACCACCACCTCGCTAGAATGAAGATTGATCACACCTTGATCAATCTTTTACAAAGATGTATGAATGGTGGTTTCTATGAAGCCTATTCAAGATTGAAAGATGTAAAGTACAATAGGCTTTTTACAAGAAAAGAGAGAAAGAAAGTGTAGGAGAAAAGAGGCTTGGCACTTTGATCACTTTTGAATACAAATCTTGGTGTTGTTTTTGTTTGTTCTTCTCTTCTCTCCTTATAGCATTGAGCCGTCCCCTATAGCCTTCTCCCCCTCTTGAAAATTTCCTTTTGAGTGCTTGAGAGAGTGTAAGATATCATGGTGACAATGCTTTGCTTACTTGGCATCATTCCATTGGATCATCATTTAGTCTTTGCTTACTTGGCACCTCTTTATTGGCTCAATGTTGTCATCATTTGATGACATGGAAAATCTGAAATAATCACTTAATATTTGCCAAAAAATCAACCATTAAGTCATGCCATAAATCACAAATCTTCTCATAAATTGCAAGACACAAGATATCCTCCTTTTTCAACCAAAAATTCGGCCATTAGTAGCTTGCCATGCTGAATTTTTCAGCATGTGCATTATGAAATAAAATTCAGATTATCTACCATTTTTCTTTGAAGTTTTATCATAAAAATGAATCCATCATATATGGTAAGTCTTGCTAACAATTGATGAATGAATTTGGACACAAAAGGCATGAAGAATTCGGCCAGCACACCTTCACACATGCTGAAAAATTTCAGCATGTGTGATATGTAAAATATCACACTTAATTACCTTACATAATATTCAAATCATTTCCATAACATCTTCAATTAATCCTTTAATAAAAATTGACAAAATATGTTGTCTTAGCCATGAAGAAATCGGCCAAGATGTGTGTAGCATGCTGAAATTTTCAGCATGTGACATAAGAGAGGTATATGTTGAATACTTACCTTTTGTAGCTTCTCTCTTTGATTCATCAACATTGTATGATTGATCCTTGACCAATCAACATGCCAACAAGGCTCCACATATGCTCCAAATCAGATGTAGGTGGCGTTGAGTGTGTTTGTACATGTGCTGAAATTTATTTTTGCTAACTTTGTAAAATAGTGCACATTTAATAATACACACATGTAATATTCCAATCAGCCCTTAATTTAATTTTCTAGAACACTTTAAGATGTATATTATATGTAAAAAGTGTCTAGATACGTGTCACATGATGTCCAAGAAAAACGTTCCATGTTATGTGCGTAGAAAACCGAATTTTCGATATTTATCGAGTACCCGATTTTTCTCTAATTTAAATTCCAACTTTTGCACATGATATATATATTATGTTATACATAATATATATAATATATACTTTAAATTTCAGCACTTGGATGATTTAAAGTGGTACCATAAACATGTGACAAAATTAAAATTGGAATCTTCACATTTTGGCCTAAATGTGGGGTGATTTGTGTGTGCCAACATGGAAAGTATTTTTGGATGATCATATCATGTGTAGCACGAAATTTTCATCACTTTTTGATGTATATGGGCTGGCCATTTAATTATGGCAAGTACGTGACACGTTGGCGAAGTTTCGGTATTCGCCCGATACGACAAATTTCGGTTTAGAACCTTTTATCGTGTCGTATTTAATTTGTCATCACCATATCTTATATCATATGATATAAGACCTGAATATACTCATAAATATGAGTTAAGTATAGTGGTGTGACGTTAACGTACGTACGTAAGATATATAACGTGTCGGTAGTACGTTGGAATACATGTGTATGTGCCTTTTAAAAAAAATCTGAAAATATAGTATATATATGTATAAAAGGCGTGTGACATTGAATGTGGGGAGGAGGAGAAAACTTTCCTTCCTAAGTCTTGTTGCCTTTGTGCCTTTTCCAAATGAATCTTCCTTTAATGAACTACTTAGTTTATTAAACTAAGTACTTCACTTAATGAACTAATTTAGTTCATTAATGGTGGCACCTGAAAATAGTATAAACTCAACAAATGTTCGCCATATGATGTAAGCTTTAATGCTTCATGGCTCGTTAGTACGGCAACATAATATATAAGCTAAATAAGGCAAGTAATGACAAGTTATCATGCATACATGTACACACTTTTACACGTTTGTATATATATATATATATTCAACGTTTCTTATTTTGAAATCACTCAAACCCTCTTATTTCTACAGGCGTGGTAAGGGCGAGACTGTGTACTGAGAATTATAATAAGATTCATAGCCAGATTTAATTTGTATAAAAATTTACCTAAGACCCTAAATGAATTTCCCAGTATGATGAAGATTTGTCTTTGTCTTTGTTTCCGTGTTTGTTTTTATGTTTTTCTATGTTTCTGGCTAAATAATTGGTTTTATATATATATATATATATTGACGTATGGGTATAGACATATAATACATACTACGGGTATATATATACATTAGTGTATTTTTGGACAAGAGGGCCTTTTATAATAAAATGGCTTTATCTAGTTATAATAGTATATATCTGTACCAGTTACAAAAATGTATATATATAAATATACATATATATAAACCGGCCAAAAAGTGTATATTATATATATATATAAACAGTTTTAACATAATTATTGAAAAATTATAATTATATGGTATAAAAATTTGTAATGCATATAGTATATAAAATCGGCCATTAGGCCTTTTTATTGATTAAAATGGATTAAAAATACTTTATGCATACATACATGTATAGTATATAAGTTAGGATATGAAAAATGATTATTTTTAATGTTATAGATTTAAATATGTAAAGTGTATAACAAATTTATACAAGGATATATATATGGCGCCCCGCTCCGAACCCTACATCGGAAACAGTGCACCTGCCGTAGTCTGCTATGAGAACTACAAAGCGTCGTTCAATTCTCTTGCACGTCAGCAGTGGCGTAGAAAATTTCGCAGCGGAAACGAATTAAATAAAATAAACATTCATTTAATTCCAACATCTCAAATCCCACATCAGATTAGTACTATATCTAAGTTCACTGTTACATTTCAACATAAAGAAAAAAAACTTCCAAGGTAAACATCTCCTGGCTCTAACTACCCCACTGGTCGTACTCCGATCCTTCTTTTATGTAAATATAATCATACTCCTGTTCACCTGTGGAAAAATAAAGGGGTGGGTGATATAGAAATATCACCCAGTAGGTTCCCGTCTCTTTCCGAGTAACTCCATATATAGCAACAAATATCACGTAGCACACGTATACACATGAATAACTGAATAAGTAAATAAAAGCACAGCACAACAGTTATGCGATGTCATGACGCATGCTTGTGTCACACGCAACGAAACCTCACACCCGAATGCCTGTCTCTCTTCCGTGCAATGCATGAACATCGAGGTAATCCTACCACACGCCTCGTCAGGCCACACGCCTCGTTGGGCCACACGCCTCATAGGGCCACACGTCCCGTAGGACCACACGCCTCGTAGGGCCACACGTCCCGTAGGACCACACGCCTCGTAGGACCACACGTCCCGTAGGACCACACGCCTCGTAGGGCCACACGTCCCGTAGGACCACACGCCTCGTAGGGCCACACGTCCTGTAGGACCACACGCCTCGTAGGACCACACCTCCCGTAGGACCACACGCCTCATAGGGCCACACGGCACATAGGCCAATGCAATGCTCGTGCCATGAATGCAAATGCATAATCATACGTAATCCGTTGCATCCATACTCATATATATGCCCGCGCCCATACACATGCATATATATGTGTATGCATACTCCCACACATCATATATCAATAATTATTTTCCAAACCTACTTAACACATTCTTTCATTTTCCTCTTTTCTTCACTACTTTCCACACTTCTTCTCAATTTTCCTAATAATACTCCTCTCTTATCTATTATCTTCTCCTTATGTATTTATTTATTTATTTATTGGTGAAGCTACTTAATTGGGTTTACCAAAATTATTCTCAAATATGGAACAACTAATTATGTTTATATATAATCATGTAATATTTCCTTAAATGGCCGAAAGTCCCACCTTCTTTTTTATGTAAAAATAATCTGAATATGTTGTATTATTTAATTTCCCTTTAAATAAGATATTGTAATTGTTTTATTATTATTTTAATCTTGAACATTCTGTTGTTACCTTTTTTTAACCGAAACTTGTCTTAAAAAAAACAATTTTTTCCCTCTCTTTATCTTCTTCGGCCCCAAATAACTACATTTCCCCAATCTCCACTCTATTATCATTTTGAATACAAAACTAATACTTAAATTCTAAACTTACCATCACATATATATAAAAAACAGCCGAACATATCATCATTTTTTTTCCATTCTTATTATTATTTTTATATAACTCCAATGATAACATTATGTAATATACCAAACTTTCCTAAACCCGGTTTATACGATTCTCATACATAACATATACTTTTAAACAATTTTTTTAAAAAAACCTCCCACTGCCGAAAACAAAGATAAACAAAAGAGCATATGCATAACATGTTAATGCAACAATAGAAACAACTAAAGCATAACACAAAACATATATCAATTTATATTATAACTAAAACAATAAACCATAAACATATAGCAAACAACCACATATATGAAATTGACTCAAAAAGAGAGAAGACACCTATCTCTTGGTTATAGCCTAACAATATTGGTGGTGATATGGTAGTTGTGGTGGTGCTTGTGGTGGTGTTGGCTTTCATACCCTTCCTCTTCCCTTCTTCTTTCTTTCCTTTATTTTCCTCACTTTTCCTTCTCCTTTTCTTGCAAAACTCACGGCAACCTTTCTTTTTTTTCCTTTATTTACTTGGCCATTTGGCCTTTTTATTTCTAAAAGCTATGGAAGGTTCATCCCCCTAGGTTGGTTAGGATAAGATAGTATTAAGGGGGGTTATATGAAAGGTTTTTGCTTTAATAAAAATATTAAGTCATTTCACTTTTTTATTCTTATTATTTTTTTCGTGTTGTAACAATATATTTATTAGTATTTCGGCCAAAGTGCCTTTTTATAGATTAAATATAATCTATGAGTACATATATGTATAGTGCATAAGTTAAGATGTGAAAAACGGTTATTTCCAAAGTTATAGAATTATATATATGTAAAGTGTATAAAGATTTATACAAGTATATATACACACATTTAAATTCGGCCATTAGGCTTTTTTTTGATGATAATGGATTAAATATACCTTATAACCACATATGTGTTTAGTATATAAGTTAAGATATGAAAAGGGTTATTTCAAGTGTTATAGGTATATATAGAAAAAGTATATATAAAATGTATACAAGTATGTATATATATATGTATATATATATATCTATATATATATATATGCATATGTTAATAAAAATATATATGCATATGTTAATTCGGCCAATAGGCCTTTTATTTAATAAAAGGCTTAAATATATTTTATGTACATGTATATATGTTAAGATATGAAAGTGACTAAGTTTTATGACCTAAAAAGGTACATATATATAAAAGCAATATATAGTATATTATTATAAGAAATACAGTTAATTTGCATTTTATTACATGAAATATGAAGGTATTTATATAAGTATACCAAAGTAGGATTTGAACCTATAGTTGGCATTTATACATTCATACCGGTTTATATAGGTATTTGGACAAGGAATAAAGTATTCGATATATGTTTATAATGATAAGATATAGAATATATAGTATTATAAAGGACATGGTTACTTTATGTGTATTTATACGAATATGAAGGATATGGAATGGTATAGGAAATTAGGGTTTTTGACTTCTTTTACTTAAGTGTAAGATGGATATGTTAAGGATATGTTGTGGAATATAAATTGTATGAAAGTAGCCGGGTTGGCCGAGGGGTAGAAAGAGAAACGGATGGTGATTATCATGACTTAAGTATTGGATTAGGTATATGTGCATATAGAGATTGGTTTAAGAATATGGTGATAGGAATAAATTATTTGATATATGTTATAAAGATAAGAGATAGAATATAAGGTATGATAAAGACATGGTTACTTTAGTATATTTATATGAAATATGAAAGAATATAGATTATTGTAGGAATTAGAGTTTTGATTTTTAGGTTAAATAGAAGATGGAAAATTCATGATTTAAGTTATAGATTAAGTGGATATGTAGTGACTTTAAGAATATGATGACAGGAATATGATCGAAGTATTCATATATGAGATATGAGTTAGAAACGGATTCATTTGCATACCTGTTGCATCTTTATACATGTTTTGAAAGTTTATCGTCAGATATATCATGTATGTTACAGCATTTATATGTTCAGAGGTGCGCCGTCATAACATCTGAATCGAGTTGGTTGATGTTATGAGGCATACAGTATGTTACCGTTTGGAGCGCTACATGATATCGGAATTCAAAGGGGTTGATGTCATGGGCATACTGGCTTGTGTGTATTCTTTGTTGACAAACAAAGGATCACCACCATACCGAATTACCGTTACCATTTATCGTCACAGTATGAACATGACATGTTTTACAGAAAAATTATGTTTTGAAATGTTACAAATATACAGATATTGTTATATGATTTACGTGCATTTTTACATCATTTTAAAGATACCGTATAGTATGACATCGCATTTACATGACTGGTACATGGATTTATGTTACTTGGATGATTAGATATTAGACTCGGATCGGAATCCTAAGGATGGATATACATGATAGTAGCATTAACTAGAACTCGACAGTATACAGGAATATCGGACAGAGATATAAGTTTTACCGCGATTCATTTTACTGCTTTATTATTTTCTTTGTTGCAACTGAAGACGTGCCTTATTATTTCAATATTATGATTACCATTATTTATTCACTCCGTCTTCACATGTATGATCCACATGACGTATCTAGTAGGACTACTTGCTGAGCGATTAAAAGTTAGCTATCGCTTATACTTGCCTTATCACTTCATAGATAACAGGTACCGCTATACCAGCATGAGGAAGATAGAACAGATAGACTACAGATAGCGACGAAGGGTACTGAGAGAGTAGCCTGGAAGACATTAGGTCCTGACTCATGATGTATTTTAGAAGATTTCAGTACTATGTATATTATGACTTGTACAAATTGGTGATGATATATATTGCATGTCGATTATGATTTGTTTATATTATGTTGCTTCTGCTTATCGATTTATTATTCATGTCAACGTGCACATGTATAGTATCGATGCCTTGTACTCCTCGTACCAGAGCACGACGGGTGCACCAGACCGGAACCCTAGTTTCGGACGGGGCGCTACATTATGCATATACAGTTCCACTTGTATCTTCTCGTATTACCTACTACTTTGTTGTTTTTCATCCTATGAAGATAATATACATTTAACCCAAATTTTAAATGATTTAAGAATAACTATTTGATGTCGCAATAATTATTCTTTAACCAACCCGAGATAGAGAAATAGGGAGTGAATTCCCTTATACACACACACACACACACACACGCATACATACATAAAATTTATATATATACATATATAATATATATATATATATACATTATATATATAATATATATAACATATATATATATATATATAACAATTTAGTCAACAACATAATATAGTGATCCAGAAATCTTTGTAATTGATTTTTGTCTATATCTTATCTGAAAATTTTGAAGCAAACATTAGAGAACGTTCTATTGGTAAAATCGTCCCTTGGTGTAGATAGTGACCTAAAAATCTTATTTTTGTTTGAAACAAGGACATTTTTGTTTTTGATAATACAAGTCCATTTTTCTTGACTATGTAGAAAAGATTTTAAATTTTTTAAAATGTTCTTCTATTGATTTAGAGAATATTAATACATCATCTATATAGACAATACAAAAAATTGAATAGTACATAAATATGTTATTCATTATTCTTTGGTACTCTGATGGGACATTTTTTTAAACCGAATGGCATTACTTTCCATTCGTATTGTCCAAATAGAACTGTAAATGCTATTTTATATCGATCTTTTTCTGATATCTGTATTTGCTAAAATCCTGATTTCATATCAAATTTTGAATATATAAATGCTGAATGTAATTTTGATAGCAGGTCTTTTTTGTTTGGTATAGGATATCTTATCCATTTTAAAGCTTATAATATACATATACATACATATATATATATATATATATATATATATATATATACATATATATATATTGTGGCGCCCCGCACCCCGCCCCGCCGAAGTCGGTGCACCCGCCGTACTTCACTAAGGAGAGTACTAGGCGTCATCCATACGCGTCGTGATCCATGATAGAATTGCATGGATTTTCGTGCTTACGCGCAATAAGTAAGCGAAACCGTGGCAGAATTTAAAACTTCAAATTAAAGCATCGTCACAAGCAGTTTAAGTTTACAACAAGCATAAACCGTAGCAGAAACGACAAAAATAAATTGTTTCCCATCACAACTTCAAAACATCATCATCCCTTAATGCTGGTACGCTCGGGCTACTAATCCTGGCCATCCTCCAATGCACTCACGGGTAGGGAACCCTAGGCTCGTCATCAATCCATTCAACTTTATCTCCTGCCACCTCTGGAGAGAAAAATAGGGTGAGTGACAACGTCACCAGCAAGTATACTATAATAATCATGAGTTAAATGGAAAGTACGAGCAAGAACCGAACCCCAAATAATATTTGGTTTTGGAAACATACCTGCCCTCCGACCATCATTCGATATGGATCATCACTTAATGTTATAAGGTCGTAACTTAATAAAATCACTAGTTAGAGCGAAATATAACATAAGGAGGCTGTAACATGCATTGACGAATAACACAATAATCATCATCACTTAGGTTATACAAGATCATGACAACTTAGTCTAAGGATCATGTGTTGCTACACAATGACTCCATACGTGACATGCGTGCATATGCACATGTAATGCGTCATGATAAAATGAGAAAATGACTTTCATGCTTTACTTTCAAATCATTGTCGTCATAAAACAATAGAGTGTTCAGATCTATCTTCCCGGATCTGAGGGGTAACTTCACCCCTTCGAATCTATTACTCCCGGATTCGGAACGGTAACGTCATCATACTCGCAGGGTCTATTCTATTCCGGGCCCGCACGGTCATCATACTCGTAGGGTCTATTCTATTCCGGGCCCGCACGGTCATCATACTCGCAGGGTCTATTCTATTCCGGGCCCACACGGTCATCATTCATACTGGCCAGTTCATACTCACACACGGTACCGGTGGGGAAGCGTTCTTTTAAAAAACCCAAAAATCATCTCTTTTTGAAAACGCTTTTCATCTTTCTTTCACGTAAAATTTCATGCCATAAAATCATGCATGTGACGACAATGCAATATATGACATGTGACATGCGAACGACGGCATAGTGCATAACAAAAACGAATAGACACATTCCGTTGACATGCTGGAATTTCCAGCTTCGTAATGTCTACTTCTTCTTAGGAGTTTTCTGCTAAAATGAACGTTTTAGACCATTTAACCACATGTACTCCTCCGTGACTGTCATAAGTGAATGCCATGCATGTGTTGCGAACTTACGATATCAATATGGGACTCATTTACTCATTTTCATAAAACAATGCAATCTGAATTCTGAAACGACTATATTTACTATAAAATTTATTGTGACAAATCCTTTAATCTTTTTCTGGAAATTCCAACTCCCTAACTTAATACACTCATTGGGATAGCATCCTGCCAATTTTTAGCCCAAGACCGATTCTCTAAGGCCTTTTTCCAGATCATGCAAAGTGTGACATAAATTCTGTCTATCCAGCCTAATTCAGCTTGACCCGTTTTACTAGGAATTAATTAAACATAAACCACAACTTATTTTGATAAAATTCCAACTGCTATCTCTCCTTTATTCATGAGGCTAGTACCATGCCGAAAATTAATGGATTTTCATACCCTAAGGTCCATTTTTAGGCTACTAAACACATTACTTGAATTCTGTCCAGTACAACTTTTCCAGTAAGACCAATCTTAGTAGAAAATTCATTAAAAACAAACCGTGGCTCTTTTTAAGGTGATTCTAAATCTCACACCTAACAAACACATAAAACTATTAGCATACCAAAAATCAGTGGAATTGAAGGTCCCTAAGGTCCTTTTTCTGTCTTCAGAAAACAGCCTAATTTCGGTCCATCCCCAGAATTTTCCAGTGATCATATATCCGTTCTAAATATTTATATCTCACCTTTTTTCACCAATACTTAGCAACCACTTGAGATGAACACACGCACCCTTCATCGACAGCCTCAATATTTGGTGCATGCAAGGAAAAACGATATACTCAAGAGTATTTTAAGCCTAACACACAACAAGGTCAAACCTTATCCCCATTCCCTTGCTAAAATGACATTTTTCATTTAGAACTCACCCAACATCCCTTACCCTTCCACCGTGAGCTATTGGTCATGAAAGGAAGGATCTTTAACACATCCAAGCCTAGATTGACACTTAAACATGCATAAGATCATCAAAGGACTCATCTTTGGAGCAAAGTGCCCTCCTACACATTTACATACATGGGGCCGAAGTTTTGGACTTAAAACTCACCACTTCACAACTAAGATCAAATCTTAGACATTTCTAGCCATTCATGCACATACTTTCACATCTAAACCATAAAAAGCATAGTGTACTTGCCTTGTTTGCTTACTCTTCTTGGATAGGTGGAAAGTTGAAGTCTTTCTCTCCTCTACACAACATTCCCACGGTGGTGGGGAAGAAGGAAGGAAAGATGGTTAGTCTATGCTTTTAACTCAACATTCTTTCAAAAGAAAGCTAGAGGGCTTACCGAAAGAAGTGTGAGTTGTGTCCAAGCTTCTCTAAGCTAGAGTTCTTGAAAGCTTGGAATCCTTGAGCCTAGAGACCATGAAGGTCACGGTTTTGGAGCAAAGAGAGGCACACCATGAGTTTCATCTTCATAAAAGTAGAAATGTCTTCTTAGGAGGCTAAGAATACTTACCCAATGTCACTTAGCTTTGGAGAAATTCACTTCTCTTTAGGGGTCCTCTTGGCCGTGGGTTGGAAGAGGAAGAAGGAAGTGAAGAAGTTCCTTTGCTCTTGAATGTTCAAGTGTATGTTGGAGGGAAAATCCTTTCTCTCTTGGCTAGGTTAGCGTTGGGTATAAGGGGTGGGGTTAGGGTTTTGCCTTAGTTCTTCAAGTTGGGTGGCTTAACCATGGTCACCTTTTGGCTAACCAAGATTACTTTACCACTAACTATAGTTACTTTAGTCCAACCATGGTTCCTTTTTGACTAACCATAGTTCCTTTTAGGTTTGGTTAGGTTAACTTTCATTAAGTCTAGACACCCTTCTTAATTAGCCTCTCCCCCCCCCCCCTCTCTTTCCTAATGAACCCGGCGGTTGGGGGTCTTTTAATGACCTCCAACTAGCCCTTGCAATTAATTCTTGCTACCCTTTTTTTTCTACAAAAAAATAATAATACTCATCTTATGCTATTAGGCCATTTTCCTTTTAATAAGGCTTTTAGGAATAGCCCTTCTTGGCTATGGGCCGAGAATCACAAGGCCATGAGACAATTGGATCTTGTCTAGTAATACATGTAGTGTGCTCCTAATATACTTACAACGATCATTGACTTAATCAATTGCAAACACCAAGCGTGCATTGCCACATATTCACTAGTTCAACTTTAGGTACAAGAAGGATTCTATAATTGGGTTACAACATTCTCCCCCCTTATTATAAGTTTCGTCCTTGAAACTTGAAGTGCTAACCAAAGAGGTGAGGGTACAAATTTTTTCATGTCCTCTTCTAGTTCCCAGGTGGACTCATCCACAAGAATGGTTTCTTCCATTGTACCTTAACCATTGGTATAGTTCGTTTTCCTTAGCACCTTTTCCTTACGATCTACTATCTTTTCTGGTTCTTCCTTGTAAGTCGTGTCAGCTTCTAACTTCAAAGGGTTATCTTCTATGACATGACTAGGATCGTGTACATACCGCCGCAGTTGAGAAACATGAAACACGTCATGAATTTGAGATAGGGTGGGCGGTAAAGCGAGCGATAGGCCACTTTTCCAATCCTCTCAAGAACCTCGTATGGCCCAATAAATCTTGGGCTAACTTTCCCTTAACACCAAATCTTTTAATTCCCTTCGTTGGCGACACTTTTAGAAACACTTTCTCTCAATCCTGAAATTCTAAGGGTCGCCGTTTCTCATCTGCCCAGACTTTGCTCCTATCTTGTGCCGCTTGTAATCTTTGCTTGATAATCTTTATTTTCTCTCAGGCTTGCTCTACTAGGTCGGGTCCAGTGAGAATCGTGTCTCCTATTTCATCCCAGTAAAGAGGAGATCGGCACCTTTCTTCCATAGAGTGCTTCGTATGGGGCCATCTTTATAGATCGATGGTAGCTGTTGTTATACAAAAATTCTACAGTTTGAGGCTTCAATCCCAGCTTTTCCCAAATCGAGTATGCAAGATCTCAACATGTCTTCCAGTGTCTAGATAGTTCTTTCTGATTGACCATCCGTTGGGGATGGAATGCTGAGCTCATGTGAATTTCAGTACCCATTGTTTTCTGAAAAGCTGTCCAGAATCGTAATGTGAAACGAGGGTCATGATCACACACGATACTTAGGGGTACTCCGTGAAGACTCACAATTTGTTCTACGTACATCGTAGCCAACTTTTCCATAGGAGCCTTTGATTGTCATAGCCATGAAATGGGCAGACTTGGTTTAGACGATCAACAACCACTCAATGGCATCGTAACCGTTTTTCGTTTTCGGCAAGTCAGTCACAAAATCCATAGAAATGTGATCCCATTTCCATTCGGGAACCTCGAGAGGCTGTAGCAACCCCGCGGGTCTCTGGTGTTCCGCTTTCACCTTTTGGCACACGAGGCATTTTTCCACAAATTCAGCAATCTGTCTTTTCATACCACGCCACCAGAATCGTTGCTTCAAGTCTTGGTACATCTTGTTAGCTCCAGGGTGGATGGATAATCGCGAGCTATGTGCTTCCTTAAGAACTTCGTTCAAAATTTCTTCGTTATTGGGTACGCACAATCTTTCTTGAAACCACAGACTGTTGTCATCCCGAACCTTAAATTCTCCAATGGGTTTGGTTTGTATTCGATCCTTTATTCTTCTTAGAGTTTCGTCCTTTTCTTGCTCCTCTTTAATTCTTTCTATTAACGAAGGATTATCATCAATTTTGCGAGCATGCCCTCAATTGAATCAACTTCTTCCAAATCAATTCCTCCATGTCACGCTGTAAAGGAGGTTGGCGTGGATGACTTGTTTTTTTACTTAGTGCGTCCGCACCTTATTGGCTTTTCCCGGGTGATAATTGAATTGAGAGGTCATAGTCCTTTATAACTCCAGCCATCTTCGTTGTCGCATGTTCAGCTCTTTTTGGGTGAATAAGTATTTGAGAACTTTTGTGGTCCGTGAAAATTTTGCACTTTTCGCCGTACAAATAGTGTCTCCATATTTTAGTGCGAAGACACAGCTGCTAACTCAAGGTCGTGTACAGGATAATTTTGTTCAAAGGGTTTTTAACTGTCGGGATGTATATGCAATTACTCGATCTTTTTGCATTAGTACACATCCTAGGACCGTCTTAGAGGCATCACTATACACCCAAAGTTTTCTCCGGAAATGGGCTATGCCAGGACTAGGGCGGAAAGTCAGTCTCTTCTTCAATTCGAAAGCTACCCCTCGCAGTCTGCGGTCCATTCAAACTTGGTTTTCTTCTGGGTTAAACGGGTCATGGGCATAGCAATCCGGGAGAATCCTTCTACAAACTTTCGATAGTAACCCGCGAGACCTAGAAAACTTCGTACCTCCGTAACGTTTGTCGGTCGGGGCCACTCCATGATTGCCTCGATTTTCTTGGGATCTACAGATATTCCTTCTTCGGATATCACATGCCCTAGGAAGGCTACGCTTCGTAGCCAGAATTCACACTTATTGAACTTCGCATACAGTTGTTCTCTTTGTAAGATGTCCAGAGCAATCCTTAGATGGGTTGCATGGGTTTCTTCTTCGTCTGAATATATCAAGATGTCGTCTATGAAGACTACGACGAACTTGTCTAATTGTTCTTGAAAAACTCGGTTCATTAGATCCATGAACGCGGCAGGCGCATTGGTCAGTCCGAACGGCATTACTAGGAACTCGTAATGTCCATAACGGGTTCTGAATGCGGTTTTGTGGACGTCTTCAGCCTTGATCCTCAACTGGAAATATCCCGAGCGAAGATCAATCTTACTGAAAATTCTTGCCCCCTGCATCATGATACCTTTAGGTAGGATTCATAAGAAACTTTATTACTAAATAAAATGTTTCGTTTTCTTACCCGAAGCTGATCGAACAGGTCGTCGATCCTTGGCAAGGGGTACTTATTCTTTATGGTGATTTTATTGAGCTCTCTATAGTCGATACACAACCGCATACTTCCGTCCTTCTTTTTGACGAACAGTACCGGAGCTCCCCAAGGTGAAACACTTGGACGTATCAGCTTCTTTTCCAATAACTCCCGTAGCTGCTCCTTCAGCTCTTTCAGCTCTGCGGGGCCATTCTGTATGGAGCCTTCGATATTGGTTCAGCTCCTGGAATCAGATTGATCTCGAAAGCTATTTCCCGCTCCGGGGGAAGGCCTGGCAATTCTTCTGGAAAAACTTCCGGGTATTCTCGGACTACCGGAACTTGGGTTAAATCCGTGGGTGCTTGGTCAGTGTTTATAGCATAGACCAGATATCCTTGATGTCCTTTCTTTAAAGCTTTACTGGCGCGAATTGCATTTACATAAATGTTCCTAGGGTTCTTTCGTAACTTTGATCCCCCTTGAAATGTTACGTCTTTATGCGTGGGGTCCTTAAAGGTAACTTGCTTTTCACTACAATCGATGTTGCACAGTTCTTGGAAAGCCAGTCCATTCCAAGAATCACATCGAAATCCGTCATAGGTATGGAAATCAAATCGGCATCAAACCGATGGTTATTAATTTCAAGTTCACAATTGTTGAACACCTGGTGAGCTACGAGCACCTGCTCCCCAGCTGCTTGGATTCTATAAGGTGCATCACTATAGGTGGGCTCTTTCTCAATATTCTTTGGAATTTCTTGGATATGAAAGAGTGGCTGGCGCCACTGTCAAATAGTACGTTGGCAGGTATGGAACATGCTAATATAACTCCTGAATCACATAATTCTTACTAAGCAACCATAAGGCAACGATGTTGTAAAGAAAAGTAGTACGGTTTCAGAAAATTACCTGTTCACTACATTTTCGGCTTCCTCAGCAGCTGCGTCAGTCATAGCGTGGACTCGTGCGTTGGTACGCTGGCGCTGAGGTTTTGATGGCTGTTGCTGTTGCTGGGTTCCCTTTTCAGGACATTCTCTGGCCATGTGTCCTTTTTTTCCCGCATCCAAAGCAGGTGGTCCCTTTGTTTTGGCAGTCCTTTAGGATGTGCCCAGTCTGACCACATCCGAAACATTTGCCGGCCTGGACATAACATTCTCCTACATGGAACCTTCCACAGTGAGCGCATTTTGGAATGGCAAGTTGTCCCTGATTCTGTGATTGGTTTTTCTGGGAGCGACGCTGAAATCGGTTCTTCCCTTGGCGCCCTGGCCCCTTGGTGTTTTGCTTGGCGGTCTTACGGGGCCCTCCGCTTCCGGTCGTCTCCCTTCCCCTCTTCTGATTAAACTCATCCCTGCGGATGCTATCTCGCTCAATTCGATAGCAGGCATCTAAAAGGGCACCGAAGTTGGCTGGGTTGGCATTAACCAACCAGGTTCGGATTCTAGGGTTCAGCCTCTCTCAAATTTCAGCATCTTTGTTTCTTCGTCATTCATGTGGATGGTTGGAATCTTCCCAAAGCTATAAATTTATTGGCGTAATCAGCGACCGTCATTCCCGACTCTTGCATTAAGGATTCAAATTCATGTCTTTTCTGTAGTTTGACTGATGGGGGTATGTAGAACTTATTAAATTCCTGTAGAAACCTTTCCCAGGGAATTGGTCTTGGCAAAGCTTGGAGATTGGCCTTCCACCATTGGTTGGCCTCTCCTAACAGAAAGGGTCTGACTGCTTGAGTTTTCATCTCCTCTGGGGCTCTGATCAGTTCGAAGCAATTTTCTACCTCATCAAGCCATTTTTCAGCCATATCAGAATCTGACTTCCCTTCGAACGGCGGAACATTGGCTCTTTTCAACTTCTCAAAGTAATACTGAGCATCTCTAATCGGCTCGTGAGGTTGAGGGTTATTCTGCTGGAGCATCACTTGTCCAATTTGTGTAACCGTTTGGCAAAAGTTTTGAAAAGTATTCATGTCTGGCATCATAGGTGGAAAAGGTCCTTGTGGTGGAGGGACATTCTGCACTGGCGGTGGTTCTTGGCCTTGAGGTGGTGGAGGTGGAGGGGCCTGAGCGGGTGGAGGTGGGACAGGCTCTTGCACCTCGGGCCTAGCTCTGGTCGGTCTCCCTCTGGGTCGTACCATCTGCAGCACGCAGTGTCGACTTTATTCAGTACCGGAACGTCATAACCGGTAACAAAATGTAACTGAACATATCGGGAGAACATATACATACATTACTTTTAGGATAGGTCGTTAGGTGAACCTACCACTGGGCCGTGCCCTACTTGTTGGTCAAATCGTTCCGTTCTAAGGTCAACTCTCATCTAAGATCATTCTTAGGTCTAAGATCAAACTTAGTCGACTATAATCATAACTTAGTTCTACATTTGCCCGGATCTGGAGCCTTAGCTCTGATACCACCTGTGGCGCCCCGCACCCCGGCCCCGCCGAAGTCGGTGCACCCGCCGTACTTCACTAAGGAGAGTACTAGGCGTCATCCATACGCGTCGTGATCCATGATAGAATTGCATGGATTTTCGTGCTTACGCGCAATAAGTAAGCGAAACCGTGGCAGAATTTAAAACTTCAAATTAAAGCATCGTCACAAGCAGTTTAAGTTTACAACCCACATAAACCGTAGCAGAAACGACAAAAGTAAATTGTTTCCCATCACAACTTCAAAACATCATCATCCCTTAATGCTGGTACGCTCGGGCTACTAATCCTGGCCATCCTCCAATGCACTCACGGGTAGGGAACCCTAGGCTCGTCATCAATCCATTCAACTTTATCTCCTGCCACCTCTGGAGAGAAAAATAGGGTGAGTGACAACGTCACCATCAAGTACATATAATATATAATCAATGAGTTAAAAGTACGAGCAAACCGAACCCCAAATAATATTTGGTTTGGAAACATACCTGCCCTCCGACCATCATTCGATATGGATCATCGCTTAATGTAATAAGGTCGTAACTTAATAAAATCACTAGTTAGAGCGAAATATAACATAAGGAGGCTGTAACATGCATTGACGAATAACACAATAATCATCATCACTTAGGTTATACAAATCATTGACAACTTAGTCTAAGTATCATGTGTGCTACACAATGACTCCATACGTGACATGCATGCATATGCACATGTAATGCGTCATGATAAAATGAGAAAATGACTTTTCATGCTTTACTTTCAAATCATTATCGTCATAAAACAATAGAGTGTTCAGATCTATCTTCCCGGATCTGAGGCGGTAACTTCACCCCTTCGAATCTATTACTCCCAGAGTCGGAATGGTAACGTCATCATACTCGCAAGGTCTATTCTATTCCGGGCCCGCACGGTCATCATACTCGCAGGGTCTATTCTATTCCGGGCCCGCACGGTCATCATACTCGCAGGGTCTATTCTATTCCGGGCCCGCACGGTCATCATACTCGCAGGGTCTATTCTATTCCGGGCCCGCACGGCCATCATACTCGCAGGGTCTATTCTATTCCGGGCCCGTACGGTCATCATACTCGCAGGGTCTATTCTATTCCGGGCCCGCACGGTCATCATACTCACAGGGTCTATTCTATTCCGGGCCCACACGGTCATCATACTCGCAGGGTCTATTCTATTCCGGGCCCGCACGGTCATCATTCATACTGGCCAGTTCATACTCACACACGGTACCGGTGGGGAAGCGTTCTTTTAAAAACCCAAAAATCATCTCTTTTTGAAAACGCTTTTCATCTTTCTTTCACGTAAAATCCATGCCATAAATCATGCATGTGACGATGAATGTAATATATGACATGTGACATGCGAACGACGGCATAGTGCATAACAAAAACGAATGGACACATTCCCGTTGACATGCTGGAATTTTCCAGCTTCGTAACGTCTACTTCTTCTTAGGAGTTTTCTTCTAAAATGCACGTTTTAGACCCATTTAACCACATGTACTCCTCCGTGACTGTCATAAGTGAATGCCATGCATGTGTTGCGAACTTACGATATCAATATGGGACTCATTTACTCATTTTCATAAAACAATGCAATCTGAATTCTGAAACGACCATATTTTACTATAAAATTTATTGTGACAAATCCTTTAATCTTTTTCTGGAAATTCCAATTCCCTAACTTAATACACTCATTGAGCTAGCATCCTGCCAATTTTTAGCCCAAGACCGATTCTCTAAGGCCTTGTTCCAGATCATGCAAAGTGTGACATAAATTCTGTCTATCCAGCCTAATTCAGTTTGACCCGTTTTACTAGGAAATTAATTAAAAATAAACCACAACTTATTTTGATAAAATTCCAACTGCTATCTCTCCTTTATTCATGAGGCTAGTACCATGCCGAAAATTAATGGATTTGCATACCCCTAAGGTCCATTTTTAGGCTACTAAACACATTACTTGAATTCTGTCCAGTACAACTTTTCCAGTAAGACCAATCTTAGTAGAAAATTCATTAAAAACAAACCGTGGCTCTTTTTAAGGTGATTCCAACTCTTACACCTAACAAACACATAAAAATATTAGCATACCAAAACTCAGTGGAATTGAAGGTCCCTAAGGTCCTTTTTCTGTCTTCAGAAAACAGCCTAATTTCGGTCCATCCCCAGAATTTTCCAGTGATCATATATCCGTTCTAAATATTCATATCTCACCTTTTTGTCACCAATACTTAGCAACCACTTTGAGATGAACACACGCACCCTTCATCGACAGCCTAAATATTGGTGCATGCAAGGAAAACGATATACTCAAGAGTATTTTAAGCCTAACACACAACAAGGTCAAACCTTATCCCCATTCCCTTGCTAAAATGACATTTTTCATTTAGAACTCACCCAACATCCCTTACCCTTCCACCGTGAGCTATTGGTCATGAAAGGAAGGATCTTAACACATCCAAGCCTAGATTGACACTTAAACATGCATAAGATCATCAAAGGACTCATCTTTGGAGCAAAGTGCCCCTCCTACCACATTTACATACATGGGGCCGAAAGTTTTGGACTTAAAACTCACCATTTCACAACTAAGATCAAATCTTAGACATTTCTAGCCATTCATGCACATACTTTCACATCTAAACCATAAAAAGTGTAGTGTACTTGCCTTGTTTGCTTACTCTTCTTGGATAGGTGGAAAGTTGAAGTCTTTCTCTCCTCTACACAACATTCCCACGGTGGTGGGGAAGAAGGAAGGAAAGATGGTTAGTCTATGCTTTTAACTCAATATTCTTTCAAAAGAAAGGTAGAGGGCTTACCGAAAGAAGTGTGAGTTGTGTCCAAGCTTCTCTAAGCTAGAGTTCTTGAAAGCTTGGAATCCTTGAGCCTAGAGACCATGAAGGTCACGGTTTTGGAGCAAAGAGAGGCACACCATGAGTTTCATCTTCATAAAAGTAGAAATGTCTTCTTAGGAGGCTAAGAATACTTACCCAATGTCACTTAGCTTTAGAGAAATTCACTTCTCCTTGGGGGTCCTCTTGGCCGTGGGTTGGAAGAGGAAGAAGGAAGTAAAGAAGTTCCTTTGCTCTTGAAATGTTCAAGTGTATGTTAGAGGGAAAATCCTTTCTCTCTTGGCTAGGTTAGCCGTTGGGTATAAGGGGTGGGGTTAGGGTTTGCCTTAGTTCTTCAAGTTGGGTGGCTTAACCATGGTCACCTTTGGCTAACCAAGATTACTTTACCACTAACTATAGTTGCTTTAGTCCAACCATGGTTCCTTTTTGACTAACCATAGTTCTTTTTAGGTTTGGTTAGGTTAACTTTCATTAAGTCTAGCCACCCTTCTTAATTAGCCTCTCCCCCCCCCCCCTCTCTTTCCTAATGAACCCGGCGGTTGGGGGTCTTTTAATGACCTCCAACTAGCCCTTGCAATTAATTCTTGCTACCCTTTTTTTTCTACAAAAAAAATAATAATACTCATCTTATGCTATTAGGCCATTTTCCTTTTTAATAAGGCTTTTAGGAATAGCCCTTCTTGGCTATGGGCCGAGAATCACAAGGCCATGAGACAATTGGATCTTGTCTTGTAATACATGTAGTGTGCTCCTAATATACTTACAACGATCATTGACTTAATCAATTGCAAACACAAGCGTGCATTGCCACATATTCACTAGTTCGACTTTAGGTACAAGAAGGATTCTATAATTGGGTTACAACATATATATTGTAAAATTCCCTATTTTTGTATAACTAATAGTTAACCTCTTATCATAATCAAACCATTAACTCTTTAACGTTATATTTTTTTCTTTTATATTCTGGTTGGTGTGGGAATGATGATGATGATAAACGGACCTTGGCAAAATTTGGTTGGCATGGGAATGCAAAGAAATTTAAGTTCAAAAACTTATTATTTATGTGAGTGAATTAAAAACATATCTTGTAACATAAAAAGATAAAGTAGCATCATCGTATTGCGTACTATGACATGATAGCCCGGAAGAAAAGAATAATTCAAATGTAGAACTTTTCACCAGGTGGAGTGCTTTCACAATGAATCATCAAATGCTTTCCAAGGAAACTGAATCAAAGATTTGCATGACAAAAGAAAAAGCTCCTAAACACAAATGAAAGTGAGGGGCATTTGATTTGGACTTGGATATCGGTATCGGAATCAGAATGATAAATGGTAGAAGCGGAATAGGTTTAAAGTGTATGTGTGGTATAGAACCTGTAATAGGTATCATTGTCATCAATATTATTTGGAACACATTTGAGAAGGAATGAGAATTAAAGGGCATGCACACACACGGTGGTGACATGGTAGTAGCACATGGTGGTGTCACATGGTGAGGTGCAGTGGTGCCCTGGTGGTAGCATGGTGGTGATGCAGTGGTGGTGGTGTGATGGTAGGATGGTGGCATGGTGGTGGCAGTGGAGTGGCGGTGCGACGACGAGTGGCGGCAACAATAGCGGTGAGTTGGGGGGTATTGGAATATGAATTTTTTTTTTGAAGTTAAAAGATGTTTGAAAAAATATTAAAAAGATATTTTATACTTTGGAAATGAAAAAATGAGAAAAACACATTGTGAAACACAAATCTGTCACATAGATCGATCTATGTATACTTCAGTCTCTAAAATGAGACATAGGTCGATCTATGTTAGAACTGTACAAAAATAAAACCACATGCTCAACATCAATCTCACAGGTTAAAGCACAGCGATCAATCGATGTTACATCAGTCTTTAAAGTAAGAGATATTAATCGATCGATGTGGTTAAGGTTCAAAATTGTAACCACACAGTTTAACATCGATCTCTTATGCTAAAGACATCGATCGATCGATGTGGCATCAGTCTCTAAAAGAAGAGACATCGATCGATCGATGCAGATGAGGTGCAAAACTTCAAATAACACTGTAAGACATCCATCTCTCAACAAAAGACATCGATCGATCGATGTGACATCAGTCTCTAAAACATGAGATATAGACTGATCGGTGTAGCCCATAATTCAAATTTTTATAGCCGTTGGAACAAAATCCAAGGAAGATTCAAAAAGTGTTTTCTCTCTCCAATCTTACTCAAATCTCTTGCGGACTTCTCCGTGACATCTATAATGCTTTCTCGAGTATTGTATACATGTTTAAGATATTCTAGGGGCTATGGAGCATCAAATCGAACTATAGGATATTTAAAGGCTATTTAGACATCTTCAAGACACTTGACTGAGTTGAAAACTTTATGGAGGCAGCAAAAACATGGCTCACACCTTCTATATATTGAAGAAGCTCAGAGGCATTTACACACTTTCATTCTCTTCAAGCTTCATCTCCTATTGTTGTAAAAAACTCTCAAGGGTGCAAAAGTGCTTAAAATCCACTAAGCCCTTGTTGCTTTGTATCCATCGTTGTATTGTAAGAGTAATAGTCTAGCACAAGAGAAATTAAACATATTTAATCCATTACTTGTGCTTTAGACTCATTTGAAAGTGTAATCATACTACTTTTCCAAAACCCACTTGGTAAAATTTTTTTGGTAGAACTTTGTTGAAGTTGTGAACAAGCAAGGATTTGTTCTTGCTTGTACCCGCTGTTGTTGTTATTGCAGAAAGTGTTTTGTGCAATAAGTTGTTGTTGCATAGTTGTTGTTTGCGCTAGTTGTTAGTGTAAATATTGTTGTTGTTTTTTCTTGTTTCTTATTAAAGGTAATAAAAAAAAGTTATTGTGGAAAAGCCACTTCGAAAACAAAATGATAGTGGAATAGAATCAAATAGCAACACACAATATCGTGCGTCTTTATCAAATATTTCTCATCTTATTTTTTTTATCAATTTGGAGAATTTTTTAGCGTGCTTGAATAAAATCAAAATAAACCTAAAAAATATCCCAACATTCTATTCACACTCCCTCCTCTAGAGTGATTGTCACGGAACTAACAGGCGACGGGGTGGTGGCATGGTGGCGGCGCGCTCTAGCACAGTTGCGGCATCTTGTGGTGCACTGAAATGGAGGAATGTGTTTTGATACCCGAGTGAAACAGATGATATCATTTGGGTATCAATCTATAGGTTTGATACCCGAGTGAAACACACGATTTCACTTGTGTATCAATATATATGTTTGATACTTAAGTGAAACCAGGTATCGATATACAGGTTTGATACTCAACTGAAACCCATAGATTGATTCACATGGCCTTTTAAAAAACATTTGATGCCATTCCATGATTTCAAAACTCACCAACCAAACGACCTCCAAGTTTTTGAGAATGGGATATGAATTCATACTTTTTCACCTAGGTATTCGATGATTGATTCTGATTTATCTCTTTTACACAGCTCCAAAAGACTGAACGAGTGGAGGTATGGGCCACAATCTTTTGCTCTCAAGTAAGTTTTGACAATGAACCAAAAAGCCGATGGAATCTAAGAGAGCCCATCCATCCACTGCTGTCCTAAAAACCTCTGCTTTTTTCCATCATTCTCTTTGCTTTTACCTGCTATTCCGAAATCATTGCTCATTTACTAAGCCCAACAAAAAGTATAAGGAAGCATCACTCATGATGGACAGTTAAAAGAGGGACAAGGGTTTTGCATCTTTGTATGCTAGAATACACCATAAATCGTACAAAATCTAAGATACAATTGAATTATTGTTTGACTCTGCAGTTTGTTGTCTGCCCTTTTTTATATATGAATAAAGCCCATTACTTCTTTTCTTTTCTTGTTGATGTTCCATATTTCTTTCCATGCGTTACACTTTATTTCTGAAATATATTTTCTTGCATCCCAGGTTCTTATAGTCATGTCTCAAAAGCAATATTTAAAAGAAAAGGAAAAGAAAAAGAAAAAGAGACATATTGCAGTCATGTCATTTCGTGTTTGACTTCCTAAAC
Source organism: Eustoma russellianum (assembly GCA_036186865.1). Taxonomy (NCBI): domain Eukaryota; kingdom Viridiplantae; phylum Streptophyta; class Magnoliopsida; order Gentianales; family Gentianaceae; genus Eustoma; species Eustoma russellianum. The sequence goes on from AP025053.1 coordinate 12,256,331, forward strand.
TTAAAATGTCCAATGGATTCTTGGAGCAAAAAGTACACTCTCAAGTCCAGAAGAACCCCACCGCCTAAGTCTCAAAAAACATTGTGTATGATGTAAATTCAGGAGCCAGCGGGCTTCTAGGTTAGGTGAGACCTACACAGTGACCCACACAAGATGTCCTCCTACAAACCAAGCATTCGACCTATGAACAGGAGAAGACTACACTTTGCGTGTCCCTGGAATCAAACTTTTGATTTCTTAGAACCAATCTCAACCCAAATACCAAATAAGCTGTCGTGAAGGCCTACCCAAATGGGGTCTCGTTTGTCATACTAGTCTGTCTGGATGCCGTAACAACTTATCTGTTTCCTTCCAAAATTTCCCCACTCAGGGATCTTTACAAGAAAGCCATATCTTCTGCTACTAAACTACAGCAGCTGTAAAAACAAAAGTACTAGAACAACATACCTTTCCTTCTGGTTTGTTGCCGGGGGGAGAGGGGGGTTTGGTGGAAATGGTTGGTGTACCATACTAAATTTCTTCCAAATGTAAAAGGAACATCAAAAATAAAGATAAAATGTCCAACCAAACAACCAACTTCTCCTACTCGTTTCTTTCCTTTTTTTATCCCTTCCTCCGCCACACCCCAACCCACCCTTCAAAATCCTTCTCTATTTTCCTTTCCATTTTCTTTTCTTTTATGGGATGGTGAGGGTTGGGGGTGAGAAGACCACATGCTTCAAAACTTGTACACTATCTCTGACTACACAAATCCAAAAGCTTCTTCCTCCCTTCAACAATTTCATCCAAGAAATCATCAAGCTGCCCAATGATATTCTCAGTACCAGATCTCACCCCTCCAAACTGAAGTAAAAGAAATCAACACAGGCACATACAAAACATCACTCGCTTTGTATTATTCAGAAAATCACTCAAAACCGAAAAAGTGTTCTTGCACCACCCTTATGCCGCCAGTCCTTCGGTCGGCTCTATTAGAGAAAAACCAAAGACTCCTCTTTGAAAAACCCTTATAACAAACTGGATAACTACCAAGACTTTTAGACAAAATAAGCTAACCATAAATTCTATCTAGATTCCTAAAACTTAGGAATTTCAAACTAAAGGATAATGAGGAAACTTATCCAACAATCTCCCCCTTAATTTCCGAATTCGTCCTTGTCACATCTCGAACGCCAACCACCATTCGCATGTCTTGGAACCTCACTCGCGCCAACGGCTTGGTCAAGATATCCGCCCTTTGCTTATCACCACAAACGTACTCCACTTCAACTAACCCAGTTTCAACACATTCTCGTATGAAATGATATCGAGTATGTATATGCTTGCTCCTTCCATGAAACACTGGGTTCTTCGTAAGTGCTATAGCCGATTTATTGTCCACATATATAACAACCTTTTCTTGCTTCCAACTTGTTATCTCACCCAACAATTCTTGAAGCCATATCGCTTGACACGCTGCTGAGGTTGCTGCCATAAATTCGGCTTCACACGAAGACAAGGCAACCGTCTTCTGCTTTTGAGAGCACCACGTGATGGGCGAATCATTAAAGTAAAACACATGTCCAGTAGTGCTCTTACCATCATCTTGATCGATATTGTGACTGCTATCACTATATCCAACAAGTCGCTTACTCAAATTTCTTCTATACTCCAAGCCGAAGGATAGCGTCCCCTTCAAGTATCTCATTATCCGTTTAATAGCATCACCATGTGACTTTCTTGGATCTTGCATATAGCGATTAACAACTCCCACAGAGTAAGCTAGATCGGGTCTCGTGTGCAATAAATGGCGTAGGCATCCAACCGACCTTCGGTACCTAGTAGCGTCCAGCTCCTCCTCGTCTTCGGCCTTAGAAAGCTTAGCCCCAGGGTCCATTGGTACTTGGCATGCATTACACTCAAACAGACCCGATTCCTTGAGTATTTTTAATGCATACCCTTCTTGCTTCAAGGTGATGCCTTGATGAGTTTGTGATACCTCTATGCCGAGGTAGTACGAAAGCAAACCTAGGTCCGCCATTTCAAACTTCGTTCCCATATCCAACTTGAACCTTTGAATAATAGACGCACTTGTTCCCGTCACAAATAAATCATCAACATACACGGCTACAACAAGTAGATTTTCATCTTGTATTTTCTTATACACCGATTTCTCTTTGGTGCAACGAACGAAACCCAAGCCTTTTAATATCTCGTCTAGCTTTGTATTCCAACATCTTGGTGCTTGATGCAACCCATACAAGGACTTTGAAAGCTTGTACACCTTGTCTTCCTCTCCCCTCCTTTCGAATCCTTCAGGTTGCGTAACATAGACTTGCTCCTTCAACTCACCATGTAGGAATGCTGTCTTGACATCGAGGTTGTTACAGTCGTGAAAAAAAAGGGGAATAAAGAAATAATAATAATAATATATGATGATAATAATAATAATAATAGAGGATAAAGATAAAAGAAAAAAAGGGGGAATAGTAATAAAATGAAGGATAGAGATAAATACAATTAAATGGTAAGTAGAGTTACACTAGGAAACCTAAACCAAAATCTAATGGGAAACCTAAAATCTACCCTAACTTCCCCCACCATATATATATATATATATACATATATACGCATAACAAAAAAACCCCACCCAGCCGCACACACGCACACGAACAAAAAAAAGAAAAGAGAAAACAAAAAGAGACAAGAAGAAGGCAAGCGAGGCCCCGAACCCAAGTTTTCATCCGTTGAATTTATTCGTGTTATCATCAATCGAGGTAGGTGCCTCTTCCCCCTCAAACGAGTATAATACATGCATGATTTGATGATATATTTATGTGATTCGTTGTTTTTATTGTTTAATATGTGAATTTTGTCTTGTTTTATATGAGAAAGCATGAGATGTGTTGTATATGGCTTTATGTGTATGTGCGTGTGTATTGAAATTGATGGTTGTTGTGATTCGGATTGGAAACACCCTTGAATCAAATCAAAAGGTTGAATATTTTCACACTTAGGGTTCTTTAAAATTGCGTTTTGGCCTTAGAATAAGTTCATCTAGCTCGGAATAGGTTGGGATTGGGTTGAAAGTCAAAAAAATGGGTCTGACGGACAAGTTTCAGGGGGGGCGCGTGGGGCCCACGCGTGGCCCCTAACGGCGCGTCCGGACACGTGATGACGTGTCCACCTTCAAAAGTTGCGTCTCGTTATAACGAGTCCAACGCAACTGGTTTGAGATCAATCGGAGTTAAAACGAAGATTTTATGGGGGTTAGAAGGAAATAGAAAAAAAATAAAAAAAAGAAAATGTTGTTGGACCGGCCAGGCTGCCGGACCGGACCGGATGGCCAGCAGACCGGACCAGGTAGCAGGCCGGCCCAAACCGAAAAATAAAAAAAATCTGGAAATTAATTTCTGAAATGAATAAATAATAAATAATTAATTAAAATTAGTTTAAAATTCCAGAAAAATATATTTAATTATCAGAAAATTCTAAATAAATTCCAGAAAATATAAAAGGTTAAAATTAAATTATTTTCACTTAATTTCTGAATTTTAGTAAATTTAAATAATTAAAAATAATTAGTAGTAAATAGAATTAATTAAGGAAAAATCAGTAGAAAATTCTAGAAAATTAATACAAGCTAAAGAAAAATAAGGGGATGTTAAATAACAACTTTCCAATATTCAAAAATTTTACGAAGCCAAATATTGAGTGCCGGAGATGGTGAGGATGGGCGTACGGGCCCTAGACGACTTTGTTGTTGCATTCATGGCACGTGCATTTGCATGAGGTATACTACGTCTATAGGGCGTGGGTATCGGAATGACTTACCGTGTCTATAGGGCACCGGGGTCATGAGACAGGCCGCGTCTATAGGGCGGGGGTGTCCAAACAGCAAGTGATGGCTAGAGACCACGACGTTGGATTTAGGACCCAGGATCATGCATTGCATATAGGTCTAGGTGCATATTGCATGACATGATTCTTGTTGCATGTGACATGTTAATTGAGCATGCATCACGAACTTGCGTATTTTTATGTGGAGTGCTCTAATTATCGCACTTACTTTATCTTATGTGGTTTTATCTTTTATTTATGTGCTATGTGGTTATATCATATCTATGTGCTATGTGGCTATATCATTTTGATATGTACGTTTTGTATTTGTTTGAGGCGGGCATCTACTGGGTGATTTCTGTCACTCACCCCTACTTCCCAGGTGAGCCGGATGAGGACTACGAGCGCATCTTCGTTGAGGACGGGAAGGACATAGTAGAGTGGGCTGGTTGATAGTTGCATCTAGGATACGATGGGACTCTGCAGCTGATTGTTCTTAGTTATCTTTGGGGATTTTCACAGACTTCTTTATTGTTTTATTGTCAGACTTCCTTTTATTTAGTGATGTAATAACAATTATTCGAGTTTAATTTAAGTTATGATTTACGTTTCCGCGAAAAAAATTTCTACGTCATTTCTGACAAGTAAGAGATTGGTTCAACGCTTTGTATTCTCCTTAGCGAGATACGGCGGATGCACTGTTCCTGAGGCTAGGGCTCGGGAGCGGGGCGCTACAGGTGGTATCAGAGCCGAGGCTTCAGATCCGCCTCAGAAATGCAGGATGAATTAGAACACTTAGACATAAGTTACGATTTTACCCTAATAAACTAGTAGACTTAAGCGATGATCTTAGACCTAAGTTACGATCGGGTTATGGGAGGTGTATGCCGATGGTGAGCTTTCCTTGTCTAATTATCGATTTATCAGCGCTCAACCTTTCAACTTAATATTGACTAATCGGTATTCGTCTCATGAACTCAAATTCCGGATAATGCCTCCATGACGCGAGCCGACAGCTGGAAATAGAGGACACGATGACGATGATCAGTAGGGTCAGAGGCCCATTCCTCAGGTCCTTGCAGATACCTTACCCACGCTGACTACATTGGTGGCCCAGCAGCAGATACAGATGGCTCACATGCAGCAACAGCAGCCACCACCAGAACCACCACCCTAGGGGGCTTCAATTTTTCTACCGGGAGATGCAGAACTACCGGATACCTATGTTCAGGGGTAACACACGACCAGAGGAGCAGAGAACTGGCTCAAAAACGTGTCTGAGTAGTTGAGGTTGATGCAGGTTCCGAATGGCCTGAAGGTTACTGTGGTTGTACCATTCTTAGAGGGTGATGCCGAGAAATGGTGGCAGGGCGTGGCACGCAGACTGACACCACCGCCGACATAGACCTGGTTCAGAGAGGAGTACCAGAAGCATTATGTTTCTGAAAGTGGCATTCAGAGGAGGATGACGGAGTTTCAGCTTCTTACACAGGGGTCCATGACTGGAGACCAGTATTTTGAGAGCTTCCATGCACTTGCGAGAGACACGCCCGTCATCATGGATAACGAGAAAGCGAAGATGCCGAAGTTCAAGATCGGCTTGAGCTCTCGCATTAAGCCATTGATCATCTGCACCCAGCCTACCTCTTTTGAAGAGTTGTTGGAGGTGTGTCTTGAGGTCGAGGGTGATCTCGAGAGGGTTGCAGCAGTCAACAGGACTAAGAGACCATGAGAGGAGTTCTGTCCTGGGAGATCGGAGAGATGGCTGAAGATTCTGTACCGCCATCTTACCGGGAAATCTTTCAGACCACCACAGCAGCAACAGGGATTGGCGTCTCGACCATTCATGATTGAGGGTCCCACAGCGACGGCGGCATAGCCACTTAAGGCAGTTGGACCGCCACCCCCAATATGTACACATTGTGGTTATTCGCACACATATCAGTGCTGGAGAGTTCAGAAGGTTTGCTGCAACTATGGCAAACATGGACATTACGCTAGAGAGTGACCTACACTGGCACAAGCCCCTCCACCACAAGGTCAGAAGTAGCAGAAAGCAAAGGGGAGGACATTCCGGTGGTATGAGAATTTAAGGATGGCTTCCCTGATGAGCTACCAGGTTCACCACCGAGCAGAGAAGCAGAGTTCGAGATTGATCTCATACCCGAAGGCGAAACGATCTCGAAGGCGCCACACAGGATGGCACCAGCAGAGTTAAAGGAGTTCAAGGAATAGTTACAGGAGTTGCTGGACCGGAAGTTCATCAGACCTAGTGTTTCGCCCTAGGGGCACCGGTATTATTTGTGAAGAAGAAGGACGGTAGTCTGAGGCTAGGCATCGACTATCGTGAGCTTAATAAGACCACAATACAGAATAAATATCTACTACCAAGGGTCGACGATCTATTTGATCAGTTGAAAGGTGCCAGAGTGTTCTCGAAGATTGACCTCCGATCAGGCTACTATCAGTTGAGAATTAAGGTGGAGGATATAGCAAAGACGGCATTCCGCACTCGATACGGGCACTACGAGCTTCTTATAATGCCCCTTTGGACTGACGAATGCACCTGCGGTCTTTATGGATTTGATGAACACAGTGTTCAGGAAACAATTGGATCGTTTCGTAGTAGTGTTCATCGAGACATCTTGGTGTATTCACCTGATGAAGAGACGCATATTGAACACTTGCGGGAGGTATTGGAGACTCTCAGGAAGAAAAAGTTGTATGCAAAGTTCAGCGAGTGCGAGTTCTGGTTAGAGAGTGTGACTTTCTTAGGCCACGTGATTTTTGAGAAGTGCATTTCTGTTGATCCAAAGAAGATAGAGGTGATTACAGAATGGCTCCGACCTACTAATGTAACTGAGGTGCGCAGTTTTCTTGGCCTTGACGGTTATCACCGCAAATTCGCAGCACCTCTAAGTCGACTGACTCAAAAAAAAGACCAAATCCCTATGGACCTCCGAGTGTGAGAAAAGTTTTATGGAGGTTGACGACTGCACCAGTATTGGCATAGCTCTCTGACACTGAAGGGTTTGTCATTTACGACGACGCCTCGAAGAATGGGCTAGGGTGTGTGTTAATGTAGAGAGATAGGGTTAGTGCATACGCTTCGAGGCAGCTGAAACAATGTGAACAAAATTTTCCGACTCATGATCTGGAGCTGGCAGCGGTGGTGTTTGCGTTAAAGATCTGGCGTCATTATCTATACGGTGTAAAGTGCGAAGTCTTCACCGATCATAAGAGCTTGAAATATCTATTCACACAGAAAGAGTTGAATATGCGTCAAAGGAGATGGCTTGAGCTACTAAAAGATTTTGACCTGACCATCAGTTACCACCCAGGAAAGGCTAACCGAGTTGCAGGTGCCTTGAGTGGAAAGTCTAATCACGCCAGACAGACATCATTGGAGAAAGAGATGGCATAGTTTGATCTTGACATTGTTGATTCCACTGCTAATGTTCTGACGGCCTTAGTTATTACACCATCTCTGATTGAGCGGATTAAGGAGGAGCAGAAGGAGGATGTGACGCTCCGAGATATCCGAGAGAGAATGTGGACCAGTCTGATTGAGGGCTTCCAGATTCATGATGATGGCAGTATCTGGTACCAAGGAAGGTTGTGTGTGCCTGATGTGGAGAGTCTAAGGAAGGAGCTATTGAAAGAAGCACACAATTCGAAGTTGTCGATTCATCAAGGTGCTACGAAGATGTATAACGATCTAAAGAAACATTAATGGTGGAGTGGATGAAGAGACACATCGCTGAGTTCATTGAGAGATGCCTTGTTTGTTAGCAAGTTAAGGCAGAGCATCAGAGGCCGGGAGGTTTGATGTTGCCGTTGGATATACCGGAGTGGAAGTTGGAGCATATGACGATGGATTTTGTTATAGGGCTTCCTAAAAACAAGAAGCAACAATGACATGATCTGGGTAATTGTTGACCGATTGACGAAGTCGGCTCACTTTTTACCTGTGCCGAGTGACGTGACCCTGGAGGGACTGGTGACACCGTACATTGATGATATTGTCATCCTTCTTGATGATATTGTCATCCTTCTTGGGGTTCCAGTTAGTATTGTTTAAGACCGTGACCCGAGGTTCACCTCCCGATTCTGGTCAATTTGTCAGAGAAGGTTGGGAACAGAGCTACGTTTGAGCAATGCGTTCATCCTCAGACCGATGGACGGTCGGAGAGGACCATTCAGACTTTAAAGGATATGATGAGGGCTTGCGCACTAGACCTCAGAGAGAACTGGGATGGTATGATCAAGCTAATTGAGTTATCATACAACAATAGCCACTATAATGCCATCGGCATGACACCCTTTGAGACGCTCTACGGACGTAAGTGCAGGTCCCACTGTTCATGTGAATGAGGTTGGCGAGCGTATTATTACCGGCCCTCAGTTGGTCGAACATACTAGAGAAAAGGTGAAGTTAATACGTGATAGGCTCAAGGTTGCGTAAGACAGAAGTAAGAGTTGGGCAGATTCAATGAGGCGTCCTTTAGAGTTCGCTGTGGGCGAGAAGGTTATTTGAGAGTGTCGCCTATGAAGGGGGTTTCACGATTTGGTTTGAAGGATAAGCTGAGGCCCCGCTACATTGGCCCATATGAGGTACTCGAGAGGGTCGATACCTTGGCCTACCGATTAGCGTTACCCCCTGCCTTGGCTCAGGTTCACAGCGGGTTTCATGTTTCTCACTTGAGGACATATGTTTCGGATCGGAGCCATGTTTTAGATGCGCCACCGTTGAGAATTCGACCGGACACGACCTATAAGGAGACTCCTATCAGGATCGTGGATCGCAAGGACCAAGTTTGAGACACCGAGCCATCCCTTATGTTAAAGTCCAGTGGACAAATCAAAACGAGCGCGAGGCGACTTGAGAGCTCGAGGAGCTGGTGCGAGAGAGATATTCACAGCTCTTCGAATAAGGCACGTCAAGTTTCGAGGACGAAACTTTTTGTAAGGGGGGTAGGATGTTACAGTCGTGAAAAAAAAGAGAATAAAGAAATAATAATAATAATATATGATGATAATAATAATAATAGAGGATAAAGATAAAAGAAAAAAAAGGGGGAATAGTAATAAAATGAAGGATAGAGATAAATACAATTAAATGGTAAGTAGAGTTACACTAGGAAACCTAAACCAAAATCTAATGGGAAACCTAAAATCTACCCTAACTCCCCCCACCATATATATATATACATATATACGCATAACAAGAAAAACCCCACCCAGCCGCACACACGCACACGAACAAAAAAAAAGAAAAGAGAAAAAAAAGAGAGAAGAAGAAGGCAAGCGAGGCCCCGAACCCAAGTTTTCATCCGTTGAATTTATTCGTGTTATCATCAATCGAGGTAGGTGCCTCTTCCCCCCTCAAACGAGTATAATACATGCATGATTTGATGATATATTTATGTGATTCGTTGTTTTTATTGTTTAATATGTGAATTTTGTCTTGTTTTATATGAGAAAGCATGAGATGTGTTGTATATGGCTTTATGTGTATGTGCGTGTGTATTGAAATTGATGGTTGTTGTGATTCGGATTGGAAACACCCTTGAATCAAATCAAAAGGTTGAATATTTTCACACTTAGGGTTCTTTAAAATTGCGTTTTGGCCTTAGAATAAGTTCATCTAGCTCGGAATAGGTTGGGATTGGGTTGAAAGTCAAAAAAAGGGTCTGACGGACAAGTTTCAGGGAGTGGCGCGTGGGGCCCACGCGTGGCCCCTAACGGCGCGTCCGGACACGTGATGACGTGTCCACCTTCAAAATTTGCATCTCGTTATAACGAGTCCAGCGCAACTGGTTTGAGGTCAATCGGAGTTAAAACGAAGATTTTATGGGGGTTAGAAGGAAATAGAAAAAAATAAAAAAAAAAGAAAATGCTGTTGGACCGGCCAGGCTGCCGGACCGGATGGCCAGCGGACCGGACCAGGTAGCAGGCCGGCCCAAACCGAAAAATAAAAAAAATCTGGAAATTAATTTCTGAAATGAATAAATAATAAATAATTAATTAAAATTAGTTTAAAATTCCAGAAAAATATATTTAATTATCAGAAAATTCTAAATAAATTCCAGAAAATATAAAAGGTTAAAATTAAATTATTTTCACTTAATTTCTGAATTTTAGTAAATGTAAATAATTAAAAATAATTAGTAGTAAATAGAATTAATTAAGGAAAAATCAGTAGAAAATTCTAGAAAATTAATACAAGCTAAGGAAAAATAAGGGAATGTTAAATAACAACTTTCCAATATTCAAAAATTTTACGAAGCCAAATATTGAGTGCCGAAGATGGTGAGGATGGGCGTACGGGCCCCAGGCGATTTTGTTGTTGCATTCATGGCACGTGCATTTGCATGAGGTATACTACGTCTATAGGGCGTGGGTATCGGGATGACTTACCGTGTCTATAGGGCACCGGAGTCATGAGACAGGCCGCGTCTATAGGGCGGGGGTGTCCAAACGGCAAGTGGTGGCTAGAGACCACGACGCTGGATTTAGGACCCGGGATCATGCATTGCATATAGGTCTAGGTGCATATTGCATGACATGATTCTTGTTGCATGTGACACGTTGATTGAGCATGCATCACAAACTTGCGCATTTTTATGTGGAGTGCTCTAATTATCGCACTTACTTTATCTTATGTGGTTTTATCTTATATTTATGTGCTATGTGGTTATATCATATCTATGTGCTATGTGGCTATATCATTTTGGTATGTACGTTTTGTATTTGTTTGAGGCGGGCATCTACTGGGTGATTTCTGTCACTCACCCCTACTTCCCAGGTGAGCCGGATGAGGGCTACGAGCGCATCTTCGTTGAGGACGGGAAGGACATAGTAGAGTGGGCTGGTTGATAGCTGCATCTAGGATACGATGGGACTCTGCAGCTGATTGTTCTTAGTTATCTTTGAGGATTTTCACAGACTTCTTTATTGTTTTATTGTCAGACTTCCTTTTATTTAGTGATGTAATAACAATTATTCGAGTTTAATTTAAGTTATGATTTACGTTTCCGCGAAAAAAATTTCTACGTCATTTCTGACAAGTAAGAGATTGATTCAATGCTTTGTATTCTCCTTAGCAAGATACGGCGGGTGCACTGTTCCCGAGGCTAGGGCTCGGGAGCGGGGCGCTACAGAGGTGATCTATCTCCCAGCCGTATGATGCGGCTAGTGCCATGAGGAGGCGGATTGTTTCAATGCGTGTCACAGGCGCAAAGACTTTATCATAATCAATGCCAAGCTTTTGAACATAACCCTTTGCTACTAGGCGAGCTTTATGCTTGTTTATCGTACCGTCGGCATGTCTCTTGATTTTGAAAACCCACTTTAATCCAATTGGTTTGACATCTTTGGGTTTGTCAACCAACACCCATGTATTATTTTTGTTTATGAATTCAAGTTCATCTTTCATGGCAACCATCCATTCTTTCGTATCCTTTGCTTCCAAGAAATTTCTTGGCTCATCATCAACCTTCAGTAACAAGTCATCTTCATCAATACAAGAAGTAAAGACATAATCATTGAGGTACCTTGGCTGCGTCCTTGTTCGGCTGGACCTGCGTTGCATCAAAGTCGGACTCGAGCCTTCACTAGTGATGGGGTCCTCACGGCCCGTATGGTGCGGTGGACTTGGAGCTTCTGGGGCGCTGGCGGCCTGGTCCGTCTCAGCACCATCTTGGGCCATGTTCACATGCGATGGCCCGGTCCCATCATCGAGCATGGTTCCCCATCTCACTTGAAACATACCGGGGGGGTCTAGTTGCCTCTTGCATTGGTTTTTCCCAACTCCATCCGACACTCTCATCAAAGATCACATCTCGACTGACTTGGATCTTCCTTGATGTGGGATCATATAGACGGTATCCTTTGGTGCCCTCTTCAACTCCAAGATGAACTAGTGGTCTAGTCCCATCATCCAATTTCTTCAATTGTTGAGAGTCAACCTTGGCGTATGGAAGACACCCGAAAACTCTTATGTGCCGTAACATTGGCGTTTCACCCTTATACATCTCATAAGGTGCCTTGTCTTGCAAGGCTATTGTGGGGAGTTGATTTATTAAATATGTAGAATGCCTAACCGCTTCTCCCCACATATAGTTTGGCACGTTCATTCCCTTGAGAATACTCCTCGTCATCTCCATTAGTGTTCTATTGCGACGCTCCACAACTCCATTTTGTTGAGGGGTATATGGGGTTGTCAAGTGTCTTACTATGCCATGCTCATCACAAAACTTGTGAAACAACTCTGAGGTAAACTCCCCTCCTCTATCGGTTCGGAACACTTTCAACTTCCTTGAGATGGTGTTTTCGGCCTTAGTCACAAACACCTTGAAGACATCTAGGGCTTGACACTTTTCCTTCAACAAATAGGTCCACATATACCGAGAATGATCATCAATGAGTACAAATACATACCTATTCCTTCCGAGTGAACTTGGCGCTATAGGACCGAGTAAGTCGCCATGGACAAGGTCCAAAATCCCTTCGGCGCGTCGTGGGGTCTTGTGTGGGAAAGGTAGTCTTGTTTGCTTCCCAACAAGACATGACTCGCATATTCGATTTTCTTGGTTGATATAAGGCAAACCACGAGCTATGTTCTTTCTCCTCATGTTCTTCAAGGTCACAAAGTTTACGTGCCCTAGGCGCGCATGCCACCTCCAAGCCTCTTCATCAATTTTGCTTTGTAGGCACGTAGGTGTACCCGGCGGAATGCTAATTTTATATAGTCGATTTTTGCTTTTGGGTACCTTCATCAACATTCGGCCATGCTTATCATGCAACAATAGATGACTTCCTCTCAGTGTGACTTCGCACCCGGCCTCCGTTGCTTGCCCGAGGCTTATTATATTACTTCGTAATTCGGGTATGTAATAAACTTCGCTTAGCAACCGTTGTTCTCCCAACTTGCCTTGAAGGATTATAGAGCCCTTTCCTTTGATTTCAACGCACGAGCCATCTCCAAAACGCACCTTCCCTTTCACGTTTTCATTCATCTCGGAGAAGTACGATTTGTTCCCAGACATGTGGTTACTGGCGCCATTATCCAAGTACCACACATGATCTTCACTTGCTTGAGAGATCATCTTACTAGGTACTAGATTTCTTTCATTTAAATTAACTTCTTGAAGATGGTTGGACTCCATCTCATGCACAAACACAGTGTCATCTCCATCATCGGCGTCAGCTACATGTGCCTCTTGGGGCTTCGCGTCTTCTCGGGGCACTTACTCGCAAAGTGTCCCGGTTTCTCACAGTTGAAACATACAACCTTGCTGCGACCCCGTCTTGAACCGCCTCTGCCTCGACCACGGTTGGTGTGATCCGCAGGGTCTGAATCGGATCCATCCCTTTCGGCCTTCCAGCCACGGCCTCTTCCACGGCCGCAGCTCCTACCGCGTCTGCCTCGGCCCCTTCCTCTTTGATCCGGTGTCTCACGCTGTTCACCCGACATAGAATTATATAAGAGAGTATTCTGCGGGGTCGATGATATACTCTCTTCATTGATTCGCTCTTCGTACGCCTTCAAGCGACCCACCACGTCTTCAAACTCGATTTTATTCAAATCCAACACTTGCTTTAGTGAGGCTACTATGTGAATAAACTTTGATCTTGGCAAGCCATTAAGAAACTTTTTCACCAACCTTGCATCACCGAGGGGCTGCCCTAAAGATGCCGCCTTTGCCGATATTTCTGACAACTTTCCTGCATAGACATCGATAGACTCGGACTCATTCATCTTGAGCCTATCAAACTCTGCCGTTAGAGTTTGAAGGCGTGCTTCTTTGACTCTTTCAGCACCCAAGTGTCGTGTTTTGATTGTCTCCCATATTTCTTTCGACGTTTCTTGATTTCCAACTTGCAAGATCAAATTTTCCGGGATCGATTGAAACAAAAGAGCAATGGCTATATCATTCTTGTCGACGTCATCTAACCCTGGATCAATCGTTTCCCAAACTTTGTGGACCCTCAGAACGATCTTCATTCGCATGGCCCACACAGTATAATTCGTTGAAGAAAGCATAGGGCACTGTACCGCTGTGGAACCTACCTCTCTTCCATGGGATTGCATGGTGACGCTTTGGGCATGTCCGCTGCTCTCGCCCGTCTCGCTCATGGTGTCTTGATCACGCTTCTACGTGACCACGAGCTCTACCACAATAGTGAGGTGGATGAATCCGACTGTTTTGTCGCTTTGATCGCTACAACGACCAATACGTACGGCGTCCTCCTTTGGATCAAGAACACTGGCGCCAACAACTTCTTGTTCAATGGATCGTTTGCTCTGATACCAAGTGAAGTAAAAGAAATCAACACAGGCACATACAAAACATCACTCGCTTTGTATTATTCGGAAAATCACTCAAAACCGAAAAAGTGTTCTTGCACCACCCTTATACCGCCAGTCCTTCGGTCGGCTCTATTAGAGAAAAAACAAAGACTCCTCTTTGAAAAACCCTTATAACAAACTGGATAACTACCAAGACTTTTAGACAAAATAAGCTAACCATAAATTCTATCTAGATTCCTAAAACTTAGGAATTTCAAACTAAAGGATAATGAGGAAACTTATCCAACACAAACCACCCTTTCAAATTCTCCACTTTCTCAAAAATCCCACCTTCATTTTCCCAATCTAGTACCCTCACACCCCCCTCTCCAGCTCCACCCTCAGATCATCCATTGCACCCCTTGATCTTCTGAACTCATACATCAAAATCCCCGGCCGGCCGCTTGCCCTATTGATCTCATCAACAACCCTTTGCTGAAGCCTTGCAGTTGAGATCATGAAAGCTGATCCAAAGAACAAACAACCCTCATATCCACCCTTGAGGAAATTTGACTCAGGCCAACAATACACCAATCCATGGAGCAAGATCATGAGCAAATGTGAACTAACATGCCTCATTGCATATAGAACACCTCTGAATCCATTGAATCCATTCAGCTTTGATTCAATTAACACCATTTCATCAAACTTCAGAGCAAGTGGCTCAATTCTTGTCTCCATTAGTCCTCTGTTATCTTCCTCCACTCCTATTGCTTCTCTTCTGCATCCACTTATTGCCCTGATCACCTGTTTCCGACAATCCAATCAAGAAATCACCTTCCACACATTCAAGACTTTCTTTCTTTAATCTTTTTTGGTGGGGTCAATCATTTCCACAAACTCTGTCCAACTTAATACAGTGATGTTATGAATGAATTACTAAATAACATGATGCAGTGTTAACTTGGACAGTGTTTTTGGACATAACATCAAAGCCCGAGTGTGAGTGAGGATCAAGAATTGACCGAAACAAAATTGGATACAGGATCAAGAAAGAATCTTTACCTGGCGGTTGAGCTGAGGATTAAGCAGGGGATTTCCATCAAGAGAAGAAAGAAAGTTGAGGCCAGCAGAATAGTAATTCTCTATTCTAGAAATGCCAGATTTTAGGACATGGCATACTTCCCAAAGCTTGGAACTTTCATCCATGTACTCATCAAGCCATTTAGCTCCAACAGGCAAGTGTAGTTCTGAACAAGAAAAACCAGCTGAGTATGGAATGATCTTAGAAGGGTCAGAGCTCTCTGGAGGAACTGAGTTGACATGAAGTTATTGGAAAGGAAACATCTTTCAAGATCATCAATCCCTCTTGTTAGGTAAGAGTAAAACCCATTAACAGAGTTTGCATAAGAAGGATCCATTTCTTATCAAAAAGGGATTTTTAACAGAAGGGGGAGGAAAAGAAGGTATAATGAAAGGGATATTTATACCATAGTTTTGTTTTGTGGGGTGGGGGTGGGGTGGGGGTGTAGGGAAAATGGGAAAAAGAGAAAGGATGGAAGGAGAGAATATCTTAGAAGCTCAGTTCCTAAGAACTGAAAAGGATTGTTGGGAGCAATGATGAGTGTTTCCTATATAGGGGAAAAGATTATTGGTAATATTGCCATTACCATGGTTAAATCAATAGATATGAGGAGAGGAAGAAAGCGAAATAATCAACCAAAAGAGAGTGAAACAAGGCAGAAACTGATGCATGAAACCTTCATGAGCTCAATTCCAATTCTTTCCTTTTGAGTATTTGCTTTTCATTCTGGGTTTTTAGACTTTATGTCTCTATCCTATGCCACCACTAAAGCGTGGGGGTATTGGGAAAGAAGGGGATTGGGGCTAGCCATGATTTCTGCTCGCCGTATTTCCTACCATATATTGGATACAAAAGAAAAAAAAATACTCTTATCCCGAGAGTTCTTATTGTTTTTGTCTTAAGGAGCTTCGTAGAGGATGTAAGTCTGATCGTTTAGCGTTCTTTTAAATGGAAGGCCCGAACTCGGTGTCCGTAAGGTATCCAAACCCAAGCATACATATTACGATTGACAAGATTCGAACTAATAATCTTAAATGCAATTTACCGTTGAGTATCAAATAAGCTACATCCTGAAAACGATTTCCGACCGTATCTTTTTATGGCACGGTAGATTGATTATGCTCTATTAATGGAGTAATAAGATTTGTGATATAATATGATATAGACAAGTAAAATATAACGAGAGATGTAAATAAGCTATTTAGGTTTCTATGATTTCACTATCCAACTTTTTTTTAAAAAAAATAATGCCATATATGTGGGAAAACTTGATTGACTAGCTTATAACAGTGCTTTTTTACAATTACAAGAGGAGAGAAATAATACATCACTAAAGCTGCTAATGTCTGATACAATAGACAATATGATACAAACTCGAACATGTTTTTCACGAGTTTGTGTTCGGCTTTTGTAGATTTAGGTCAGAATCAAGTCGAACCCATCAAAATTGACATGAAACCGGCTCGCCAAACCCATTCATCAAATTCAAAAATAACTTGTCAACTCTACATGACAACCCATCAAACACGATATGTCACACCCGTCATTCTCAAAAATGGAGTTGACAAGTTGATGCAAACCTAGTTTGCCAACATGATAGGACAAATTCGAGGTTTTCTTTTGAAACCTTCGAACCTGACAACTCAAACGCTACATGTTTTCGCTACATGTTTTCCACTCCTATGCATAGCTAGAGCTGGTTGTGTTTAAGATAAAGGACATACATTTACATGTCTATCTTTTATCCTTTATTTTTTGAATAAAACAGTGAAGTTGGATAATGAAATGAAATTAAACGTATGGACATATTTTATAAATAATATATAATTTGTATGATGTTTTATAATTAGATATATAACACTAAAAAGTTTGAGCTAAGTCAATATCCAGAGTCCAATCTGATGCTCGTGTTCTCGGAATATGAATATGTGCTACTTTGGACAATTTTACCTAGTACATTAAAGACATCGCTATTAGTGATTCATGTTAAAAC
>AP025053.1:12273530-12299787 GCA_036186865.1 Eustoma russellianum
TAAGTTCAAAGAACGATATTAATACGAGATAAATGTTTTTAGATTTTATCTAGCTTAGAATTCAACATTTAGACCCTTGTGTTCTTGAACTAAACAAAAAAGAAAAGTTTCCGTTCAAAGTTAACAAAAATTATCACTTTTTAACCTCATGTGATTTGACACATGATTCATGACATTTTTTCTGTTTTAAAATTTGTTACCTTATTTCCTTTGATTTTGGAATAAAAATATGATTTTATTAACTTTTACCGGATTCTCCCATTCTCAGTTTAGTCCAAAAATACATGGGGTGTAAATATTGAATTTTAAATTAAAAACGGTCTAGAGATAATTATGCCTAAACACATGAAGTTTAAAGGTAAGTATCTCTAACAATAACTAAGCCTTTCGTCTTAAAAATATTATCTTTCTTTATATTTTGGTTTGTCCTAAAAATGCTCTTTATTTTCTGAAAATAGCAATTATTAGTAGTCAAAGATTCTATAATATTCCTTCAATTAACGCTTACATGGTTTCTCTCTATTTTACCATAAGTAACCAATTACGGGTAAAACAAATGACTCTGTTAAAATATATTCAAATCAAACTAGAACAATATTTTTATAACATGAACGAGTAAACGGCTACTCTTTCTGGTCTGAAATTACTCTGGTTCCGGAAAAATAGAATCAACCATCCATCCCTTAACAGTTAACAATGATATGAATGCAAATTTTTCTAATTCTTGTTCATTCTCTACATTTTCTTTCTTTAACCACACAACATTCACATCAACTTACGTGTCATGTTATTTGCTAGTATGTTAATCGCTATGTTATAAATATATAAAAATAATAATAGCAAATGATAAAACAGCTTCATAATTTGATAAATATACATATTTTTGTTTGATCAATGTCAATGATGAGTAATGAGATGAAATCAATACCGTAAAAATAAAAAAAATATGTATTTATCAAATTAAGGTATGTATTTTTTAATAGCTAAAATGTTGGAATAAACTGAGCATGTGTTGTTGTTGTATTTATCAATAGCTAAAATAAAAGGATCAACAGATATAACGTAGGGGGAAGCATACCGATCCAAATAAAGAAGACAAACTGTGTCGCACTACAGATTAATGTCAAAAGAGAAGCGTACCCTTTTAAGATGTAACGGTCAATCAAATTTCTACATTTATTTTTTTAATTAAAAAAAACCTCTGTCTTCTGCTTTCTTCTATTTTCTGTTGGAATTTTTGACATGATAACCATTATTACGGTAATCACATAACAATGTTGTCGATTGCTTTCTTGTTTGCCTATACTGTACGATGTGACAGTGCTTTGTACAACGTAATACGATTAATTAAAAAATGTTGAGGACACTCAGTCAACCTTTTTTAACAGCTAACACAACCTTAGAGCATAAGGTGAAATCCTTCATCTTGGGAGTCCCAACTGTTAGAAAAGATATGGAAGATATGGTAACCAAACAAGAAATAAATAGAAATCGCACGAATGTAGAAAAGCCGAGACACAACAAATGTTACTGTCCTTAAAGCTAAAATGCCTCCACCACGAGCGAGGTGAACAACACGGCACAAGCCTCCCAGGATATAACGGCTTCTTTCTTTCGTTCGCTCTACGAGAGGAAGATGAACTTGCAATATAGAGGTGTTTGAAAGTAGAAGAAAAGGAGAAGAAGAACTGCTGGAATTTTTCTGCACTTGAGATTTCAAGAGTTTTCTATATATTGTAAAGTAAACTAGCCTTGTATATATAGGCTTTTGGGTTCTAAAACAATAGTTGAAAGATGGTTTTTCAACAGTTTTCAAACTCCCAGAAGTAGTTGATTAACATTCACTTTTGAAGGGAGATGATTCTTGGACCAAAAGATGCAACCCAAAGTGAAAAGTCATGTCCGCTGGGACGTCGATCTCTGACGTCGATCGATCGACGTGAGAGATCCACGTCCGACAGAAATCTTCAGCAGCCTCAGATCCACGTCGATCTCTGACGTCGATCGATCGACGTGAGAAATCCACGTCCTTCTGAACACTTAACTTTATTCCACTTTCACTTGGTTCGATCCAACTCTTACTTGGAGCAATCCAAGTGATATTCTTCAAGTTAACTGTGTTCAAATCATCTATCAAATTCCCAAACAAGTTACGCATGTTCTTATATAAGTTTGGAGCACATTCAAAAAGTATTTTAACATACTTTTTCCAACAATCCCCCACATGATCCAAACTTATATATAAACGCTCTTAAACGTTAATCAACTAACCTTTCTACTATCAAACGAAGACAATGATACATAATGGACAATGACTCGCGTCTTGAATTGCCACTTAGTGCAAGAAGAAGTATATAAATGGAAATAAGATGACATTGACGTCTTGAATCTTACTTCTCTATTGTTTATATAAACTTACAACTGACATATCATTGACTAACCTCAGACAAGTTCGCGGTGTGGTGCGAAATCGGCCATGCACCCAGTCCCAGGTTTTCATTAGCGCTCTAGTGAGTTGTTCCAAACTCTCATAGGAAGCGGCACCACTTCCACGCTTATATAGGTAGAATTCATCAAGTGTGTACTGCTCACACCATCACCACATATGACTATGAATTCCATTAAGAGATTCTAAAAATCTCACCCTCAATAACTTGCAGCAAGCACTATTTTCAACAACACCATAGGGAGGAACAAATAATAGTGCTAAGTAGGACTCTTCTGAGACTTGTTATTACCACATTGAACCCCGTTCGCAGGATCTCTGCTAATAGTGGGTTGGGTTGCCGTCACACAGAACCCACTTCGAATGGAACAAGTCCCATCCCCTCGATGTTTCATGGACTAATTTCTTACATAGTCCTTTCGTCAGAGGATCAGCCAGGTTAAACTCGGATCTTACAAACTCCAAGTTAACCACCCCTGAACTCATTAGATCTCGCACAATATTGTGTCTCAGTCGAATATGCCGGCTCTTTCCATTGTAAACTCTATTCTTTGCTCGAGCAATAGCAGCCTGCGAATCACAATGTATTGATACAGAAGGCATGGATTTAGACCACAAAGGAATGTTTATAAGCAAATTCCTTAACCATTCGGTTTCCGAACATGCAAGTTCTAATGCAACAAATTCAGATTCCATTGTTGATTTTGCCTTACATGTTTGCTTTGATGACTTCCACGAAATAGCACTCCCACCCAAAGTAAACACATAACCATTAGTTGAATTAACTTCATCATTATCGGTTACGCAATTGGCATCACAAAATCCTTCTAATACACAAGGATTCCCACTAAAAAATAAACCAAGGTTTATGGTTCCTCTAAGATATCTCAAAAGTCTTCTTAGACCAAACCAATGAGCATTACTCGGAT
This sequence comes from Eustoma russellianum, assembly GCA_036186865.1. Classification (NCBI taxonomy): domain Eukaryota; kingdom Viridiplantae; phylum Streptophyta; class Magnoliopsida; order Gentianales; family Gentianaceae; genus Eustoma; species Eustoma russellianum. Next base: position 12,276,906 of record AP025053.1, read on the forward strand.
TGTGAGTGTATCTAGCGAGTCTATTAACCGCATATGCAATATCCGGCCTAGTGCAATTCATTAAGTACATTACACTATCGATGATTTTAGCATATTCACATTGAGAAACACTATCACCATTATTCTTTTCTAATCTTCCGTTAGGATCATATGGAGTACTTACAGCTTTGCAATCAAAGTGGTTAAATTTCTTTAACACTTTTTCAACATAGTGACTTTGACAAAGCATATTACCCCCATATTTCTTAACTAACTTAAGACCAAGAATATAATCAGCATTTCCCATATCTTTCATATCAAAAATAGATGACAAGAACAATTTGTTTTTATTCACAATGTCTACATTCGTGCCAAATATCAACATGTCATCAACATACAAGCAAATAATAACACCATCTTGATTCGCAAACTTTCTATAGACACATCTATCACTTTCATTAACTATATAGCCATTAGCAACCAAAGTGTTATCAAATTTTTCATGCCATTGCTTAGGGGCCTGTTTCAAACCATATAGAGACTTCTTTAATCTACATACTTTGTGTTCTTGTCCTTCTACTATCATTCCTTCAGGTTGTCTCATGTAGATTTTCTCATCTAAATCTCCATTTAGAAATGCAATTTTTACATTCATTTGATGTATTACAAGCTTATAGATTGAAGCTAATGCAACTAGCACTCTTATGGTTGTTATTCTAGCAACCGGTGCATAAGTATCAAAGAAATCTACTCCTTCTCGTTAAGTAAATCCTTTAGCCACTAACCTTGCCTTAAACTTATCTATGGTGCCATCCTCCTTCAATTTCTTTCTAAACACCCACTTGCAACCTATAGGTTTACAACCTCTAGGTAAATCTACTACTTCCCAAGTATGGTTGCTCATAATGGAATCCAACTCACTATTTATGGCCTCCTTCCAAAATGTTGCATCTATGGACTTCATAGCATCTTGGTAAGTTTTTGGATCTTCTTTTAAGACAAATACTTTAGTAAAATCACTACCAAAGGTTTTCTCAATCCTTTGCCTCTTACTTCTTCTTAGTGAATCTGGTTATGTATTAACTACAGTTGTACTAGATTCACCTTTTTCAAAGGTAGAATGATCCAAATCTTCCGTTGTTTCATAGGAAATATAGACTCCAAGAATTCAGCATCCTTTGACTCTACTATTGCAGAATTCTCAATAATCATAAACCTATATGCCACACTGTTTTGGGCATATCCTATGAACACACAATCCCTGGTTTTTGGCCCTATCTTACTCCTTTGAAATTCAGGTATACCGACTTTAGCCAAACACCCCCACACTTTCAAGTATCCTAAATTTGGAGGATAACTTTTCCATAACTCATAAGGGGTTTTATTGGTCTTTTTGTGAGGAATTCTATTCAATATATGACAAGCACAAAGAATAGCCTCACCCCATAAATTCTCCGGTAGACCTGAACTAATTAGCATAGCATTCATCATATTCTTAAGGATCCTATTTTTCCTCTCAGCTACACCATTAGATTGCGGAGTATAAGGAGGTGTTACTTCATGTATAATGCCATGTTCTTCACAAAACTTTTGTAGTGAAGTAGTCATATACTCACCTCCTCTGTCAGACCTTAAACGTTTGATTTTCCTTTCTACTTGATTCTCTACTTCATTCTTATACTTCTTGAACATCTCCTCAGTCTCATCTTTGTGACTTAGTAAGTATACTCTAGTGAACCTTGAATAGTCATCAATGAAGGTAATATAATATCTTTTACCTCCTTTACTTACATGGTTCTTAAAATCACCTAAGTCACTATGGATGAGATCTAGTTTATTCGAGGCTCTTTCAACACTCTTGAACGGTTTCTTATGATGCTTGACTTCAATGCAATATTCACACCTATCAAACTTATCCTCATTCATTATAGATATGATATTCATACTTTTTAACCTTTTCAATGCATCAAGATTAACATGACCTAGTCTAGCATGCCAAATGTTATAAGAATCAAACAAGTACACAGAAAAAGAAGTATTATTACTAGTTATGCAAGTAGCATCGAGTACAAATAACCCAGCATTACAAAAACCCTTCCTGATGAACTCTCCATTTCTAGTGAGCGCTAACTTATCCGAATAAAAAACAAGTTTAAGATTGGCCTTGTTTAGAAGTGCTCCAGAGATCAAATTCCTACGAATAGTAGGAACATAGAGCACATTACTCAACTCCAGTCTTTTTCCCGAAGTTAACTTAAGGAGCACTTTTCCTTTCCCGAGTACACGGGTTCCACGTGCATCCCCAAGAAAAACTTGGTCTCCACTATCTATTTCTTGAAAGTCAAAAAATAGATCTCTACTAGTAGCAATGTGTCTGGTGGCTCCGGTATCAACCACCCACTCTGTTGCACCTCCAACAAGGTTTACCTCGTCCACGACGACCGCAGCGATGATCTCCTCGTCCTTGCTCTTGCTTCCTTCTTCATGCTCCGTCAAGTTTGAATGTCCACTTGCTTGTCCCTTCCTTTTATTGCAAAAGAACGCCTTGTGTCCAGCCTTTCCGCAAACCCAACAAACTCCTTTAGGCTTCTTTTGTCCCTGCACAAAAGATTTACCTTTGTTGTGATGAATTTTAGCATTCTGCCTGAGACTCATTCTTAGCACCCTCTGCATCTTCTAGACGATTATTTTCTTCTATTCGTATGTGCTTGCTGACACCATCCATGGTAAGTTTAGCGTCATCATGTTTACCTCTCTTCTTGAATTTGTTCCAAGAAGACGGTAACTTTTCCAACAAGGAGGCAGCCTGGAATGTCTCATCTATCTTGATGCCTTCTTGTTCGAGATTGTCCACCAATTGCTGAAACTGGTGAATTTGATCATTTATAGGTATGTGGTCAACCATTTGAAATTTGAGAAACTCACTGACCACATACTTCCTTTTTCCAACATCTTCAGAACCATACTTGTTCTGAAGTGTCTTCCAAATCTCCCTGGCTGACGTGAACTTGACATAGATGTCAAATAATGAATTTGACAGAAAATGCAGGATATGACCCCTGCAGGTAGTGTTGTCAGCCTCATACTTGAGTGCTTCTCCTTCATCAGTAGGTTTCTCCTTGGTAAGAACATAGGAGACAGACAGCATCTCAAGGAAAAACAAAACTTTGGCAGACCACTTTTTGAAGAATTTGCCATCAAAAGGCTCTACCTTTGACATATCGGGAACAACATGGTGTTTGGTAGCTATATCATAGAAGTTTTAGCTTTAAGATTGTTAGAAAAGATATGGAAGATATGGTAACCAAACAAGAAACAAATACAAATCGCGGGAATGTAGAAAAGCCGAGACACAACAAATGTTGATGTCCTTAAAGCTAAAATGCCTCCACCACGAGCGAGATGAACAACACGGCACAAGCCTCCCAGGATATAACGGCTTCTTCCTTTCGTTCGCTCCACGAGAGGAAGATGAACTTGCAATATAGAGGTATTTGAAAGTAGAAGAAAAGGAGAAGAAGAACTGCTGGAATTTTTCTGCACTTGAAGATTTCAAGAGTTTTCTATATATTGTAAAGTAAACTAGCCTTGTATATATAGGCTTTTGGGTTCTAAAACAATAGTTGAAAGATGGTTTTTCAGCAGTTTTCAAACTCCCAGAAGTAGTTGATTAACGTTCACTTTTGAAGGGAGATGATTCTTGGACCAAAGGATGCAACCCAAAGTGAAAAATCATGTCCGCTGGGACGTCGATCTCTGATGTCGATCGATCGACGTCACGTCAATCGATCGATATGAGAGATCCACGTCTGACAGAAATCTTCAGCAACCTTAGATCTACGTCGATCTCTGACGTCGATCGATCGACGTCACATCGATCGATCGACGTGAGAGATCCACGTCCTTCTGAACACTTCACTTTATTCCACTTTCACTTGGTTCGATCCAACTCTTACTTGGATCAATCCAAGTGATATTCTTCAAGTTAACTGTGTTCAAATCATCTATCAAACTCCCAAACAAGTTAAACATGTTCTTATATAAGTTTGGAGCACATTCAAAAAGTATTTTAACATATTTTTTCCAACACCAACCGCCCCAATCCCAAGGAGTATGTGTGAATGATACAAATCAGGAGCTTAGCGGACTTCTAAATTGGATGATACTTTACGCAGTGACCCAAACAAAGAGTCCCCTACAAACCAGGCTTTCGGCCTAGCAGCAGAGGAACATCCACACTGTGCGTGTCCCTGGAATCAAACTCTTCATCTCTTGGAGCAAATCGCAACCCGAGTACCAACTAGACTATGCCTTGGGAGCAACCGTTAACACGACCTTTGATCACATTGTGTTGTTAAAGTTGTACTATAGACATCGTAATACGGTGAGTGATACATCTAAAGGCGGTGTAGAGGAAAAAATTAACCAAAATCAAATATACGTGATGAAGGCAGTGAATCTAATAAAACTTGAGAAATGATCCCTTTAGCTAGATAAGTTTCAAAATGAATAATACACTGAAACTGAATCTACTACAAAATCAACATGTATATAATGCAAATGAAACATGGAGATTCTATATTTCAACTGAAACTTCAGAATTGGTCCATTTTGCTAGATCGATTGCAAGTTAAAAACACATTTCATTATTCTCTATACAGTAAGAGTATAATTAAATATGTAAAAGAAAAACTGTGGATCTCTGAGTAGTATGATCATTCGTAGAAAACGTTACAAAGCTCTTTGTCGAGAATTTTTTATTAATAAATCTCTTTGCTGACTGAAAAGCACTTTAGTGTAACGTTGCAGGGACATCAGTGTGCAAAGCAGAAAGTATGTGCATCAAGAACTAAAAAATGCGTGAAAAGTTGTCGTTGTCCTTGCGAATACAACTGTTAATTAGCTAGGTTTGTCATACTTTGTTGTTAGTGTTATGCTATTTTTGGAAAAATGGATCTTTCATTGAAACAAGCAATTGAACGTTTGCAATATACAAGCTAGTAAGAGCAAACTATCACTACGTATTAACATCAACACTATCAACAAGATATGTATAACAATTAGCTAGTACTAATCTAGATGCACGTCGTATGATATCATCACAGACATATCGTGGATGGGGTAGCTGATGAAGACAACCATGTACCACTTTATTTCTCCAATACCATATGGTCGCTATAGCCTCCCGAAAGACATATCTCCATTCCAATCCATTAATACATGGGATCCAAGAACTCTTCAAATTATGCTCAATCCACTGCCTGGGATTGGATGGACTGTGGAACCATTGAAGGTCAGGGGGCCGCAGCAGTAAGGCCCAAATTTGTGATGCCCAAGTACACTCTTTGAACAAATGTAATACGTCTTCCGGTAATCCTCCACACAACTTGCACTTGATGTCATCATTGATATGGTGCAGCTGTAAATTTTTTCCCACCGGCAGAGCCTCGTGGCAGATTTGCCACAACCGAAAATTCATCCTTGTAGGTCCCTACATAGCCCAAATATTATCCCAAACTGAGGAAGAAGAGTTGGTATCCTGTGTAGTCATCCCATAAGCACTAGCAACAGAGAAAATCCCGGATGAAGTCACATTCTATCGAAAAGATAGAGGAGGCCCGACGGTAGTCTGATGTGATTCATTTAGATCCAATCCCGCCCGAAGTAACGGAACAGTGCGGCTAATGTGTCGCCAAAGCGGTGATGCTGTAGGCTTCGAACTGTTTGTCAACAAATCTCCATACTTACCACGCAAAACACGTACCCATAAGAGTTCTGGATTTGTCAAAATTTTCCATCCTAACTTTGCAAGCATGGCTTTGTTCATGTCATGGATACGCTTAATTCCCAAACCACCATTTGATATATCCCGACAGATAGTATTCCAAGGAACCCAATGTATCTTCCTGCAATTCATAGTCTCTCCCCAAAAAAATCGTCGAATTATTTTCTCAATCTCCTTCACCAGACTCAAAGGGAGACTCACAGTTTGCATCGCATATATAGGCATGAGAGATAAGACACTGCGAATTAGCACGTACCTTGCAGCATGAGATAGAATTTTCGATTTCCAACCTGCTAATTTTTTATGAACCTTATCAACAATAAATCTGTATGTTTGTCGACCACATCTCCCGTTAAGCAGTGGCATACCGAGATATGTGCCAAAGTCTAAGGTACATTGCAGTCCCATGCGAACAAATGTGTCAGGCATGAAGTTAAACCCATATTTTTTGACATCAAAACTTGAGATTTCGCCACATTAATAGTCTGGCCGGAACTCTTGCAAAAGTCACTCATAATCGATTCTATCAAGGATGCTTTACTCGATGTTGCTTCTCCAAAAAGTAATAAATCATCTGCAAAAAACAAGTGTGAAATACGCGGACCTCTGGTTGAAGTGCATATGGGTTTCCACAGGTGCATACTCTCGGCATTCTGAATTTTTTGAGACAATACCTCCATGCATAATAAGAACAGATATGGTGCAAGAGGATCTTCTTGGCGTATACCTCGCTGCGGGCGAAAAGGTGCTAGACGTTGACCATTCCAGAGAACAGTGAGAGTGGAAGAAGAGATTGTAAACATGACCAGATTAGTGAGTTCCCTGCCAAAACCCACTCTCAACAGGATACGCTCCAAAAATTTCCAATCCACCTTATCGTATGCCTTCTCCAAATCTAGCTTCACCGCCATATGGCCCTTCCTTCCTCTTTTTCGTCGCATAGTATGCATGATCTCTTGCACGATGATGATATTATCGGATGCTTGCCTGTCCGGCACAAAGGCGCAATCGGTTGGAGATATGATCTTGTCAATGACTGCTTTCAAATGATTAGCTACCACTTTTGTAATAATCTTGACAATAACATTCATCAAGCCAATGGGTCGGAAGTGTGATGGGCCCTCCGGATCAGCTATCTTTGGAATAAGAGTAATGAGAGTATCATTCAGTGCACTTGGGTAACATTGATTCTTAAAAGCATTAGTAACAAATTCAATCACATCACGACCCACTATATTCCAATTACGTTGGTAAAAAACAGTGGCAACCCGTCGGGGCCATGAGATTTATACGCACCCATTTGGAAAACAGCATCTTCAATCTCCAGCAGACTCACTTCTCTATTTAGCCAGTGCCTATCTGCTTCATTCAGTGTAAGTATATTAACTTCCTCATCATCCGGTTGTTCAGAAGGACCGCAGGTAAACAACTGGCGATAATAAGTCAAAATATCTCTTTGTATGCGGGTTTGATCATCTGTCCAATGTCCATCCACCCCTTTCAGTCGAGTAATCCGTGAGCAGCGACGTTTAGATGCCATACATAGATGAAAATATTGGTTGTTTCTTTCACCATCAAGTAACCATTGTAGGTTACTTTTTTGTTGCCAGTAATATCTTCTTGAGTAAGGATATCATTATACTCAGCAAGCAATTGTTTCTCTGACCCGTAAAGAAACATAGATGGTCGGCTTGCCAACGCTCTTTGGACTCCATCAATTCTGGCAAGACAGCGTTTACGGCGTTGCTGAAGGCTTCCAAACACATCTTTACTCCATTTAAGCATCTTGACTTGAAATTCAGAAACAGTCCGACAAAAATCACCTTGATATGAATGCCACGCTTGGTGTATGAACGGCGTGAAATGTGTGTGTTCCATCCAACATGCTTGAAATTTGAAAGTAGGAGGCTGGCTTGCATTATATCTAGCCTCGTCCAGCAACAATAAGAGTGGACAGTGGTCAGAAGAAGTTCTGGGATGTTATATCCCATTTTTTTAATAAGGGTAAAAAGGGTATTTGGGCTAATTAATTATTAAACCTAATTTGATTAGGAAATTTTCCCTAAACCCTAATCAAATTTCTATTTAAACACGTAATCTTCCTCTCCCTCCCATCACAAACACACGCCGCCTTCTTCACAGAGAGAAGAAAAGGAGCGGCTTTCTGTTGCTTCCAAACAAGGTCGCCTCTTTTAGGGAGAAATACTACCACTCGATCACGCTCTTCAACGCGTATCAATTACCAGGTAGGTGCCCCCTTAACATCCGTTGAATGTAATAGCAGTAACCCTTTAATTTCTTTATGAAAACGAGATCGTGCATTAGTATTTGTGATTGTATAGATGTTTGATTATTGATTATACGTATATGTGGTGAATTGTATGTCCGTATATATGTACGAGGCTATTTTCGTATGAAACTCAAAGATTCGATTTTTGATTTGCGTGTGAATACCGGAATCGTAGGAATGAGTGTTTGTACCGGCGGCACGTGGCCGGTGGTGGTGGGCTATGACCACGTGCTGCCGGATGGAGGAATAAGGGGGGGCGGACTGACGGGGGGACTGGTGTGGGGGGGGGGCGATTTGGAGGGGTGGGGGCTGAGGGGGGCGACTGGAAGTGCTGAGGGGGTGGTGTGAATTGGAGGGGGGGTTCGGCTGGGGTTGGGGGCGTGGGGTTGCGGGGGTTGGGGGGGTGGTGCGGGCTGGAGGGGGGTTGAGGGAGGGGGAAGGGAATTTGCAGGAAGGGAATTTGCAGGAAGGGATCGGGATTCGCAGGGAGCTACGGGAAGGAGGAGGAAAAAAATAAGGAAAGAAAAAAAAGAGAAAAGAAAAAGAATAAAGAAAAGATTAATAAAGAAAAGGTAAAAGAAAAAAGGAAATTGAAAGCTGAGAACGCAGGAGGTACAGAAAAGAAAAAGGAAAGGAAAGGAAAAGTAAGGAAAGATTCCGTACGTGAACTCTGTGCATTCATGCATCACGACATTGCATATATGATATGATATGTTCTGTTCTGTTCCGTTTCGTTCTGTTAGGATATGCGAGACGTAAGTCGCATATCTGATCTGTTCCGTTCCGTTCTGTTCCGTTCTGTTAGGACCCGGGGTCATGCATTGCACGAGTAGATCAATGTTCTGAGAAGGTAGGTTTATCATGCATCACGTATGTGACATTGCATTTCACGCTCATTCTGCATGATTATGTGCTTGATTGTTTTAAGAAGCTCTGACTGATATACGTTGTTTTAAAAAGTTCTGACCGTTATATGTGTTTGCAAAAACATGGACAGTCTATTTTCGTATTAACGTACTTATATGTATTTCACTACTGTCCTAGCATGTATGATCTCACAGAGCCGATGCAGGCAGGGTACCTACTGAGTGACGTTTTTGTCGCTCACACCGTTCGTTTTGTTTTCTTGCAGACGGTTCAGGGTATGATTACATATGGGTTGGAGAAGATTCCGAGTGGGCTCAGTGGGACTTGTAGAGACTGTTGGGAGATTGAGGAACAAGAAATGAGGAAGTTTTATTTTATTTATTATTTCATTTGAGGACTTAGCTTAGGGATTTTATTTTACAAACTTTACGATGTCGTTTAGGGGATTTTGACTTGATGTTGATCATATATAATTTGGGGATTTTACTTTTGGTTTAGGGTTCTGAATTGATTTATTTCGCTTCCGCAATCGAATACTCTGTCGTTTTGATAAGTGCAAGGATTCGTACAGGCGCCTTGTATATCCCTCAGTGGAATACAGTGGGCGTACCGGTTCTGACCTTAGGGTTCGGGACGGGACGCTACAGGTGGTATCAGAGACGAGGCTCCAGGTCTACTGCGGGAAACGTAGAATTAAGAAATGATCTTAGACGTAAGAGATGACTAAAGACTTAAGTTTCGATCGTAGATGTAAGTTGATCCGAGACTAAGTTTGATTGTAGACATAAGCTGTGATCTGAGACTAAGTTTGATTCTAGACATAAGCTGTGATCTGAGATTAAGTTTGATTCTAGACGTAAGCTACGATCCGAAACTAAGTTTGATCTTAGAATAGGTTTGATTTAGACTAAGTGATGATCGGGCTGGGGGCACGATTGGTTTTTATTTTTGTTTTTATTTGTCTGTATTTGACTGTTCTCTGTATCTTAAATTTATATATTTCCTAAAATGCCCTTGACAAAAAAAAACCGAAATTTCATTGTTGTAGCATATACGCCGTCGAGAAGAGAACGGTAAGAACGACAATGGGAACCACTCTGAGGATGGGGCCCCACCGTAGGTTGTGCTTCCCCAGGCCCTGACCTACGCACGACGGGTCATAGCCCAAGCTGTGGCGCAACCACATCAGCAGCCACAGGTCTTACCACCACCGCGCTCATACTTGAGACTCTTCTAAAACGGATGCAGATGAGTGGTGGTGCAACACAATTGACACCGTTGATCACTTGGATCTAATTTCAGAAGGAGTTCAAGAGGTATACGTGCCGACAATACGATCTTCATAGCATGACTCTAGATCCACAGCGGAAATGTAGAATTAGGCCATGATATTAGAAAATAAGTTACGATTTTGCCTCTAAGTCACAATCTTAGACATAAGAGATGATTTGAACATAAGCGATGATCATGAATGTAGGTACTGATCTCAGTTATAAGCGATGATCCTGGACATAAGTCACGATCTTAGACATAAGTAACGATCTCGATTAAGAGTTGACTTTAGACATAAGAACTGATTTGGTAATGTGTTGATTAGGTACTAATTATGATTTGGAAATAAGACGTGATCTTAGACTTAAGAAATGATGATTCTAAGAACAATCCTAGAAATAAGTTATGATCCTATACTTAAGAAGTCGACCGGTTTTGGAAACACATATACCTGGGATATCCCATACAATTCTCCCTTGTCTAAGGTTGACCATAACTCTCTAAGTTGTGATCTTAGTAACCCTAGTGAATACTATATAATTGATTTGAATGAATTACAATGTTAACTAGAATACCCTACTAAAAACGTTAGTTGACATATTAATGGGTCAGGCAGTAACTCGGGTTGTCTTACCATAACTGCAACATGGTACTTAGTGCCATTAGGGTAAAGTAAAGCGGGTCCATATCTCTACTTGGACGGTAACATCAGAGCAGACGTAGGTCTAAATCGGGACCATAGCTACTAATAAATGAACTATAATAGTACGATAAATACTAAGAGATTATTTATATTAGAATGATAGAAACTAAATAACGATTAGCGTTATAATCAGTAGAGTTTAGTTAAGAATATTGTACAAAGGAATTTATAGTCTAGGGCTAAGATGTTGAATGTAGGGTAATCAAAATAGGTCGATGATATTAGTCTTATTAGAGGTATTGAACAATAGCGACATGCGAGAAGCGACTATAATATGTGCCTTAAAATACTATATCATTACAAAATTGTGGGTTAAGTGTTGACATCGGAACATTGGTTTGAATCTAGTAGGCTTGAATTGAAATAGAGTAAGCACGAACCAGTAGTGGTTGCTTGTTCAGGTGAGATTTAACTAGGATAATTAGCGGTTCAAATAACCAAGTAAAGAAATAGAGTGGATCAGTATGGCGCACGGAAGCATGGTGAATTAGAACACCTTAAGTCGATAAATATTTAATGTGTCATGCTAGGATCGGACAATTTAAGTTAGGGATTTTATCATAGAAGGCGAATGTTAGACTTATAAGAAAAGATACATAGACGGATTGTTCTGTTGAAAATAAGGATGGATTATAGAAATTATACGAAATATTGGACTACTATTTCTTTAGCAGATAAATATTTTATATAAGCACGTACACCGAGTTATACCTATATTTTACACGGACTTCAAAAGACATTTTATTTTCAAAAATACCTTACTGAATCTCATTTCTTTATATAGTCTACTAAATTTTACGAGGCTAATTTTTCCCGTACTTGTAAATGAGCATAATGAAAATTTCAATTCTTTTGACGACCTTGAAAAAGGGAAAACTTTTAAAATATTGATGTTCTTGCAAAAAAACGATGTGTTTATATATCTTTCTTACAGAAGATTTCAAATTTTTGTTTTTGTTATATCCATTTTTTTAGTCAAAATTAATTTAATTTGACGACTATCGATATCGCAATCAGTTTATTTAAATTTTTCGAAGTTATTTACCCGCTTGCGATGAACTTGCTTAACTTCGCGGGAAAAAAAAGTAGCTTTTAAAATATATACCTGTTTTTGAAAATGGAAGGTACCATATTCAAATCGTTTCATAAAACCTTACCTTATTATGTTTTTAACCTTTTGGACGCAATTTTACCAAAATGCCTTGCGAAAAAGTTATATTATCGTTTTTAAAATGGTCATTTGAGATAGCGCGTTGCGAAAATAAATCTATGATACTTGGGGTTTTGTGTTTACGAAAATTAGAAGATTTAGTATTTTAAATAGTTAAAGCTATATTTTAAATTATAGATATGTAAGCTACTTTTCTTTTAACTTGAAGAACAATTATGTCCATACACATATTTCGTATACTAAGCTGCTGACGATGTCTCTGAGGAACTAAGAGCATGATCATAGAGCTAGTTCGTAAGTATATAAGAATTGATTTTGAAGACTTGTTGTGTTAAGGAAGGGTAACAATTACCATATTGGCATACACAAAGGATGTTTATCTAGGAGATGAATCATAGGTGATAATTTTAAGAATCCAGTATTGTAGATTGCAATAAGTTGAATGATACACGTCAAGTGGTATAGATAGAAGTTTGTAAGCACTAATTATAGAGAATTAAGTAAGGATTGAATCCTATAAGCACTAGGTCATCTTGTGAGATGCTAGTGATGACTAAGTTAAATCGTACTAGAGTAAAACGTATTCCGGAAATGCATACGATTCAGGAGAAGAGCCTTGTGAACACGACATTAAGTTAAAGATTGTAGTACACATAAGAACTGATGTTAGAACGATGCTAGTGACCGCATACATAAGTGCGTTAGAGATTGACGACTGGGGTATAGAACCCCCAGTATGGTGACAATACCCTTAAGATGATTGTGTAGTTATAAAAGATTAGGTTATGATTATAATAAGCGGAAAGAAATGAATTTAGAACTGTAATAGTTGAGATATTGAAATACGCAAGGGGTATTCAGTAGTCATGTATCGAGGAAGTAAAATGGGTAACACATCAGAATGCGAACGGATACTAAGTTCGATCATTATCTAGGTAAATGGATCAAGAAGAACCACACTAAGTTATTGATTTCGTAATACACAAGTTTCGAGGACGAAACTTTTTGTAAGGAGGGGAGAATGTTATATCCCATTTTTTTAATAAGGGTAAAAAGGGTATTTGGGCTAATTAATTATTAAACCTAATTTGATTAGGAAATTTTCCCTAAACCCTAATCAAATTTCTATTTAAACACGTAATCTTCCTCTCCCTCCCATCACAAACACACGCCGCCTTCTTCACAGAGAGAAGAAAAGGAGCGGCTTTCTGTTGCTTCCAAACAAGGTCGCCTCTTTTAGGGAGAAATACTACCACTCGATCACGCTCTTCAACGCGTATCAATTACCAGGTAGGTGCCCCATTAACATCCGTTGAATGTAATAGCAGTAACCCTTTAATTTCTTTATGAAAACGAGATCGTGCATTAGTATTTGTGATTGTATAGATGTTTGATTATTGATTATACGTATATGTGGTAAATTGTATGTCCGTATATATGTACGAGGCTATTTTCGTATGAAACTCAAAGAAAGATTCGATTTTTGATTTGCGTGTGAATACCGGAATCGTAGGAATGAGTGTTTGTACCGGCGGCACGTGGCCGGTGGTGGTGGGCTATGACCACGTGCTGCCGGATGGAGGAATAAGGGGGGGCGGACTGACGGGGGGACTGGTGTGGGGGGGGGGCGATTTGGAGGGGTGGGGGCTGAGGGGGGCAACTGGAAGTGCTGAGGGGGTGGTGTGAATTGGAGGGGGGGTTCGGCTGGGGTTGGGGGCGTGGGGTTGCGGGGGTTGGGGGGGTGGTGCGGGCTGGAGGGGGGTTGAGGGAGGGGGAAGGGAATTTGCAGGAAGGGAATTTGCAGGAAGGGATCGGGATTCGCAGGGAGCTACGGGAAGGAGGAGGAAAAAAATAAGGAAAAAAAAAAGAGAAAAGAAAAAGAATAAAGAAAAGATTAATAAAAGAAAAGGTAAAAGAAAAAAGGAAATTGAAAGCTGAGAACGCAGGAGGTACAGAAAAGAAAAAGGAAAGGAAAGGAAAAGTAAGGAAAGATTCCGTACGTGAACTCTGTGCATTCATGCATCACGACATTGCATATATGATATGATATGTTCTGTTCTGTTCCGTTTCGTTCTGTTAGGATATGCGAGACGTAAGTCGCATATCTGATCTGTTCCGTTCCGTTCTGTTCCGTTCTGTTAGGACCCGGGGTCATGCATTGCACGAGTAGATCAATGTTCTGAGAAGGTAGGTTTATCATGCATCACGTATGTGACATTGCATTTCACGCTCATTCTGCATGATTATGTGCTTGATTGTTTTAAGAAGCTCTGACTGATATACGTTGTTTTAAAAAGTTCTGACCGTTATATGTGTTTGCAAAAACGTGGACAGTTTATTTTCGTATTAACGTACTTATATGTATTTCACTACTGTCCTAGCATGTATGATCTCACAGAGCCGATGCAGGCAGGGTACCTACTGAGTGACGTTTTTGTCGCTCACACCGTTCGTTTTGTTTTCTTGCAGACGGTTCAGGGTATGATTACATATGGGTTGGAGAAGATTCCGAGTGGGCTCAGTGGGACTTGTAGAGACTGTTGGGAGATTGAGGAACAAGAAATGAGGAAGTTTTATTTTATTTATTATTTCATTTGAGGACTTAGCTTAGGGATTTTATTTTACGAACTTTACGATGTCGTTTAGGGGATTTTGACTTGATGTTGATTATATATAATTTGGGGATTTTACTTTTGGTTTAGTGTTCTGAATTGATTTATTTCGCTTCCGCAATCGAATACTCTGTCGTTTTGATAAGTGCAAGGATTCGTACAGGAGCCTTGTATATCCCTCAGTGGAATACAGTGGGCGTACCGGTTCTGACCTTAGGGTTCGGGACGGGGCGCTACATGGGAAGGTGTTGCAATGTGGCCAAATTAAATTGCAAATGCCAAGATCGGTTCGCCTAAGCTTGATCCAGTCGTTGCTCAATCTTGCAACGCCCACACTGTCCATTAGACCATGTATAGCGCGGCCCGTAAAATTCAACTCCCACCAGTCCGCATGTGTCCACCATTTGTCTCATTCGCTCAACCGTTCGCCCATGCACAACTCGACCACCTCGCTTATCTTCCTGTGTTAGAACTTGATTAAAATCACCTTTTAACATCCATGGAGAAGTAATATACGACGCCATTTGCTCAACATATTCGTAGAAGACCTCCCTTAACTCATCTTGCGGAGCAGCATAGACAAGAGACATGACACAATAGACATTGGGTCCCTTCATAATGGCAATATTTATGACTTGCGAAGTGTATATCAGCGGATGTCTGATCCCATAAACACCATAATCCCCCTGCAAAACCACGGGCCTCAACTACAGCTAAATGTGTGAAATGTGTTCGCCGTATAATTTTATTGGCTTTTACACTAGACACTCGTGTTTCCATCAAGAATAAAATATGAGGTTTATGATCCTTAGTCAATCTTACAATATGACGTAAAGTGGCGGGCGAACCAGCGCCACGACAATTCCAAGAGAGTAACTTCATTCTAACTGTGGACTTTCAGCTCCTTGAGCTGTGCCAACGGCATCCCCATTCAATGACACATCATTAGTCTCCATTAAAAGTACATTATTCTCAGTATGTTCCTCCACATCAATTACCATAGTCATGCTGTGATCTGCATCAGGGGGTGGTGTTTAACCTGTTCACCAATGGGCATACGATCAGGAAGTGAATTGTTTGCCAAGTTAAGTAGTGTACCTTCCTGCACCGAGATGTTAGTAATATCTGTTAACGGTCTCTGCACCGTGTCTGCTGATATCCTATCGGGGTTGTTAGGATTGGCCAGAGATGTAGAAGGTTGTTTACGTGCATTGCTACTGGACAGTGAAGTATTTGATACCCGCGGAACTTGCACGCGAACTCTGGTTTGTTCCTTCATAGGTACTCCCTTTGTCTTATGTTCTTTAGGTTTCGCTAATTGCTTCTTGGTATGTATGGACACCGGACGGACCTTTGCCCAGATTTACAGTCGGCTAAGGACGATACTATGCACCCTAATCCGGTGGCACCGGTAAATGCAGTGATACCGCCGGACCCGTTCGGTCCTTGGATGATAGCACGCAATGTTAATCGCCGAAGAAACATCACAACTCGCGCAGGACAGGATCCCAATATGATGTATGCCACTGTGCAACCGAAATCACATACGCAACATCAGGCTTCAGAGCACACGAGGGACAATACCTTCAAAGGCAGTGGATCAAGATATGCGTTGTTGGGTGATGAGGATGAGGAGGAAGCTCCTCCTATGATTTGAAGCATATTTGATGAAGATTCTCATATTCAACATGCAGTTGAACCCCATTTAAAACGAGCATAGAGATGAGAGGCCTTTGTAGGTCCACTTCAACACAAACCCGTGCATATTTCCCACGTGAAGCCGCTGTTGTGTTATGATCGATTTTAATGGCCGTTCCGATTTGGTCTCCAATGCGCATAAGGACAGATTCATTGAAGAATTCCAAAGGTAGACGTGGAATTCTTACCCATACTAGTGTAGTGTTCACAGTCTCTGCAGAAGGCAGGAAACCAGGCCGAAGTTTTGCCACAGTCAAGTAATGCCCTTGGATTGTCTATGGCCCGTCTTCAAGAACATGCAAGTAGTCTTCCTTAGAACAAAATCGCACAACATAAAAACCATCCTCCAGATCGGTTATATCAATTTGACGTCGTAATGCCCACATGTCAGTCAGACGTTGCGATAACACACGGAAGGATATGCTGCGGCCTAAAGGTTTGACGACCAACGCCCTCCGCCATGGATACCATAGGCGTTTACATTCATCCGCCGGAATTTCCACCACCACCTTGCCGGGGCCAGGGTGGATTGTGCTTGAATCAGGGCACTTCTGCCACAGATTACTAAATACTCCTTCATCATCTTCAGCATCAGAATCTCCGACGTACGGCTCGTCCCCCAGAAGTAAATGTGCTGGTACCGGTTGGCGCAGAAGATCAGCCCAAGCTTTTGGCGGGTTATATTAAATATGGTGGTTATTTTTAGGAGCATGTTAAACGTATTTGAGTAAATAAGTGTGCATTTATAGCTTCTGAAAAACAAAATACATTGTATACCACGGTGATAGCAACACCTCAATGCATTGCATGGAAAATGTACTTCAGTGTCCCATAGTTGGAGTAGAAGTGTTAACCCATCATTTACTTGTTATTCATAATTACAGTACAACTCCATATATAGTATTTACAGTTGTCGTCTTAATCGATCATCTGTTTGATAACCATAATTACAGTATATATATTTTTGTTTTACTAACAATTTGACTTATCGGACATACAAAGTAATTAAGAAAAAATATTGTGTTGTGTCATGTTATTTGTGCAATATATAAGTCATTTAGTATTTTCATTCGAATTAGTTCTCCACCGTCGTCTGAAACATAAGATATGTTAATATAAGTCTTTTAATTGAGGGCAATGTAGGAAAAAATGTTACTCAATATACGGCACCGAAGGTCCTAAAAAATAATGTGTCTCTAAAAATGTAACGTTGTCAGAAAGCATTCTTCGTTCATTTTGAGATTACTGTTTTTTTTGGTCAATAATTTGTTTTAAAATTATCCGTCCAATTAAAATATGAAGAATACATTAATTCTTCTTCATCTTTGTTTTGCCTACAGGCACGAATCTTCATACCAAAATTTGTATCCAAATATCTGACATGTTTAATATCTCCTTTGTCATTTGGTCAAATCATCTTTTTAATCTCTTTTCTATTGTTCTCAGAAAAAAATTCTTTACTATTATATCATCTTATTTAAAACGTAACTTTTGAGGGATGAATTTCGAACAATTGGTAAGATTACTGTTTTGTGATTTTAAGGTCACGAGTTTGATCTGCGGAAACAGCCTCTTGCACAAACAAAATGTAGAGTAATATTGCGTACATCAGATCGCGAAGCAATCTGGTCCCTCTCTAAACCTGTACAAACACGGGAGTCTAGTGCACCAGAAACGGCCAAACGTAACTTTTAAGGTTTTGACAAATAAATTAAAGATGAGGAGAAACGATTAAGCTATTTGAGAAATAAAACCAAAACATATTTGGACTATTCTTAATATGGTACTTGAAAGAGTTAAAGATTAAAAAATAATGGATAAAGTGTGAGGAAAAAATTCTTGGACTTTAAAGTTAAAATTGACAAGCATATTAAAATGATTTAACTTAAATAACACCTATTAAGAATATAATGTATTATAAAAGCACAATATAAAAGCTCTTTGATTGTCATAATTGATTTTGTCTATCACATATCAATATTAAGTAGTGTCATTTGTGTCAACGCGAAGTGTTTATGTTGTCCGATGATATTTTAGCAACTAATGAGATTGCTGCTTTATGACCTTAAGGCGACGGGTTCGAACCGTAGAAATAGCTTCTTACACAAAGTGTAAGGTAAGACTGCACACATCAGATCACGAAGCAATCCACCTCCTCTCGAAACCTTATGTAAAGCGGAAGTATACTACACCGGAAACGTCCTTTAAGCTATTTTAGTGGAGTGTATGGAGAGGTTCCATGGATTATGAGTAGTTCATTGGATTATTCAATGTTTGACCACAAATTTATTCAAAAAATGCATTTTGTAGTAGCGGTAAATATTTTCCCTTTTGATTTTAGTGCTTTTTTGGCTTTGCCTTCCCTTTTTTTTTCTTTTCGTTTTATGTTAATGGAAGGGGTTGAAATAATGGGGTCCTTTGAATTCTTGCATTATCTCTCGTTTTTAGTATGTAATTCTAGGGCATATAACAATAGTGTTACTTATACTTCAAAAATATTTTATTGTATTTTTCTCAAAAAAAAAACCCTTCAGAAATTATTATCCTTGCATCTTATGCTTCCCCTATAAATGTGCAACTTCACATAGTTGCAATTGAAAAATGGACACTCGATTGGGCATATTAGTGCTATCTGGGTCGGTAATAGCTTAGTCCATGATATTCGGTCCAATTAGGCTAAAATGTTGTCGGTCCAGTTTTCAATAGGCACCTTATTTAGGTTACTTGCAATGTCTTACCAATTTAAGATTCCGTTAAGTTTCTGATTTACATCTTCTGCTCAACTTTAAAAGACTGTGGCAGTAGAGACGAACGGAACCAGGGATTTTGCCATTTACAACCAGAAGAATGGACATTCAAGCTCAACCAATCACCCCTAGGGTTCCAACTCCAAATACTTAGATTTGTTTGATAATTTATACTAACATTTATTCGCATTGTTTTACATTTCCACGTTTTTGGGTTATACTCTTTCTTTTTCTAAAATTTAATTTGCAATTTCAAGAATGATATGCTTGGTGACTACAATGGGTGTGCTCTGTCAAGTTGGTAGCATCAATTTCAAATAGAAAAGTTAGGCCAGGGAATACTCTTATATTTTAAATTTTCTACTTTATTTTTTAAAATATTTTAATTTTCTTTATTTATTATAATACTTTAAGAATATATAGGGAGGGGCTAAAACCACTCTCAAATATGCTTATCCACATTTTCATATGGGTAGTTTTTTAATGTTGGCTTTTGGTATTTTAGAAAGAAAAATTATTATGTATTAGAACTTTCTTTTTTTCCGCTTTTGTGGCCCCCACCATGGCTACAGCCTTTGGAAACGCCAAATCACTGAGCCCATTCAAGTGAAAGCTAAAAGCCGGAGCGTGAGAATTTAGCCGTGGTCGGAGAGTACTGGAGTCTGACCGGAAAGCCATGTGACTCATGCGTAGCAAGGTCGGCGACGGTGTTCTGCCGAGCAGACTCTGCATTTCTTTGCTTGTCCTGTGACTCCAACATCCACGCCACCAACAAGCTAGCTTCGAGGCACGCTCGCACCTTTGTTTGTGAAGTCTGTGTGCACACGCCGGCGACAGTGACTTGCAAGGCGGACGCCGCTGCTCTTTGCGTGACTTGCAACAGCGATATCCATTCGGCGAATCCTCTTGCCCGACGCCACGACCGTGTTCTGGCTATCCCGTTCTTTGATTCGGCTGTGCCGGCGAAATGCTCCACCGTAGCTGCTACCGGCGGTGATGATGATCATGAAGATAGCTGCAGCAAAGAAGAGGAGGCAGAGGGGAGGTGAAGGCTGGATGTTGGCTCCTGATTGGCCCTAATTATACTAAGGAATCTAGTAAATTTATAAATTTTAGTAGTCGATTTCTTGATTTACACATTCTATGAAACTTGTTAACGTTAAGACACTTAGTCCGATGTCAGAGTATGACTTTTCGCACCTATGGGGTTGATAACTGTCGAACAGAAGCCGAATGGTGTCGATCAATTCGAACAACAGCAGCAATTTAATCACAGTTCTGATGGGGTTGTTCCAATTCAGTCTAAGAATGATGTGCAAAATCAGTTCCATGATGGTGTTGTTGGTTGAGAAGTTGGAGTCAGCGGCAAATTGTGGTTCTGAGCGGGTTGGGGGCGGAAGAGATAAATTGAAAGAGGTCCTCCGTACATAGCCTGATGAAAACAGGTAAGAGATAATCACATTGAAAAAAGAAAGTTGAGAATTCGAATCTCAGGACATATGTGGGAATTCCATTGCTTGGCCTCGTACCCGTATATAACATACCCTTTGTCTGAAACTATCAGTTTCCTGATTTACATTCCTACACTTCCTGTGAAACCGGAGATGACAGCGACCCTTACTGGAGTACAACTTGATAAATTGGAAGAGATTATAAGGATTTGAGTTTTATGCATTTTTTTAATTTTTACAACAAATACAAAGTTACAAATGTATCTTTAATAGGGTGTGGATAAGTATATTTATGGCTGTATTTAGTAACTCTATGAATTATACATTTACGAATGTGAATATCAAGTATTTTACTTTTTTTGTTGCATAGGTTTCAGTTAATTAATGAAAATAATTAAGAATGTGTTGCACATGATAGGGGAAACGAAATCTAAAAAAAGTCGTTATCAGTGCATTAGATTTTTGTATTTACGTAACATTTGAGAAAAAAATCAGATTGCTTTACGACGTGATATACGGAGTCTTACCTTAGGTTCTTATATGAATTTCTTTGTTCTATTTAGATATTTTATTTTTATAAAGGAGTAGCCGTGGGTTTTTGGAGAATGTGACAGTTTGAGAGTATGTTGGTCTTTTGAGATCTCATCGAAAAGAAGAATAAATAAAAACTATGGTTTCACCATTTAAGCCCTTCGATTTTCTCGACCTTTTAATTTTCTATGGTAGAAGAGCAACATTTAATATAGGACGACATCCTTCCCCGACCAGCTTTTCTTGGGATAGGATCCCCTCACCGCAAACCCGTGCGGTGACGTATGACTGTGCGACACGTGACAGCAAGAGGAGATGGTGAGGCTAGATGAGGGTCACTCGCATCTAGCCTCACCATCCCCTCTTACTGCCACGTATCGTGCGGTCGCGCTTGGGGTGAGGTGATCTCATCCCGCTTTTCTTCTTGTTTTCTACTCCATTCACTCTCTTCCCCCGGGGAAAAAATTAGCGGTTATTTTTTTAGAATGTATTAAAAAATCACGTTCACTTTCCGTTTCAACTTCTAAAAATTTTATGATTTCTCAATATTAGTCTTGTTACTTATAAAAAAGACAACACACTGAATGCTCAACAACATGCAAAGAAAAAAGCTTAAAATTGAGAATTGGTTGTAATCTTAATGATATTCCCTTAATAAGTTAGAGTTTCCATAAGTACCTATCTTTTTGAGACAACTTTTTGTTGGAGGAAAATTGGAAAAATTAGAAAATTAGGAAAATGGGTTTGTCTAAAGTTGGTGATTAACATACTTTGAGTTTAATTATGATTAGTTTTTGTTAATCAACAATAGAAACTAATGAATCCTAAATTATCTACATAATGAGTATATGATTTTAAGATTTTGAATCACTCAATTTCGATACCGGGTGAATGAGAAATTAATGCTCAAAGTAGGAGTTAAAATGGTTAAAAAATAGAAAAATGATGATGTGGCTTCATTAGAATTGAACACATCACCATTTTCCAAATATATCACATCGGTCAATTGAAGAAAAGTTGCCACCAAATATAGTGCTAGGAGAGACACTTTAGATGTGCCTAAGGGCAAGATAATTTTTGACCAAAGAGAAGACGCAGATGGCAACCACACGCGCGCGCCGTCGCCCGTCCGTCCGGGCGGCTCGTGCTCGTGCTCGAGCTTGTGGCTTGTGGAGTTCTTATCTTTTTGGACAAATTTTCTTTTAAATTTTTCAAAAAATAATTTACCTAATCCTACGGTTATGATTTAATCCTATGATCTAACGGTCCAGATTAATCTGAACCAGTCCGTGGATTACCTCCGATCGTGGGGGGTTTACTGGAGGAGATCGTGGATGGTGGGTTACTGGCGAAGATCGTGAGTCTACTGGCGATCGTGTAACATCTCCGTGGGTTAACTGGCGATCGTGTAACCTCCCTCCCAGTTCCCTATATAAACAGAGGCAGAGCATTGCATCTGCACAAAGAAATTTTTCTTCCCTTCTCCTGCTGCATATGATCATTCTGCATACACTACTGCTGCATTCTGCATATAATGCTGCTATATTTCATCAATCCGAGAAGTCAGAACATTTGTCAGGTTCGTGGAGTTCTTACGTACTCGTTCGAACGGTTAGCCGTTGTATCTGGGAGATGTTTGTAATTTCCGGTTGGTCACAATATACCAGAGCATGCAAAGAAAAAAGCTTAAAATTGAGAATTGGTTGTAATCTTAATGATATTCCCTTAATAAGTTAGAGTTTCCATAAGTACCTATCTTTTTGAGACAACTTTTTG